>OY282596.1:22154473-22754473 GCA_958298965.1 Chrysolina haemoptera | reverse complement strand
CAGCCTGGCTATTCCTCAACAAATTGTATATATGCACACATGAAAACGCCTACTGTCTACACAAAAACAATCACGAGACTGCATTCAATGAAAAACGGTTAATTTTCGCGCGGTTGCCACTCATAAAATGGCAGGAAGAACATCGTCTGATAAATCCTGGTTTACCAGATTTTTTTTTCAAACAAGCAGCATAGCATCGATAGCCCAAAAATGCAGATCCTGAGCTTGAGAATAAAAATGTATGTATGGAGACGTCTAAGCCTTCATAGAGGCGTACAACCCCAAAATGCAATCCAAACTTGGTTGATACCAATTCAGATCTCTTGTAAATCTGTGACTGAACTTTTAGCGCATGCAAATAATATTAATAATAATATGAGCTTTAATTTATTCGAGGCTCGGGATTTCGAGACTTCATAAGGTTTATCAGTTTCCTATAAGCTAGGTTCCAGATGTATGAGGGCATTAAGATTTCAAGTATTTCTTGTCCAACTCGAGAAGCTATTTTTGCTTTCCTTGGCAACAGGCTCACTAGCCTTTTCGCTTGTCTTTGTCCTGGCACTATATACCAGTGAGATTTCAGGTAATCAGTTACCCAGCGTCGAGACTTCTTTCAAATGGGCTTTGAAGAGTCAATAAAAGAGTTCTGAGCTGTGATGGATCTAATGCAATCAATTCTTCCCAGAACATACGTGGTGGAGAACCCACAAAAAACGCGATTGTTCCTTTCACCAGGAAGGGAAACCTATAGACCAACAGAACTCTTCGAATCTTTGGTGGAACAAACATCTGGAAAAATTGCTGACAATGGCAAGAACATCACTGATGATGGCCAGGCGTTTCTTCGGCAAAATATGGAGACTTCAACCAAAACAATCCCATTTTGGCTATGCATAGCGATAGTGAAGCCTTGGATAACGTATGAAGCTCTGCTGAGAAGTGACAACCAGAAGGAGGCTGGGTAGTTCACAGAGACTAGCCATGCTCGGGGGCACTGATGCTATGTCCAACACATCTATGACCTATGATTAGCCTCGAGGATATTCCGAACCTTCCTCCTCTGCATTTGCATTTTGTAGCGGAGGCGAGGATAGAAGCCTCCAGACTGAAGTGCGTGGAACAATGGAGGGGAAACAATCTAGGTCAGTCCAACATAATGGAGGTCATAAGAACCGACACATCTGGGATGCCGTCGGACAAAATGACTTCAACTTATTCCTTTGCTGAAGCATACACCATAATTATACAAGATGGGAAAGTCACATCAAACGTCATCCCAATGCAGTCGAAAGGGGTAATCTGATATACGGATGTCTATAAGACAAGTAATGGAGTGGAAGCTGGAATATACGGGTAGAAACCGGGACAAGACATTAGTCTAATTCTCGGTACTCAAGCCTCTATATTCCAAGCCAAGGTAATGGCTATTTCCGTTCACACAACGGAGTCCAAGAAACCAACCCATAGTCATTCTCTCCGACAGCTAGGCGGCAATAAAGGCCCTGTGATAATGTCAGTTTTCTTCTCAACTAGTTTGGGAGACTCACAAAAAACCTCAGCGGCCTAGCAGCACAGAACAAGGTGAAACTTGTATGGGTACCAGTTCACAGAGGCTTTCAGGGGAATGAGAGCGCAAATACCCTATAGCAAGAGCGGGGGCAGCAACGACTATGATCAGAACGGAACCAGCCTGTGGAATCCAATTTGGGGACATTGAGCAGGACACGAAGTAATGGGTTGAGAACCATTATCAATCATCTTGGGAGAATGCCTCAGGCAATACTGCTGAGCCGATTTATTCGATAATAATTCAAATATAGCTCTTTTTGCAGCCTCCTCAATATCGCCAGGAACACACAATTCATCACTATCATTATTCTCCATTATGCGAGATAAATATTAAACACCAGCAAAAACTTTTAATAAAGAGCGTGAGCTATATACAATATTGTTTGTTGTGACCAAGGTCAATCGGCGTCACCTAACATGGCTACTTCACAGAAAATGCGATAATAATTGTTGAAACATCAAAAAATAATTAACTGACAAGAGACGTCAACATTTTATTGATATATAAGAGGACACCGCACATTCTCAATGTATTATTTTTATGAAATTTTGTTGTGGATCCTGCATCCGTATTATCGTTGATAATATCAATAACATCAAACAACGGTATTATTATGCATCGATTTGATTTTTGTACTACAATTCGAAATTAAACTTTCTCTTAGAAATTAACTCATCACATCTAAGTTGTAGTTCATGAGTTCCTTCATCTGAATGAAGAATACTTTATCACAGCATGGCAAGACAATGTTCTTAATCGTTTTGGTTTTCACTCAATCCGTTGAAACTGTAAAACAAACGGCGAGAATTGGCCAATTTCTTGAAAAAGTATGGGTCTTCATCATGCATGAGGATTCATATGATTGCATGTCCAACAGTAGGTATATAGTTTTGCAAAATTATATATTTGATACGAATCGTCCATAAGTGTTACATAATTGTTATATAAAAGTTGAACTGAAATTACTCATGGAATAATCCATCCGCATCAACCCCTCTGATTCTCAATCCCTACTTGTAATACCTCATTGAATAGATGGTAAAAAATGCTCAGCTGGAGAAAAATATAGGTCTGGTCAAATATATACAGGTAGCCGGCCACTGGCTCTTAGACTATTAGGATTTATTTGGTTCATTCTATTGGCAGCATCGACCACATGGTTTGATGAACTGGTATTTGGATATTTGACTATTTGGTTATCGCGAGCATAACTAAGAAACCATAAAACGCTAGCAACGTTAGCACAGCATCCGACGGTCCTGGCACCTGATTTGCATGTGCAATATCCCAGTATTGACACTTCATTTTCGTCGTTAGTGTACACAATCCAGAGCTGACACTTTGCAGCGTTCCGGAATCTGGAATAAAGTCTTACTCTCAAAAATCCAGGTTCCTCAAGTAACTCATCGAGTTGGAATATTTCCTGATGTTCTCTCTGGAGTTTATCCTGATGTACATAAGATGGTGTTCAATAAACGTGGTAAACACCAATAAATAGATCTCTTGAATAGACCATATTTATTCTTGAAAACTGTGCAACCTGCTGATGATTCGAGCTTGCACAACATTGCACAACATTGGGCAGTCGTGATCACCGAAGTAATTCCTCTGCGAATGTTTATTTTGCTGGATGATTGCTGCAGCTATAGGTACGGTAAAATTTTCCGACATTGTAAACATGTGGCATATTGATTGTTTCAGAAAAAAATTGAAACATACTATTTATGAAACCATTTCGGAATTCCAGTATCCATCTGCTCTTAGTTACCAATCTGGATTTATTGGCTTCTTCCGTACTGAGTTGACTTTGTCTTCTTGCTAGGTTAAAACAAGCATCTCGTAATGTATATCTATGTTATCAAGCAAGAGTGTAATGTCTCGATATCCTCTATCCAAAATGAAAGTATCACCTCCTTCTGAAACCATTTCCTCAACATATTTCTATCATCTTCGATCTCATTTTGTAACATCTCCATATCGTTATTATCGTATTATGCCAATTGTATTTCCAAAATGAAACCATCCGGGGCAACAATCAGAGCAGTTTTAATCAAATGACTCTTTTATGCTCGCAGTAGGAATACAGTATCGGAAAGTTTTCATCTGGGGTATGGTTGTTTTATGAGAGCGTGAAGAATAACTTGCTATAATATTGAGAGAGAATTACAATTTCTCCTCTACTCGCTCGAGTCAGGGGTATCAGCTGAGCTATTAATTCGTCGGGCGAGGCAACAGGAGAGGCGCGCAGAAGTGCGTATCATCATATCATTGCGTTCCTTGTTGCTCGCGTAGATTTCTGTCTATACCCCAGATGAAAAGTTTTGGATACTGTATAAAAGTGAGTTCCGTCAATGCATGTAGATTGTAGGGGGGTCGTACAGACTGTGCCTCACAAGCTCTTCGACCTATAAGTTCTTTTGTGCGTAACCCTTGATCTATTCGCGACCCGGGATTCCGAGACTTCTTGTGAAGTTTATCAGTTTCCTGGGAGCTAGGTTCCTGATGTCGGAGGTCGTTAAGAATGCCCCTTCCAGGTACTCAAGCCTCTTGCGGAAAAGCGCTGGGCATTCACAACGCAGATGTTTTTGAGGTGGTACCCCAGAGGGCAGTGTTCAGTGAGGAGTCCCGTTACCATCTTCAACTCTTTCTTGTCCAACTCGAGAAGCTGTTTAGCTTTCTTTGGCGATAGGAACACTAGTCTTTTAGCTTATCTTTGTCCTGGCACTTTATTCCAGTGAGATTTTATTTCATCGGTTTCCCAGAGTCGGAACTCTTCTTTTAAGTGGGCTTTTGACAGTCCACAGAAGGGTTCTGGGCAGGGAAATTGTATGTTGGCCCCTTCTTTGGCAATGCAATCTGCTTCTCGTTGCCTTTAATTCCTCTGTGAACTGGCACCCACATCAGGGTGACCTGATTGTTTGCTGCCAGTTGTCTCAGGAATTGTTCAGCTCAGCTCAGACTCAGCTCAGCTCAGCTCAGACTCACAGGTGTATGACCCCAGAGCTTCTAGTGCTGCTTGGCTATCTGACAGTATATAGATTTCTACCCTTCCAGTGCCTCTTTCAAGGCATTCCTGGGCACATAATTTCATACCATGTACTTCTGCTTTGAAGATGGTTGGGGTGTTACCAAGGGGTTTTGAGAGCCTGAAATTTGGTCCTGTAATGCCCACTCCAACCATTTCGTCCATCTTAGATTCATCTATGTACCACACTGATGCATTCTTTCCCAGTTGAAATCCGTTCTCTGTGCAAGTTTGGTGGCTGTTAATGACCACTTCAAACTGCATTTCGTCGTTACTAACTGGCAAGAAATCTGTCGCTTTAGACATGGCTTCTAGGGAAATATGTTCCAAAATCTTTAAGTGTCGGATCAGGTTTCCTGCTCTTAAGTTTTTTGTCTGGCTCAGTCTGAAGGCACTGTTTGCTGCTTCTTTCATTACACATAGGTGCAATGGCGGAAGGTTTAGCATTTCCTCTAAGGCTGCAGTGGGGCACGTAAATATTGCCCCTGTTATTCCCAGACAAGCTAGCTGCTGCACTTTCTGCAGCTTGATTTGTGCCAAAATTTGTTGAATTTTTGGCCACCACACCAGTGAGGTGTAGGTGACCATGGGTTTGATGATCGTTTGGTATGACCAATAAATCATTTTTGGCTTCAGACCCCATGTCTTACCGAAGATTCTGCGGCATGTCCAGCTTGCCACTATAGCTTTGGAAAGAACGTGGTTGATTTGGCTGTTCCAGGTCAGTTTTTGGTCTATTATAACTCCCAAATATTTCACGTCTTTGGAAAATGTTAGCTGGGTTCCATTCAGAGAAAGGGCTTTGAGTTCGTACTTTCGCCTCTTGGTGAATCGGCATAACCCTGAGTCGTGAAACCAGATTCGTGTAGCTTTACTAACAGGTCGTCGACAACCAGTGCCCACAGCAAAGGTGATAAAACTCCCCCTTGGGGGCAACCTTTTCCTGCTGTCATCTTGACTGTATTTCCCCCAAGGGTCGCCACAATGATTCTGCTTTTCAGCATTAAAATTGTTAAAAATTGTTAAAATTGTTTTTCCGTTAACCAGCTGTCGTCCCCTTACGAACGGCAGCCCTCAAAAATTGAAACTTGTGCGAGCCAAGGATTAACGAGGTCTTACCTTTTAACGTGCGATTCCTAGCACTTTCTCGGGCCATCAGATAAAAATCTGAAGTCGCTGAGGATTCGAACCTAGCCGACCAGCAGTCAATGGTTTTGAACGCTTCAGTCTCAACCACTGAGCTACTTGACCACATTGATTAAGTCCATCCAGTGAGGCGTTGATATTCCTTTCCTCCCAAGAATCTTCCACAATTGCATGAGCGGAGCTAATGTACTAATGTTTTTTTTTTCATACGATTTAATATTTTTTTTATTTTAATGTTTTTTTTCTTTTTCGTTCTGTTTACTCTCTCTCGATGCTCCTTCCGAGCGAAATGCATTTTCACTTTTACATTGTTATTATTAAAATGTATATACTTGTAATGCAGTTTCCTGATAAATAAATGTCTGTCTGTCTGTCTGTCCATGGAAAACACGTGCTCTGTACTGCACGCTGCACGGGGGTTTGGCAATACGAGACCGGTTAACATAGAAGACATGTAGCGACCTGTAATTATTTTTATTTAAAGATATAAAATTTTAAGAGGTTTAATGCAAATAAGATAGGCTAAAGAAATATACAAATATACAGGGTGATATTTGAAAAAAGAAGTTGAGGCACTTTCGGACGAACAGGTAGTTGTACAAAAATGTTATGAGTTAAAATAAAACACAATAATTGATTACGTACCTCCAGTGAATTTCAAAATTGTATTGTTGCATTCTTTGCTTGGACTTAAGAAAATATTCTGAAATAATTAAAAAATTGCGCACTGGATATAAGTAAGACGTTTCATGTAAAGTTGCATCACAATTTTTCGTATATTTCAAAATTCAAAAACTTAAAAAACAAAAAAAAATAAGCATTAAAATCATTTTAAAAACAAGATATTTGGAGATAGCAAAGTGATCGATCCCCACCGCCACCACGGAGCTAAAGTGGTTCGGAATCCACTTTTTAAGCTGTAGGTCCCGGGTCTCCCTTGATGCTCGGACAAGCTCTGTTTCGAGGGGTTTTCTAAGAACACGTGGGAGATTCGTAATAACAAATTTTAACAAACAAAAAAATATTGAACTAAAAAGTAAAGAATAATATTGAGTGTATGAAAAATAGTGAAAATTTAAATATTTCCTTGAAAGATAAGGATTTTCACGTCTCAAACTTTTAATACAACATTTACATTTTTAAAAGTAGTTTGGTTTCATACACCAAATATTATTTTTTTCTTTTTCCTTCAATAGTTTATAATTGAAAGCTTGTTTTTAAAAGGATCTTTCACGTTTATTTTATGTTTTACTTTGTAGCATTAGAATGTTATTGATGATTATCTGTCCTAATAGATGTGTCAGGTGCCCAGAGGTTGATAACTTAATGGCATGTGTGTGTTTGATGCATCTTGCCATCCAGTTTCTCGGCACGTACCCAACATTAAAAAATACATACATACAGGTCAAGCTCGGCTGACCCATGTTTTTGACAATTTGTACGGATTATTTAAATTTTCTTCATTTGAGATTTCGCCACTTTTTTGGATGAAAAGAGGGGTCTAAACCCCGTGACCGACATTTTTCTGTACTAATTTTGCACGTCCGAAACCGTTGAATTTTTTTCCTAATTCCTACGCATTCTCTATCTAGTCTTCAGATGCTAAAATCATTTAAAATTGGATTATGCGACGGTTCTATTTTTTCGAGGATAGAAGCCTGACCCTCTCCCCCACATCCCCGACCTACATTTTTACTCGAATTCCTACGCGTTCACTATCTAGCTTTCAGGGGGGCAGAGGGGTACTTTTTTTTATTCGATCCTTTTCACTATTTTTACAGATTTTTTGGAGCTATTGGAGTTTTCGCCACTTTTTTATAGCAGGAGGGGGGGTCCATCCCCCGACCAATATTGTATTTTGCGGTTATTTTCTACGTTTGAACCAGTCGGAAGTGTTTCCGAATTTATAAGCGTTTTCTATCTGGCTTTCAGGGTGAGTAACATTTTCCGAAATCGAAGGAATTTTCGGATTTTATTTTGGACAGATGAGGGGGTTCACGGTCCGAGACCTCAGATGGATATTTTTTTTCTTCGAAGTAATTTTCGACGTCCGAAACCGTCGGGTTTTTTCCGAATTTCTACGCGTTCTCTATCTAATTTTTCGACGGTCCAATATTTTTCACAATTTTTCATTATTTTTACTGATTTTTCAGATTTTATTTTCGCCCGACCAACATTTTTTTCCCGAATTCTTACGCGTTCACTATCTAGCTTTCAGGGGGACAGAGGGGTATTTTTTATTCTTTTTTAATTGAGCTATTCGACGATGCGATAATTTTCTCATCTATTTCTATGGATTTTTTGGATATTATTATCGCTAGTTTTCGCCACTTTTTTATAAGAGGAGGGTGGTTTCATCACTACCAATATTTTATTTTGTTTGCGGTAATTTTCTACGTTTGAACCCGTCGGAAATGTTTCCGAATATATACGCGTTTTCTCTCTGGCTTTCAGGGTGGGTAACATTTTCCGAAATAAAAGAAATTTATTTTGGATAGTTTTCGAAGTTTATTTTCGATGAGGGGAGGTGCATGGTCCGAACCCTCGGATGGATTTTTTTTCTACGCGGTAATCTTCAACGTCCGAAACCGTCGGTTTTTTCCGAATTTCTACGCGTTCTCCTATCTAGCCGTCGCGTCGGGCTGAAGGAGGGGGGTATTTTTTTTATTATTGTAAGTGTAGTCATGGGTTCTTAATACCTATATATGTGTGGAAAATTTCAGCTCAATCGGATGCTAGCAAGTCCTTGAAAAATGGATTACAAGTTTTTAACCGGAAAGACTAATGAATAGGTGGGATTGTTGGGGGTTGGAAATTGGAATAAGAGTGTAAATACGTGCATCTAGAATAATCGTCAGATTATCCAAAATAAAAGCGGTAAACTTCTTGAGTTACAGATGTATATTTTGGCAGGTCTTCAATGTTTCATATACCTGATATATTATTTGATGGCTGTTGGATAGGCAACACACATTACCGGTACGTGTTCAGTATGTGCATAGCCTTGTTTTGATAATCGTATAAATGTTTAATACATATTTACAACATTTCAAATAATTCCTTCGCGCGTTTTCAAACTGTTTATTTGATAAACTGAAAATTGTAGTATTCGTGAAATAAATGATCTCCAAAGGGTAGTCCATAACCTTACTTTTCCATTGATATAAATCAGGTGAACCTTGGGGTAGGTCAACGACTATAGTCGTATAATGATTTTATATCAATAACTGAAAGATATTCAAACGCTATGGATATCTCGTCAGCTTCAATAACGAAAAACAATTTCCCAGTTCGTCATTGAATATTTGGAAAATGGTTTCTGTGTAAGCCCTCTGCTACAAGCTTCAAAGCTTTTATTTAGGTACGTGTACGTGTTATTCAAAAGTCAGCAAAAACGATTTAATTGAAATAGAGAGATTTCGTTGAAGCCTCAAATTTTAGTTAGTAATCACACACAATGTGTGCCAGTTCTTGATTTGAAATAGAATAGGCAACACTTCAGAAACAAGACCAAGCCAAGCTTCTGTTATCAATAGCATGGAATGCGATAATATTTTCTAAAAATGTTAGTTTACTCACCGATATTCTTTGTAGACTAAAGTTCCATACCATAAGGCAAACATTTTTGATGTTCTTGTGCCTTTCACCACTAATATTTTTTCTTTTACTCTTCTTGATATCTGCGATCAGTATAGCTTCAAAAGAGACCAAAACTTTTGTTTTATAACCACAGCTTTCTAGATCAATTATTTCTATAATCTGCAAAAAATTGCATGTATAGGTATAAACATGATTTCCAAAAATTATTTCAGGAAAGTCAAATTTAAAAGGTGTTGCATCACAATGTTTAAAAATATCATACCCAAGTGCATCCACATAATTTTGTTTTGACAGGATAACGCTGGACAATTTATTTTCACGGGAGTTAAAAATAAAACAAAAGCGATTTTATTTATTTGAATGAAAAAAATAGCAGACGAGATAAGCTGCACAAATAGTGTAGATTCACTTTACTTTCATTGCCTACGTTGCGGGAAGATTTAAAAATACATTACCTACACACTTGGCTGAGGCTATGGCAAAATTAGAGTTAAATGACAATCTATTAATTTCGGTGAGGAAAATATAGGACAATGGGAAAATATGTCAGTACAAGACGTCACCCCTTTTCCCCTAGTTCTTTTTCGGGTTGTTGGATTTTCCAAGTGGCAAGACAATGGAAGAGCGCGAAATTTGAATTGGAAATATTAGTGAAAATCAAATATCTTTTGCGAGAAAGTCTTTATGTGAACTTCCATACTTTTAAAATTTCCCAATAAACAAGCAAAAGGCCTCTGGGGCACTACTAAAAAGAACTTATACCCCTTGAAACTAGAAATGTAACAAAAAGTAACGCTGGAGAATTAGGAATGAGCTGATATCTGCAAGGAATGTTCTTGAGATTTTGGTAGCTTAACTCTTTTTGGCCTGTATAGCAATGTCAGAATTACAGTAAATGAGCTCGAACCACGAATAGCATAGAATAATTGAATGTTGAATGTTTGAATGCTTATTGAATGTTTATTTGCCAGTCTTGGAAATATAATGTACATAATACATATATAACATTACTAATAATATCTATCCTATATAAAGTACAAACTTAACTTATTTATATTGAATAATAGTTGATGTGATCGCATCAGCTTCACAAGACTATAGTATCTACTCACAAAGTTTCGGTTTGTACCTGTAGTGGGTATGATACAGCTCTTGTTGATGAATCCCAAGTGGTATAATCACAAGGTAACATATAACTGTGCGTGACTTAAGAGATAATTAATACAGGTATTATCAAAGAAAAATATGTAAATAAGAAGAGTATATAGGTATTCACAAATATGAATCACAGTTGTATGAAGTCTGTTGGAAAAATATCGAGTCAACATTAGTTTTGCTGAAATGTTTTGTGATTTATTTTCCTAATTGTGCAGAACTTCGTCCTCTCAGATTGATTATTTTTTCGGGAATTGTGTTGTATATCTTTGGAGCCATGTATATGAATGATTTTTGTGTAGAAGTTTTATGGGCAAATGGTGTACGCATAATCAATTTGCCTCTTCTGTTGTGGGTTATTTGTGTGTCAATATGCAGCAAGTTTTTGTTTTATGTAATGATTTACTATAATTCAAATACTTTCTCATTCTGTGGTATTCATGTTTACGCAATATTTCGATCAATCTTCACTTTTAGTCAGGGACGGGCCTATGGGGGGATGGGGACTCTCCCCCCTAATAAACTGTTAGTTGGGAGATTGGTGAATACAAAAAGAATCAAATAATTTTTGAAACTGGTTTATTTCTATTTCCATATCACATTGAAGTAACACGTTATTTGATTTGTACTGTTGCTCAAAACGGTACAACGTACGCGATCGCATATTTTGTCTGAAACTCATATAAATTATGAGAATACTTAGTTTTGACTTCATATGCTGTTTGACGTTTCTGAAAAGAGTTTTATACAAACTAAAAATCATAACAGAGCTTATGAAATCATTAAACTTGAACATTATAGAGGGTATTTTAGAGAAAGAGGGCACATCGAGAAGTCTTTCGAAGCAGCGACAATGAATTAAACAACCTGATTGAAAAAACGAACAAGTTTTCACAAAAAAAACGGAATTTCGCCAGAGGATGACTTTCGAAGGCACAGAAAACACCCAGAAAACTTGATGAACCGAGAGAAAACAGTGTTGAATTGAACATATATCAATTTTTTTTTAAAGAGTTTATAACTGTTTTAGATACGGGAATTACATTTTTACAAGATGATCTCAAAAATGTAGTGAATAATACGCCGACTATAAAGAAATTTTTCAACCGTTGTCCAGTGAGCTACTCACCATTCAGAACATTCAATCTGTTATTGAATTATACCCGCCTGATGAAAATCCGGATGTTTATGCTCTTCAGGGAGGACTTGAAGTTTCCGAATTTGGAGCGATGAATGAAGTGGGAAGTAGAAGAATACAAAACAAAACGAAATGTTTGGTAATCACTGATCAGAGATCTACAGCCCAGTACTGCCTGCGCAAACCGCGCTGAATCAAGCCAGCCTCCCAAACAAAGGTAACTGAAAACGATTTCATAAAATTTCATGAAAATTCCTAAAATTTTGTATTGCTTCAAAAATGAAAATTCTTGCCATTTATTGTTACATTATGTTCCATATAACAACCCATTGTCTTATTCGCTCCAATTTCGGAAACACCCTCTATGTATTAAGACTATTAAGAGCAATGCTGCATCAATGAATGATATCATGAGTGCAGCAAAAGAGAGTAAGGTTGCATATTTATTTTTGTTGATAGCGATGAGTACCTGTTGATAGTTGGGAAAATCGCCAAGAATACCCCCCCAATAATTTGCCTTCGATTCGTCCCTGCTTTTAGTTCCCACAACTTCCTATGGACATAAAGGATTTTTGTTTTTGTGTGAATTGGGAGAGGGAGAGGTCAAAGCAGCCGACTTAAGTGCTATATAATATATCGTTTGTTAAGTAGGTATACCTACTGTAGCGTCTGCAGCTCTCTTTACGTAAGAAAACTTTTAATGCAACAGTGTAGGTACTCTACTTGCAGCTAGCAATTAATTAATGCGTGTGGACTATGCACTTGCAGATAAATATGGATTGCCCAGCAAATTATGATAACTGTATAATCCTGGAGTACTAACAACACTTGATTGACGCTCATCAAATAAATGAACAAGATAAAGAATGCATCAATGCATCCGTAAATTCTTGAACAATGAGAATTCCAATAGCAAGTACCTAGCAAACACAGTTACATCACAGCAATATCGCAGCGATGTATTAACGTGACTTGCGATATCGCATTCTAAGTTTCATCCATGCGACAAGTTCTGCGATATAACCACAATGTATTTTGGAGATGTAACTGCGATCTGTTTTATGTGATGACATCACGATGTGCTTTGCGATTTTCACGAGATGACTTCATTTGACATCGCAGGTATGCGAACATATGACATCACAGTGATGCACTTTAGTTATCTAGAGGTTATGAAATAGGAAATAAATCAGTTAAAAAAAGCCTTGGATGAAAAATATATACCAAAAAATTTATTTTCAATAAATGTAACGTACTCAAATAAAAAATAAATTTTTAGTCCAGACACAATTTTTTTTTGAGATATGAAAAAATTTCATGAATAACTTTTTGTTGACCTGATCGATTTCAATGATATTGTCACTACACATTTTTCCATATCTAAAAAAAAAAAAAAAATAAATTATATTCCATCTAAATTAAATTTGACAAATATTTTTTGATAGCACAACCCAAGAAAAAAGTTGTCGACGCCATTGCAAAAAAATGGGTTTTTTCTTAACATTTCGTATTGAAAGATATCTCTTACTTACTTCTCCAACGATCTCGTTATTCTCAATTCTGCAATATTGATGTTTTCTCGCTGCCCCACCAAAACGCATATGACTGCAAAAACATCTTGAAATAATGTCTTCAGTATTCTGTGTCGATAAGTTTATGAATCGGCCTTGAGAGAAATATTAAAATAAACGCTTTACTTACTGTTATCCTGAGAGCAATATTCCTAGAAGTTATTTTCACAATTTTTGGTCACAGGATATTCTACGGATTATTCACGAACGGAAATGGTTGAAAACATACACACGAGTTCTATCTATATGTTGGAAATTTTCGGATTTCCAAAGTATCAAAAGACCGATAGATGATGGATAACCTACGAAGGCGTAGAGCGGACATGCGATATTTTTTTTAATCAGTGTTAATTTCGAGTTATAACTCGAAATAAGTGTTAATTTCAAGTTAGAACTCGAAATTAAGATTGATTTATGAAAAAAGATCGCATTGAGCATTTTTATTCAATAAATTTTGCCGGAGCCCATACAACATCTGGACATCCAATAGATGTTCGATGGATATCCATTCAGGATATTTTGGATGTCCTATGGACGTCCATTTTTCATCCAAAGGATATCTTATGGACTTCCGATGGACGTTCTCAGGCCGCCAACCTGGACTTCCGTGAGACAGTCCATGAGATATATCTCATGGGCGTCCAAAATATATCCCTCCCTTTAACTTGTTCGGAAGATTTTCTAATTGGTAACAAATTTAATTTGTCATGCGTCGTGCGATTTGTTGTTTGAATTTTTAAGTGAATCATCTGATACTGTGTTGACTTTGGCAGCTTCTATAAAAGTATAAAAAAATAATTATATAACATTCAATAATATTCCTTACCAAGCAGAGGTTCTGCTACCTTCAATCTCCCTTTCGCTCCTTGCCAACTGAACTGCGAAGCAAAACCATTCGTGATTATTAATGAGAGGCATCCTTTTGTGAAATCATATGATGTAGCACCTATTTTTGAAATCTTTGTAACTTGAAAAGTTATGTCCGGTCAAAATTCAAATGAGGAATACTCACAGCAGCCTTACTGGTCTTTTTCAGACAGATAGTGTATCAAATAAATGAAATAAGTAAAATCGACAATGTCGAAGTACCCTTCTCCCCCAGTTGAAAAATATGACAGAAAACAACTACTTGCCTGTCTAATTCCACGACGGACATTGAACTATATCTAACAGATATTTGTGCAACGTTCTTCCAAGAAGACCCAATTGCAAATGCTCATCGTAATTAACAGTAGATTATACTTCATTTGGCTGGCGAAGACCACCGCAGACGCGTTTCGACTGTTTCGAGGTTCTTGCCTCTCGTTAGTGACAGGGTGACAACATTGAAGTCGTCCTGCCCCAGCCCAGTTAATTATAATCCACTGTATGAATAATATTTCATCCTACTTCGAAATTGTCGATTTTTCTATTTCATTTGAAGGCCTCAGGGAAAAAACGTGCTAACTTTGGCAATAATTTTTAGGAGAGCGTTCTTTAGGTTCGGGTTACTCACGTTGCTTACCTGTATATGGTTTACAAAAGTATTAATATCTCCTGACCCTACACGTTCTTCTCCAGTACCTACAAATATGACATGTGATAGCATTGCCCGGCTGCTAAAAGCTGACATATAAATCGCGATTTGAGGCAAAATGTGACCAAACATGTAATTTTCCTGAGGTCTTCAATTATTTGATACTCTGCGGTAAAAATTCTTGAACTCTGTTCACTTTCTGGAGTCTTTGCTACCGAGGAATGCTTTTTGTGTTTTCCCCGCGGGTGGCGCGTTGCGACTGGCTTCATTTGTGAGGAAATATTAGTTATACAGTGGATTATATATCATTGTGCTGATGTTGTCCGACCTACTCTGTCACTGACGAGAGACAAGAACCACGAAACACTCGAAACGCGTCTGCAAGTCGTCTTCTCCAGCAAAAAAGATAATCTACTGTTTAGTTACAATTGGGTCTTCTTGAAAGAACGTTGCACAAATATCTGTCAGATGTAGTTCAATGTCCGTCGTGGCATTAGCCAGGCAAGTAGTTGTTTTCTGTTAGATATTTGCCTCATATTTTCCACATGGAGAAAATATTTGGAGAGAAGGGTACTTCGACATTGTCTATTTAACTATTTCATTTATTTGATACTCTCCAGCAAAAATCCTTGAACTCTGTTCACTTCCTGGAGTCTTTTTGTTACCGAAGAATGTTTTTTTTTTCGCGGGTGGCGTTGCGACTGAATTTTCTGTTAGTCACTCTGCTTATATTCATTTGTAAGAAAATAATGTTTTGGAGCAATGAAAAACTGTACTACTGTATGTTTAGGCACTCTTGAACAATAAAATCTATTATTATTATTAAATATTAGTTAGTTAGTCTTTTTCGATGTGGATTCAGGCAGTACAAATGACCAGGAAGAACGCCTCACTCGGTTGTCAGCTGGTTTGTATCGTCGCTAACGCGGATAACGGTTGAGAAGGTATCCCGAGGAGACACTGATGAGGGCTATAAGAGCTCTGACTGTCTCCTCATGTACGATGTCTACACGGAATGACTGTCCTACAAAAGTGTATTATATAGGTACTAGGTATCTGCAATTCTTATATTATGTAAATAATGATGTGTGGTCGAAACAGAAAACCAGTCGGTTACCGATAAAAAATCTAGTCATACTAGAAATCATCATCCAAAGACAGATTTCCGGCGTGGAAATTAAAAAATGCATTGTATAAGCCTTATATGCCGTGTCCTATAGGAAATTTTGTATACCACCTATACTCCAGTTCTCTGATAGGAATCTTCTAAGAAATTTAAAGTATTGTTCTGGTTTTTTAGATTAGAAGCCTTTCTTGAGAAATTTGGTTTCTACGAAGTGCACCGACTATGTACGAAGATAGATTATTGTCTCAAAATGTAATACATTTTGTCGACAAAGTATGTCATGTCTGAAACTACTATATATATAATAAAATGAGAGTAAAAGTATATAATATTAAATCATTAAAAAAATATGAAAGAGATTAAAAATTAACAAATACATTGACAATATAACAAATGTTAACGATCAACGGAAAAGTTAATAACGGTGTCATTTCGCCATTCGGGTCAGTAACGCAATGTTGGCATCGTGTATCGTTTTGTTAGCGGCTTGTGAGTGTCGGTCTATGAATTTTTTGATACCAAAATGGAATTTTTTTGAAAGAACTGTAATTAGATGAGGAATTCATTCAACGTTTTTAGGTAGCTAAGTACACATCATGTCTATAAAAATTATTATACATAAATCATCCAATTCAACATTTTACCTATAACTATATATGATTAAATGTGGATTCATGCAGCGCCAATAATTATAGTCTTTCTATAATATCAATTGCAGAACATAAAAACTCGTTTCAAAGCCTTACCGACAATTTCGTTTTATATGCCGACACCTCATTTAAATGGTAATTTAACTCTTCATCCAAATATTTTGCATTTTTCCGCACGTCAATTAAGTCCTCATGGACTGAGGCGCTTCCTTTGAATCTATACGAGTTGTTGCAATTGAAATCAGAAAGACTGTGACAATTATCAAGTAATAATTTTCAATAGAGAATTAACAAGATAGCAAGTATATATAAAGTTGAACTTCTTTTCTAAAAATTGATGTGTTTAATGAGGCTACCGCCGCTTCCAGTCTGGATCAAGGAGAAAGCAATGGTGGCCCATTTGAGTCTGGGTTAACGAAGGAGCGATGGCAGATCACGCGGAAATCGCGATGTGCGTAGAGCAGAAAATTCCTATTTCTAACCTCAGAGTGGAAAACGCACAAAGACAGACCGCGACTTCTCACTATCCCAAGCAGAGAACAATGGAAAGGAGTAGAGTTTCATCCCGAAAGTCTAATATGTTAAACGGACGGAACGCATTTGACCGGCACTATATAAACAGGCTTCAGGTACAGGCATCTATATACCTGGAACAAAGAGATATACGAGAAAGCTGAAGTGTTCGCCATATTGACCGTAGCTGTTAGACAGGAGGGAAAAGAAGGGTCCGAGCAGATATATATATATACAAATAACTTGTGACATCTAAATCAATCAATCAATCATCTTTACTTCTTCAGGTTTATACAAATAAACATAGAAATGCGTCAGATACGTCATAAAAATATACATTACAAATGTCCTTATAATATACTAAATTTAAAAATAAAATTAACAATACAAAATCGAATTGCTCACACATACAAATTAAAAGGCATATTTAAAACTACATAGGATATTATATATACACATATACATTGTAGACATATATATACATACACATCGTAGATATAGATCGATTAGTGTTGATTAAAATACTCGTTAGTGGAATAAAATGGATTTTTCAGCAAAAAGGATTTTACCCCATATTTGAATGAGTTCAGACTTGTGAGGTTTCTAATGCCGATAGGAAGATTATTATAATTTTATGGGCATGATGTGAGGACCTCTTGAAACAGTAGATGAGTAATGTAGTGGAATCGACATCATCTGATTTTCGCGAAAAATATATCCTGTTACTAGACTCAAATTTTTTCTGCTTGTGAAGTTTTCATTGTGTGACTTCACATAAGATACACAATTGAGTATATATAATGAGATGACTGTTAAAATTTTAAGATTTGAGAATATATCCCTACATGAGTCTCTGGGGCCCTTGAAAGTCATAACTCTTAGGATTTTCTTTTGGAGTACTAATACTTCATTGATTCTGGTTGAATTCCCATAGCACATGATGCAATAATTGAGGGTGGAGTGAACATATGCGTAGTAGTAATTGAGTATGATGTTCAGAGGAACAGTTTTTCTAAGATTCCATAAAACATAACAGTGACTAGACCTTGCGTTCGCGCAAGAAATAGTAATTTCACAGTTTCAGCTATGTGTCGAACTGAAATATAAGTAATTATTTTTCATCATGTTCAGAACTTCATACAAAGATGTAAATCCAAGTGTCAGACAATGTGAAGCAATTAAAAACTCAACTTACCATTCAGATTTGAGCAAATTTTGAAAAGGAATGTTTATTCCTTTTCAGTATATTTTGAAAACGTTTCATGGTAGTGAATCAAAATGAGTATTGGGTAATATTTATCAATGTTCCCAATTATTGAATACCTGCACTGGAGTTTTATCTCAACCTCAATACACTATTTTTTACACGCCGACACGTGTTTTTGGAGAAAGATAAATCTTTATCTAATTTTACTAGATATACTTCAGTGTATTATTGATTACTACAACAAAGATCCAAACAGTGTAGTAAAAGTTAATTTTTATTTTTGTTGAAAAATCAACGTTAGAATGAAAAACAGAATACATTTTATAAATACTATTTATTTTCTTTCGATACGTTTATGTCACTTTACTATATAAAACTATTTCAAAGAAAAATCAACAAAATTATATTGCACATGTTCATTATTTCAAGTTATCTTACACACTATTATTTGTTTCATTTGGTGTTGTTTCCAATTTATTTGTTCACTATAGAAGAATTTGATGAAAGAATCACCTCAAATTAATGTGGATCGAAATCACGAAAAAAATAAACTTTATAAGTAGGTATGAGCATAAATATATTAGCATCGGGCCTGAAACTGAGCCCTGTGACTGGCTACAACACAGTAATTGAGAATTTTAATTTTTCAATCATTTACAGAAGAGATGTTGAAAAACTGATTGATCAAGATAAATTAGTGAAAACTGACATTAGACTAGGATTCTCTCTAAGAGAAGCAAAAGAGAGTGCCATCTGTTGCTTCTCTATCTAATGTATTCAAATAAATTAGCCACGAAGGAAGGCATTGGATTTCCCATGGTTGTATGTTAGTCAGACTAATAAAGCCATTAAAACACGGCTCAAAGAACAAACAGTATACAATATCTCCAAAACCAGATAAATGGGGTGGTAATTATACTATATGAAGATATTGTTAAATAAATACGGGAGTCCAGTAACGGCTAAGTGTCACATTAGCATAAATGGGTATGGGCCCCATTTTTATGGTATTATTTTAAATTCAAAACTGGAAGTAAGAAAAATCGCTCTCTATAATTGATGACAGTGCTTATCACCATGTTAAAAATAAACTGGTGTTTTTTTAATACTCAAACTCTTTTAATAATAAATAAAATTTTGTTAACTGAACATCTCAACTGTTGTTATCTCTGAAAATTTTTTGACTATTTGTAAATTTTAAAATATTTTCAAGATAATTTGAGATATTTCCTTCATTCAATAAACTAAATGTATCAGGGACACCTGAGGTAAACCTCCTTAACTTTTTTCTTTGCACACTCAAACTACTTCTAAACATAATTGTATAACTCTTGGAATTGGGATTTTGTGCCAAGTAGTATGTGGTCTGGTGACAATGAAAACAACAAACAAGCTTAAAAACACCTACTCCAGGATGAATTTATTGTAAGTCTATTATTTTTATTTGTAGTAAGATGTTGATGTAAAAAATATCAAAGACCATCACGTACATGTGAATGAAAATCTTGGCATCAGAAACTCATTTTAAATTCCCAACTCAACAAATGCTAATGACAAGATAAAACGTCAAATGAACACCCTGGTGAGTTTTGTTACCAGTATTTGTTATACAACTATGGTTCTAAGTTCTTAAACACATCTCAAGATTAATAAAAAGAGGCAATAATACATATTTACAATTACGACAGACATCCTAGGTTAAAAACAATGTAAAAGTTTGTACTTTTTAAAATAATACATTCAAAAGATAAAAAGACAATGTTAACAAATCACATAAATGCTGTACAATCTTTTAGAAAAATATAGAGGAAAGAACGGAATTCCAGCACATTTAGTCACGTACAAAATTAGGTTTATACTAGTCTCCTGATTTCCAAGATGAATCTCATAAAAGCTTTTGAACGTAGAGACATCAACAATGAAAAAACTTTCAAATTGAAATGATAGTGAGTTCAAAATAATAGTGACAACATTTCAAAAAATCCTACCACCTATAATATTTCTCCATCGAGTACAAAAGACCAGCTTGTATCAATGGAATATTAGTGAGACTTGATATAGTACTTTCTGGCAAGAAATGACCATTCTATGGGATTCCTCTCCCAATTCTTCTTGAAAGCTATGTCAGGATGAAATTCATCTTGAGGAAAACATTCACCTTAGTTGTTTTAGACAATGTTAGTACTGGCCCTATTCTCGAGGCTTTGATATGCATCACAGATTCTAAAATACTTAAATAAGTCAGTTTATGTACAAAAATAAAAACACTGGGATTTACACCTACAGCTTTGTATGCTTGACAGTATCTGTCCAGTAGTTTTGTATGGTCATGGCTTCTAAACTATTTAAAAATGAATCGTTGTCTAAGCTATACATTTCTTCAGAGTTGTCCTGAAAGAGAGATACCAAATGTTATGAACGTTAAAATAAAAAGAATTATATTATATTTGTGTGAACACGAAAAGGTGTGGATTTCTACTATGGCATCTTTGAATAAAGAAGTGTCCATGCATGGAAATAAACATGAAATTCGGAATAAAACTTTTTCAGAAATTTATTTATTCATTTATTTATACTGCCTACAAACAGATAAACATTTTACATGTATACAGTTTGGACATACAGTGTCACGTCTCACCGTTAAAGTCCGCATCATTTGGGATTTTTTTTTATTAGTCAGTTATTGCAAATTTAGAGTTCGTGAACAGTTTGTGCTTTGAAAATTATGCAAAATGACTTTTACGATGTCTTCCTATTCATCGGCTACACCTGTCAAATATGACATTTTTTCAAGAAAATTACAAAATGTCTGCTGAATTTTTTTCTGATTAAAAATGTTTCTAATTGGATATTTTCAAATAAATACAAATATGCTGAAAGAATTATGTCTAATACTTGATGCAAAGTGGCTCTAGTTTCAACATTCTACATAGCAAAATTCACTTTATTAATTTTTATCACATGAAGACATTTCAGATAAGTGCTATAACTCTAGAAATATCAAATCAATTTGCCGTTCAAATTCTTGCTAAATCAATTTCATACAATTATTCTCTGAACTTATACTCTAAAATTAATCATCAATCAAGGTGCTGTTGAAATGGGAAGTATGATATGGAAACAATAGAAGTGAATGTTATAGAAATTGATATAAAGTGATTGACAGTTTCCCAAGGTTATGAAACAGTAATTTTTATCAAGTAGTAGATTCAAAATGCAGACTTAGCAGAAAGAAATAGAAATGGTACGCATTTGCGGTGAAAATACAAGTCACAGACAAGTTGCGAATATTTTCAATTGACGGCACCCTGAAAGAAATATTCACCAGTCTACTGTGAGCAGGATTATCTCAAAGTTCGAATCGACGGGTTCAATGCAAAATACTTTGAAGAAGCTCAATTAAGTGTATGCCTAGATGTGGTAGACCATGGGGGAACTAGGACAACAGATATTTGTAATAGGACCGTTGCTAAAAGGGAGGCCGTGAGAAAAATATTACACAATAATAGTTCAAACCGTTCAAACCAAAATTTATAAACACGTTGAAAGGGCGAGATTTTGACGTACGGTTGTAAATTCAAATTTTCCTCGTAAAATTTTATGGACAGACTTTTACCTTAAATGGGTAAAACAAAACTGTAGGTGGTGGTCAACAGAAAACCCAAGTTTGTGATAGAATGCCGAGATCAATATTCTTTTAAGACAAATGTGTGGTGCGGTGTGTTAAATAACAGAGTGATTGGCCCATATTTCTTCGAGAAAAATTTAAATTCAGAGAGATACTTGCAGTTTTTAAATGATGAAATACGTCAAGTTTTAGATGAAATGCCCCTTGATGAAAGACATAACCTATGGTTTCAATCTGACGGAGCGTCAATTCATAATTCGGCAGGTGTTGAAAGATATATCTTGGAAGTATTTCGAGGGAAGATAATTGGGCAGAATATGGAACAACCCTGGCCACCTAGGTCGCCAGACCGTACCCCACTAGATTTTTTTTCCTTTGGGAGTATTTGAAGCAAAAAGTCTACAAGCGCAGACCATTTCGAGATGTCAACCACCTGGAGTTATTCAGATTGTACATTAACTATGTCTCCTCAGTTTTTAACAAACGCTATCAACGAAGTTTTCAGGCGAACCATTATTTGCATTGAGCGTGATGGAAGACATACCGAAATGTTATGATTGATATCCAACCCACGTTGTACATTCTTATCATTTGAATCGCCTTATAATAATTAATAAATGATTATTATGAAATAATTGTTCATTTTTCTATTACTACAATTTTTTTCAGAACATGCCAGAGCAACTTGATTCATTTGTAAGTATTACTTCGGAGAATAATTTTTGGAGATTGACTTAGCAACTTTAGGGCTGATTTGGAAATGGATTCGAAAATTCAGAACTAGAGCCACTTTGCATCAAGTATTAGTCATAATTCTTTCAGCATATTTGTATTTATTTGAAAATATCCAATTAGAAATATTTTTAATCAGAAAAAAAAAATTTAGCAGATGGGTGTATTTCATCTCAACTGGTTTTTCAGATTTGACTAAATTTAAATTAGCCGAAAAATTATAAGGTTAAGAAAATGCGAAAAAAATCAAAGTTGTTCAAACTTTTTCATATAATATTTCTCGAAATATTGAGAAATTACCTGACATTTTGTAATTTTTTAGAAAAAATGTCATATTTGAC
This sequence comes from Chrysolina haemoptera, assembly GCA_958298965.1. Classification (NCBI taxonomy): domain Eukaryota; kingdom Metazoa; phylum Arthropoda; class Insecta; order Coleoptera; family Chrysomelidae; genus Chrysolina; species Chrysolina haemoptera. The sequence goes on along the minus strand of OY282596.1, from coordinate 22,731,555 downwards.
AGGTGTAGCCGATGAATAGGAAGACATCGTAAAAGTCATTTTGCATAATTTTCAAAGCACAAACTGTTCACGAACTCTAAATTTGCAATAACTGACTAATAAAAAAAAAAATCCCATATGATGCGGACTTTAACGGTGACACTGTATATAAATAGTGTGAATAATATAAATATAAATAAAATCAACATTATAAAACTAGACATGAGAAATTGAATTAGATTTTAAACAATACTAGAAAATAGATTACAGTTCTCAAATAAAGGACTATCGCATTTCATAGTCAAGAAGTAAAAATGTATGTAAGTAAATGACTTTCAATCTCCAAGATTGCTAGTACTTGAGTTTTCTTCATATTAAAAAGATCTATGTCATTATCACTGTTTTGCATCAACCTATCAGCAGCAATCAAGCAGTATTCAATTGATGAACCTATATTGAAGATTTTAAAAATGGTTTCTCAACGCCGCAGTCTTATATCAGGTAAGTTAGTATTTTCTTCCAGGAGATCAGGTATAGAAATTTCACCTAGGAAAACATTAGAGATAAAAATAATTTGTGCATTTTCCCTTTGTCTTCTCAAACAAGTCGTGCAAAGTCCTTCCTTTGCTTTTCATAAGAAACTTCAAATGAATACACACCATATTTTTCAAAATACATTGACCTCAGAAACTTTTTTTTGTACTCGTTCGATTGAAATGAACTCATCATATCCAAGTTGTAGCTCATGAGTCCCTCCATTCAATTAAAAAATAATATCTCGCAAAGTAAAAGTTGTTGCATTACAGCAGGGCAAGACAATGTTCACAGAAATAGATACATATCATTACCACAATCGTTTTGAGTTTCACTCAATCCGTTAAAATTGGAAAACAAACAGCTAGAATTTCCCAATTTTTTCAAAAAAGTATGGATCTTCATCACCTACAAGAGGATTCATATGATTGCCTGTTCAAATAGTTTTCCATAAACTGGGTGACAATATAAATTAAACTGCTATATCTCATGAATTATGAACAAAATTAAATAATTATTACGAATTGTACATAACTCCAACGATTTTAGTTGAAATTGCTACCTGTTCAATCCCATTGAATAGCTGGTAAAAAATGCTCTGGTATTAATTATAATTCGAGCATGGTGTACCAACAAAAGTGATTCATCATCAGTTCCATTCTGGTTGGAGTGACTGTGCATGGGGCTAATTGGGGGGGTGAACGGCCGGTAGCCATTTTTCGTATCTTAGAAACACTTGTGAGCAATTTTTCATTTTCCTTCAATCATGGAATAAAGTCATTCATATTTTCTGAATTGAAAATGGTGAGTGACATCAAGCTTTATGGATAGTTACTGAAAACCTTAGTGCAGGTGATTTAAAATATTTTATTTTTTAACGTTGTTCAGTCGATCAAAGATGTGAGAGAACACATGGTGTCAATATGAAAACTTCCCACCCTTAATATCTTCCTCACAGTAAATAATATGAGAAATAAAAAAAAAAAACTGGTAAATTTTATTTCCAAGGAGGCCACTTTCAATGAATATTTGTAGCTCTCAAGGTTCAACCCCATAGGAGGAGTAGATTAGAGGACGGCTGTTATTATTATTTGCCGTGGCGCTCCGGGGCGTCTTACTGATTTTTGGAAAACCTACAGCACCACCTCGGGTGGCCGGCGTATACTCCAAGCTAGCACTAGACAAGATTGGCATCTAGACAACTTACAATACACTTGCTTTTCAACAAGGCATGCGGCCGCCTATTGAACCGATTTAAAGTATTTGAGAAATAATCTCTTGTAGTCTTGTAGGTTTAGCGAAGTGGTCGAGGTGTTAAGAGCTTTTGCTCTCACCCAGGCGGCCCGGGTTCGATCCCCACCGCCATCACGGAGCTAAAGTGGTTCGGAAACTTCGTTTTAATCGGTAGGTTCCGGGTCTCCCTTGCTCAGACAAGCTTTGCTTTTGAGGGGTTTGGAAAACCTGGGAGATTCGTTTTAACAAATTTTAACAAGTTTTTTTTACCTACATCGGGCTCGAACCGACTATCGCTATGCTAGAGTTTCGAACAGAAGTAACTAGAACATTGTTCGGGCCGGACCTACCGTACAGACAAGAAGGAAACCTGAGTTGAATATGCGTGAATTTGTTATTTTCGCTCGCACTTGACACACAAACCTAACCTGAGCAAACTAACCTAGCTTGCGAGTTCACCACAGGGTACTTTTTCGAATGTGGATCAAGACAAGAAGGCGAAAAAACAAATTCGAACAAAACGTTATTTTACGGCCGGACCGGCACTGAACACTAAATTAGTGAGCGGTCGGACCGTGCACTGAGATGCATGGTTTTCAGGTTATTATTCAGACAAAAATTATTGTATTGTCTCCATTTAGTAGAACTGATTAGAAAATTAGGTGGTACTGTTCTAACCCCTTTATCAGGGGCAACATTAGCCATTAGCTTCAAAAAATGTATATAAAAAAGCAATCTAATAGTAAAATGTAGATGATAGTTGAGTTGCGTTTATTGAATGCTGGGTTTGTAATTGTCATCGCTGAAATTCCAAAGATAGCCTTCCTCTTTTGCTACTTCTGCTGTAAAATGCTTTTTTTAAGCAAAAAGTTGTTGAGCATACTTTAACGATTTGGTAGTATTGTTAATGCAGTTTTACTTGGGCTGTTCAGTGATAACTTTAATAAGTGTATAAAAGTGTGAAAATGGTTTACATTCTTCAAAAAAGAATTGGAATGATTTAATTTATGGCGAGGTTGGAAAGTGTGCAAGAAGGGCGGAATTTCTTATTTAATGAAAGAAATCCAAATTGTAATGTGAGTCATATGTGCTTGATTTGGTGACAAAATTTCAAGAAACCGGTTTGGTGAAAAATAAAAGAAGCTCAAATTGGAGTTTTGGGAACATTTACTGCTGAGCCCACTAACTCCTTACGATCAGTACCAGAACAGATAGGAATATCACTGAAAATATATAAATTTCATCCATATAAAATGCAGATTCTTCAAGAGCTCAATGACAATGATTATGAACAAATACAGTATTGTGAAACCATGTCTCATCGAGTGAATGCCATCCCTAATATTTTGTTAAACATCTGTTTCAGCAATGAATGTTCATTTTTTCTGAATTGCAATGTTGATAGACAAAATTGTCGCTATTGGAGTGACGAAAACCCACATTTTTTTTGAGAAGGGCATACACAACACCCACAAAAACTTAATGTTTGGATTGGTATTCTTGGAAATGCCATTAGTGGTAGTTCATTTCATGAAGAAAACTTGACGGGCAATCTGTGCCTTGATATAACTCACGAGCTAGAAACTCAAATTGATGCAGAAGCTAAAGTACTTTTGCAGAAGGATCTGTTACATTTCCAGCAGAATCGTGCTCTACCTCATTATTTTCTTCCTGTCCGACAGTGGTTAAACAAGAGACACTTGATTACGACAGTAGATGTTAACTGTTGAAACATAGTGACTCAAAACACATGCAGAAAATTAATTTTCTTTGTTACTAGACAATGGAAGTCCAGAAGAATTCTACTCACACTAATACATTGTCAACACTTTCAAACAGACTTTATTAATGTTTAGAGCAAAATGGATGAACAGTTTATAAGTAGATCCCATGTTTGAAATTTTTTGAAAATTAAGTTTTTTTTTTGTAAATGGAAAATAACTAACAAATAAAAAAGTACACGCGTAGAATAGATTAATTCCTCTTATTCAAAGGTTGGATCTCTCTAATCATTTTTATCAAAACTTCTAATTACTTCTGTAGAACGCTATTTTTCGGAAACAGCTCATCAAAAAATAATAAGTCAGGGTAGGTACCATCGGAAAGAGAATTAAACGCCCTTCAAATGATGTGCCACTTGACCCCCATTCCTATTTAATTTCTAAGGGTAACATCATGCTTTGTCTCCCCAACCAGAATGATACTGATGATAAATCACTTTTGTTGGTCCGCCATGTTCAAAATATAATCAATATCACAGTAGAGAATTTTTTACTAGCTATTGAAAAAAATTTATTTAAGTTGTTTTTCCCTATCTAAGTGACTGCCCTGAAAAACTGTGGTATGGGCTCTCATTCCAAGCTGCAAGTATTAGTTAGAATTAGAGAATTTGAAGCTTTTGATAAAAAAATTGTTAAATTGGCTTAGTTTTCGTGTTTTCATGGATGGTTTTCTACACTTTTGAAACAAAGGTTCCAAATATTCATATACAGTTGGATTATTGGATATTTTCCCATGTCTTTTCAAGTTATGATCAAATAAATCACACACTCTCTGCTGATGCAGTTGTTGAAATGGTTTTCAGTCAGCCTTTTTGTGCGATTTTCCTGCAGACATGCCAATAACATTGATATAATTTTATTGCTTAGTCGTAGGGCAAATGGTGTACATTACTTGTTCAAAAATGATTTTTCAATTGTGTGTGAAAAATGTCACTTTTTGTGCTTGTAATGTAATATACTATTTTTTTATGGAGGTTGATATTTCCATATATTTGAAAAATTTTTACTTTATAATTTATTACTTACACGTGGTCATTTTTATTGGAATATTACCGTCGTTTTTCATTTTGATACTTTAGTGTCTATTTACATGGTCCAATAAAATTTATGTATAATTCTTGAATAAATGAACAATAAAATTGACCAACATTAGTTGTTTTTACACATGACAATTTATTCGTCAATACTGGTGATAGTTTCTATCAGAAATACCAACACCAAAAGGACATGAAAAAGTTTAACCCAAATACTTTCATCCAACGAACACGTATCATAACAGACAGAAAGTTACTAGAAATTGCTCTAAAATTAATTATTAGTGAAAACAAATTGACGACAATTTTCCATTTTCACGTTTCAATAAAATTCAAGATCACAAAATTGAAATTTATTTGACCACGTAAATTCGCACTTGGACTTTGTTTTGAATAGAATTTCTCGACTTATTTCATATGTATAATAACGATGATGCATTGGAAAAGATTTAATAATTGAACTGTATCTGATCTTTATATACATATATAAAAATAATAAATAATAAAAAATAAGCATAGGAGAAATTTCATTTAGGGTAATATGAAACACTTGAATAACTTGTTTTCAACCAACAAGGTTTCCAGTATATAAATGTCAACACTCAAGTGAGGAGTAGATATGGTGAAATTATTCAGAATTTCAAATCTCATGTTCAGTGAAAACCTCCCACAGCTTTCGAAATTCTGATGGTTTTTTGAAGTTTCATCACAGGTGCACCTTTGATCAGTTGTTTGAATACTGTCTTTAATAGTGACTGAACATTAAAACAACATTTTTTCCAAATTTGAACTGTAGTATCAGAGTGGCAGAATTTCCGGACAGTATGGCAGAATTTCCGGACAGTATGGCAGAATTGGCCTTAGGCCTAACATTTATTCACCTCGTTTTTGATTATTACTTCATGATCAAATAATACGTATTTGTACTAAATCAGCAATTTCAATGTAGACGTTTATTTACTGGACACCCTGTATATTACTTACTGCCTCCACCAAAAAATTAAAATGTTTAGAAGGCTACGAGTATATAAAAAAAATTATAGAACTGAACTTCTCAACAACAATCATCATCACATTACTCACTTCTACAGGGTGGGTCACGGTCGATGGTACCTTAGACGTTTACGGAGAACGGGACATAGGATCATTCTGAAAATTTGGTTTCTCAAGTAGTTGCTCTTGGTCTATCGATCTAAAATATTTTCAGCAATGCAGCGTTGCCGCTTATACCAGAAAGTAGCAGCATCTTTGTTATTTTAAATGGGTCAGCCTGTATATTACCGCATTTTTGAACTTGTCATTCCTTTCTGATTGTTTTTGCCCCATACTTTCCTATACCTATCTCTAACGGTTTTTGAGATATTGGTTATTTTCCATATTTTTTATCCAAAACATAGCTCGAATTGAATGTTTATTTCTGCGGTATTTGGATTCTTAGAAAGTTGCAATTTCGTGTTTACTTCATCAAGATTATGTACATTGATTCTGTATAGAGAAGTTTGTTCTGCGTTATACAGGGTCGTTCAAAATTCATGATCTTACTGCTAGATACGAAAAGGGTTGAAAGTGCGTTTTTTTAAATGGAACATCCTGTATATTATGAAATATCCTGAAAGATGACTAAATTCCCTTCGAATTGATATATCATGTTCCTATACCTAAATAGCCAGAATTCCGAGATAATACCAATTTTCACTTGTAATCTCCCAAGTTCTTGAATTATTGCCGGAAATGAATAATGAATTCAAGCACGAGGGGAATTCGGTAAGAAAATTTCACACCGAGAAATGAAAATAATTCAACAATTCATAAGAAATAACTAACGATGGTTTCACCTGAACTATTTATAACCACTGAAATATTGACATGTAAAATACTTTAAAAAAATTTCATCAATAAATGTGTTTAAATTTGGAACAAAAAAAAATAAAAAAGTTATGTTCTTATCGTGGATTGAACCATTGACCTAGCGACTAACTAACTAACTAACTAAAAAGGTTTTTATTGTAAACTATCACATTTTTACATTGCATGATTAATGACATGTCATAAATAAACAAACATCATTCACCTTCTACATAACCCAGGGGGTTAGGGGAAGGACGGGAAGATGGGCGCAATAGTAGCATCTCTTTCGCCCCGGTCAGGGTAGTAAAAGAGCGCCTTGCCAAGCGAACATAGACACCCCCGCAAGAGAGCGCTGTAGTCCGCCCGCGCTGGTGGTAACGCTGGCCGGACATTTCATTATATCACCTAGCGACTCATAGGCCGCAACACTACCGCTGAGCTACGAGACTTGTGATAAAAACTTGTGACAAATGGTGTATTGAACTTCTTCTGAAATATGATTTCAGAATTGACAATTTCTGCAATAATCGTGGAGAAAATATTTTCAGACACATTCCAATTATCTAGTAAATACATAATTATCTCCTTTCATATGAAAACTAGACCTCCATTTCTAAATTAAACCAAAATATCAACTTGTCACATGTCAAATGTTTGACAGAAAAATTTCCACTTATTAATTTCGCCCAGGGTACCCATGAGGATAAAAATTTCCGGAAATTTTTAGGGTTGCCATGGTATCTACACAAGAACGAATTTTTTGATTGGCTACAAAAGTGAGGTGTGAAATTTTCACTTGTAATCTCCCAAGTGCTTGAATTATTGTCGGAAATTTTTCGAGTACATAAATTTTCAAAGAATAAAGATAAATTTAAGGCAATTAATTCAAGCAAAGGGGGATTTGGTAAGAAAATTTGGTTGTGAATCAGGTTACGTTTCATTGAATTTTCTGCTCGTTCTTGCTATAATTCCCTCACATTTTCCATGAAGAATAAACAATTTCATCAGAACTTCGTTTGAATAATTATTTCCTCCCATTTCAATTATTTTTGAGTCACTTTCGTTAAGAAACACAAAACGGTATTATTAATAGTGCACTAATTGTCAAATTCTCATAATGTCATGTACCATTATGACATTTAATAGCCATCTTAGATGAATATGAGAAAAATAAATCGATTTTTTTTGAAAATTGCTATTATCTCGGAATTCTGGCTATTTAGGTATAGGAACATGATATATCAATTCGAAAGGAATTTAGTCATCTTTCAGGATATTTCATAATATACAGGATGTTCCATTTAAAAAAACGCACTTTCAACCCTTTTCGTATCTAGCAGTAAGATCATGAATTTTGAACGACCCTGTATAACGCAGAAAAAACTTCTCTATACAGAATCAATGTGCATGATCTTGATGAACTAAACACGAAATTGCAACTTCCTAAGAATCCAAATACCGCAGAAATAAACATTCAATTCGAGCTATATTTTAGATAAAAAATATGGAAAATAACCAATATCTCAAAAACCGTTAGAGATAGGTATAGGGGAGTATAAGGCAGAAACAATCAGAAAGGAATGACAAGTTCAAAAATGCGATAATATACAGGGTGACCCATTTGAAATAAGAAAGATGCTGCTACTTTCTGGTATAAGCGGCAACGCTGCATTGCTGAAAATATTTTAGATCGATAGACCAAGAGCAACTACTTGAGAAACCAAAATTTCAGAATGATCCTATGTCCCGTTCTTCGTAAACGTCTAAGGTACCATCGACCGTGACCCACCCTGTATATTATTTCATTCCAAATTTAACAACATGCAGATGCAGATACACCTACGAGGGTAGAGTAAAATGTCAGACAAAAACTTAATTTATTTCTCTTCTAGCTATAGTCCGTAAATTAAAGGCACCTAGTAATAAATCCTCACTAAGAGCAAACAATACCCTTCATGAAACGGTTTTGAGCGTTCAGTTTGATTTTTTTGCGAAAATGTTGGTACAAATGATTCAATTCGTTTGTGAGAACTGATTTTTGGTTTTGATGATTTTGAAGAAGAAATTCTTAAGGGAATTATAGAACCAGATTTTTTTTATAAAATCATTCGTTTTTACGCAAAACCGATCCTACTATAAGCTATCTACCTTATTGGCACTCCCAGCTACGTAGTTTTGTTACGGACAGGTGATTCGTTATCGCCACAATCGCTCTTGAAACATATATCCCCACACACCTAAGATGTGCGGCACAATGATAAAATTTGACTTTCGTGATGACGCGTTGATGGTGCCTTTCAAGTATGCAAAATCCATACAATATCAATCAATCAATCAAAAATACACTTTTTCTACATTCATACAAAAAGCAAAACTTTATTGAACTTTATTTAGTGGAAAAAGAGGTTATTTATTGCACTCATCTGTAATTCAACTTCAACGTGCTGTCATCATGACAAACATACATTTTCAAACCCACTACATATTTAGCAGATATTCTGTAAAATTGGCAATACGTTTTAAAGAGTTACATATTTTATATTATTTTGTATTAACGCTAGCAGCCAGAGCTAAACAAACAATGCATTCCCGAGAAAAACTCCATAATGAAAACTGATCCGCTTTGTTCTAAACCGTCTACCTGCATAGAGCAAACTGACCACACCTCGTGATAACATACGCGCTCACGGCTACTATGATGTTGATTTTTATAATACAACTGTGGTTATAGAAACGTCAGTCAAAAATTAATTCTGATATACAGAATTGAAAGTTTTAAAATGAGTATTATTAATGGAAAATAGATGATAGTGATCTGTTTCAATGCAAATCGATAGTAATAATTAATTATTTAATTTTCATTTTCCAACAGCTAGTGCCGTACCTTAATAAATCATTTTTTGCTTTTTGCATAAACGTAGAAAAAATGTTGTATGCAACTCGTGCAAAAATTGTTAATTGCACTTACTTTTTGCACATAAATAACTATTATTGTCGAAGATATAAACCTTATTGACAAAGCATGTATCACTTTAATATGCAATAACATAGAAGACATAAGTGAAAAATAAAATGGTTGTACCAAATAAGATTTTGGAATGTTGCTAAACCGTAAATATATTTACTACATGTACATATTTTATAAAATAAAATAAGATACAAAAATAAACAAATGTTTTACCAGAATTAAAATCACAATATTACACGGTATCACGTCTAAGATCAAAACAAATTTTTAAATACCACATACAAATAAACAAGTTTAAAATAAGAGTGCAGAATTTTAAAAAAATCAAGTCAATAAATAGAGGCAATGACAACACAATATCTTATTGTCAAAAATTAACTAAAATTAAAAAAATAGAAATAGATCAAAGTTGAATGGCTAGACTATGTTATTAATACTCCTGCAGGTTATAGTAGGCTTTCTCTAAAAGTGCTGCTTTCACTTTTGTTTAATTTTTTGGGCAAGGTACATTTCTATAGGCTACTGGTAGATGGTTATACATTTTTTTAGTTTCATACATAACGAAATTTCTAGTTAAGTTAGATTTTGGTATAGGTAAGAAGATACAACCTTTTCTTCTTGTCTCATTTTTACTCATTTCAGTTAGAGTTAAAGATGAAGTAATGGCGTATTTCTTATGAATGAGGCATACAGTTTCCAGTAGAAATAAACAAGAAAGGGTCAGAATTTTTTGATTAATGAATAGTGGTTTGCAGTGATCACGGAACTGAGCTTTACACAGGTATCGAATTGCTCTTTTTTGTGATACAAATACAGAGTTGAACAAATGATCACTGCATGATCCCCAAAATGTTATGCCATATCTCAAGTGGGATTCAATTAAGGAGAAATATACCAACCTAGTTGAAGATGAATCTAGTTCCTTTGAGACAACTTCAATTGCAATACAACTAGAGGATATTTTTTTTAATTCAAGCTAGTAACATGTTCATCAAATTTCAGTTTGTTGTCTATTTGCATACCTAGAAAGTTGGTGTTCAGTTTATTTGTAATTATTCGGTTTTCCAAGAGTAGATTATCAAAATTAAACTTGAAGGAGATAATATTTGTTTTATTCAAGTTGAAACATAGTAAATTGGGAGTCACACCATTACTTTATTTTAGTAAGATCAAGAGCAATTACATTTTTCAGATGAGTTGTCCTTCCCGTGCCATAAAATAGTAGTATCATCTGCAAAAGGTAAACTTTCCCTGAATGTGAATAGTCGCTAGGTCGTTTACATACAAGAGAAACAGGATTAGGCCCAATACTGACCCCTGTGGTACGCCCATTGAGACTTTGCCTCTGTGAGAGGGATTCTCTTTGATTTTTACTACCTGACTCCTTTCTGATAAATATGAGCGGAACCAGTTCAATGAGGAGTTTCTATAGCCATAAAACCCTAGCTTTTGCAGCAGTAATTCAATGGCTAACACAATCAAAGGCCTTTGAGAAATAGCAGAATATTGCTGCTGCTGCTTCTCCATCATTCAGAGATATATGAGATATATCAGAGATATATGACTGTCATATATATATCTATATATGACTCTGAATGATGGAGAAGCAGCAGCAGCAATATTCTGCTATTTCTCAAAGGCCTATATATATATATATATATATATATATATATATATATATATATATTCTAGTAACGAGAAAATTGCATCATTTGTGTTTTTTCCACTTTGAAAACCAACTTGAGAATTGTTTATTATATTATTATTTATATGATGTTTCATCATTCTTTTTTTGACCAATTTTTCCATAATGTCGTGAATCCAGTGGCGTCGTCAAATTATATTTAAAAAAATCGCTAGTATGTTTTTTGGATTTTTGACCTTGAAAAAAATTCGAAGTAGGCCTTGAAATTTTGATATTTATTTTGAATTTATGGCTCTCAACTAGAACTATTAATGCTCTACCTATCGAAAAAAAAAAAACTTCTGAATCGGATAATAAATAACAGTTTTAGAGAGGTGGCCCGCTTTCAAATGGGTCACTCTGTATATACAGGGTGTTAATTAAGTACGTTGACAAACTTCGGGAGATGATTCTTTGAAAGTTTTCAGGACGAAAAATTCATATAAACATTTGTCCCTAACGGCTTAGTTTTCGAGATACAGTACATTTTTTTCAAGAATTTTTAGAGTTTACTTCGACATTTTCGACAATAATCAGTTCAAATTTGGCAAGTACAATCCATTCAATAAATAGTACGCACGATACAAAATAATTCATTTCTCAAATAATTCACAAGGTCCTCCTTTTTTCAGAGTCAAGCCGCCACTGACATATTATGAGAGAGGAATATTCAATAATGTTTCATTTAACATCTTTTTGTTCTCTTGAAGTTTTAGTTCAGTCGACAGGTTGAAAAAAGTGGGGTTAGGTGGAAAAAGGTCGGAAGTTAATGAAACTTCAGGAGGTTCTTCAGGGATGGTTAATCAACATTTTCTCAAGTTTTGGACCTCGAGGACCATGTGCGAAAATAGTAGGGGGGGGGGAGACTGCAAAATTTTTGACCTCTCTCCGGTTTTCCCTCGATTACTTTTTTCTCTTACGTCCTACGAAAAAAACATGTCGATACTTTTTTGTAGAGCGTAAAATTTTATACAATTTTGACTGAAGAAACATGTTTATATGTGAATTCGCTACCGAGATATGGCACGTCAATTGTTCTCAAGAAATTCAAATTGAAATCGCCTTCAATAATAATATCGACATTCTCACTACACAACTTTGTTGGCATACCATTCAATATATCAATATATTCAAAAACTCATGAAAATCACCTGAAGGAGGTCTATAAATAACCATTGATATAAGTTTCTGAGAAATTAATCTAATACCGCAGCATTCCATTGTACCCTCTACAAAAAAGTTATTCACATCGTAACGGCAGATATTCTCTTTTTTGAGATTATCGTGTTTACAAATTGCAACACCACCAAGTATTGAATTCTTCCTACAAAAAAAGATTCAGCACATCAAGTTGGGTCTCAGTCTGCCAGTGTTCTGTAAGCAACAGAATGTCACATTTTTGTTCATTAGCAAATAGCTAATTTAACATCACAATCTTATTACTAATGCTCTGAATGTGAATTGTCTTGTGTAAATACAAACAATATTCGTCAATTTCAGTGATCATTAATTCATGAATTTCATTTGACCGTGTGAATTGGCTCTTAGGGTGGTTCCGAAGGGCTAGTATGCATGGTTTTCCGGGTTTTTGTGTTTTATTTCATTACAAAACACATGGAGGCCTGATTAAAATCGTACCAAAACACATAACGACTCTTTGGTCTCTTTGATTCATACATTATTATCATGAGAAAATACGGACAATATTGTCGCCTACAAGGCATACTGAGTGAAATTGTATCTCAAAATCTGTCACTATCCGCCGGTATATCATTTCGGAGTTATCACGTCTTTGAGTCTAGCACACACATGCGTAGTTTTTAATACCGAATTGGGTCACTGAAGGAATATAATCATGATCCTTCAATAAACCATTTCTGTTTATTCACTTGTTTCCAGAAAGCAAAATTTCGAGTTGAATTTTGAATGTTAAAATAAAGAACTATTTGCTCAAGTCATAGATAAGTATAGGATTTCCCTATGTATGTTCGTAGAACGTTTAACCGTGTGGTTTACCAAAACAAAAATATACAATACCTTGCATATCTATTATCGAATGCCTGGCATATTTCTCATGCAATATGGAATATATTATAGGTGTTATAATATAAACCAGGACTACTCTTATATAAGTTACCCTCAAGTTACATAATCCAAATATTCTAAACTTCAATAAACTTCTCTTGGTTTATCTCCTGTGCTAAAATTTCGTTAATAGCTTAAGTGTTATTTCGAAATTCAATGAATGAATCAACAATCCATTCAAACATTCATAGTATCTATGTAAAAGTACATATTTATGTGAGGGCGCTCGAATCAGTGACGAAAAATTATCCAATATCCAAAAATTATGTATAAGTGAGGCATCTCTCAGGGTACTTTTTCGAAAAAAAAAAATTACCTAGTGAGATAAAAAATAGTGAATCTGGTCAAATTTCTGTGCTTTTTTTCGAAGTCACTTTTTGAGAGGTACTGTGAGAGATGCCTAGATCCAACCTTTTGAATTCAGATGGTGAAAAAAAATCTCAAATTTATTGAGCGAGCTCCGAGTATTTTGATTTCTCCTCCTCCTTGTTTTACCAATAGCCACAAATAGGGTTAACCCCCTCTTAAAAAGCCCTTTTAATAAAACTGTACTATAACCTTGAGGAATATTACAATGAAACTTTGCTGTGATTAATATTCATATTTTTTATGTTTATATTGCCACCTATTAGGTTACTGTAAACGGTAATATATCATAGTTAGTTCCATGACATGCGAACTTAGTTTCAAATTGTGTATATTTGTGATTTACACCGTTAAAAAAAAAGCTATATATTAAATCTTATTTTATATTTTTATATTTTATCTACTTGACATGTGAACTAGTTTCTTTTTTGCGTTTTAAAGGCTATACAGACCAGATTTTTTAATATGATCTGTCAATAAGAATGTATTTTCTTGGACAATAAAGAATATTTCTCTCTCTGTAATACTCTATGTATGTCGGTATATTGAATACATCCAAATTTTATATCTTCTAGTAATATGGAAAATTCGTGAAATTTTTGTTGATGCTTCTTATATTAAATTGACACACACTTATACAGCAATCATCATCTGCTTTTTAGTTAGTATTTCATTTTTCTGCAGAATCAAGTTTGTTCAAAGTATACAATATTCATTTAATATCGTATTCTCCCTATCCTCTCTAAACAATATGACAAAAATATATAATATTTTTATTTAATTTTATTTAAGTAGACAGTGAATATTAAATTATATGCTTTTTTTATTATATTACTATTTATGGTAACCCATTTAAAATAGCCATGGAATGGATATTTATAGTTTTTCCATTTGATTTCGCGATTATCTGACACTTCACCCTTGCCCTGTACTGAGAAAACATGAAACTAGAATGCAAAAACGCAACAAAAAATAACCAGACCATGCTTACTCTTACTGAAGCATCATCGATATATCCACTTGAATCCGGATTGCTGCAGCGATCGTTAAGTACTTGAGGCCTGTTGAATCCTCGATTTCGATAAATAAAATAACTTACGCCGGACAAAACGCCCACCGTAACGACACAACCTAGAGTGATGCCGGTTATACCAGCGGCAGAGAGATTCCCTTCGGTGCTCACTTCATCCTCTCGTTCCTCCACTCCCAATCTTTCAGAGTTCTGGACGGAGCTCTGGTTCAGGTTCACCTCTTCTTCTAAATAAGTCAAATTATCGGTGCGATTTATTGCTGTCAAGGTCGAATTAATAAGCAGTTGATTCTCTGTCACATTTTCCATGACGTTTATCACAGTTTCTTTTACCTGAAATGAGATTATTGTTGAAACAAATATTCATTTCAGAGTCCAGATCGGAGCTGTTGATAATATTTGTGTTCTTTGGACTTGCTTGATCTTCCAACTGATATTTCAAGGGTTAAAACATTCAGAACTTTCCATAATTTACTCTGATTATAATGAACTCTCATGCCTACCATACACAGAAAAACCCCCTATAATACTTACCAGTTACTGAATAAAAACTAAAACGAATATAAAAAATACATAAACATAAAAAAAATTATATTAATGATGCAAAAAAACCTTTTCATTGTACTGTGCAGTCTTAACTGCATTTAGTTAAAGTTTTTTAGAATGACGTAAAGCTCGAATTCGCCTAAATGTTTTTGCTAATATCCCCATTCCAAAAGTGACCTTGTCCCAGAAAGCTTCTTAAATTGTTATTTCCATCAACCGGCTGCCCCCTCAGAAGTCTACGAGAGACTTATGCCAGCTAGGGAAGATGCAGCGCTTACCTTTTAATGTTTGATGCCATGCACGAGGTCGACACGGCGATTGGAACCCGCATACCTTGTCATAGTAAGCGAGAACACAACCTGTGTCCCACCAAGACCCATGAACAAGTTATATAGTTTACAAAATAAAATGAACTGATACACTGAGTCAATTAGGTTAACATGAAACAGCTTTGGAATTGTTAAAATTGTTTTTTCTGTTAACCAGCTGTCGTCTCCTTACGAACGGCAGCCCTCAAAAGTCAAAACTTGCGCTAGCCAAAGATAAACGAGGTCTTACCTTTAAAGGTGCGATACCTAGCACTTTCTCAGGCCATCAGAATAAAAATCTGTAGTCAATAGGATTTGAACCTACCCAACCAGCAGCATCAATGGCTTTGAACGTGACAGCCTTAACCACTGAGCTACCTGGCCCACTACTAAATCAGACTTTTTGGTTGATTAACTGTATGTCACCTAGTAAACAGATGTAAAATTTTCCTTATACTACTATTTACCTTGTTCTCCTTGAATTTGTTTTCAGTGGTCAAATTAGGAAAGAGAAAGTTGAATTTCTTCAGAGGAGGCTTGTCGTTTTTCACGAACGTGGTATTTCTTGGTGCAGATGTATTTTTTGGGGTAATAGTAGAAAGAGAAAGGGTGATGGGCGGAATTGTTGACCCCCTTGGTAGTTCTGCTGAATGATTGGTACCAACGTTTATGCTGGTAGAAGGCAAATTTGTTGTACTGGAATGTAGAGTTGCAGGGACTGACTTGCAAATGGACACTGAAAACCACAAAAAAGCAAGAATAAGTAATGCTGCCATATTCTAGAATAATTATATATATAATAATAATATAATAATAATATAATAATAAAAATTTGTGTGTACCCTGAACTTTCCACTTTTTTTATTGTTCAATTTATCTCTCAGAAATGGTGAATTTCCCATGTTCTGGAAAAACAGCTTTATCAGACCTATCCACAAATCAGGTGATAAGAGCAATGTTAAGAATTATAGGGGCATCAGTTTACCATCTGTTATTCCTAAAATATTTGATTGTCTTGTAACCAAACAGCTTTCTTGGCACTGTCTCAATGCTCTAACCGAACAACAACATGGTTTCTCCAGAGGCAAGTCCACAGTCACAAATTTGCTGACCTATCAGAAAGACATTTTAAATGCGTTTGAGAAACGGTATCAAGTTCATTCAATTTATACAGATTTTTTAAAGGCGTTTGATAGAGTTAATCATGAATTATTAATTCGAAAATTAGAATCTTTTGGTTTTGGGGGTAGTGTTTTGGGTTGGATTAGCAGCTTCCTTACAAATAGAATTCAGTGGGTGAAAATTAATAATTACATATCACATACAATTGAAGCCTGTTCTGGTTGTTCCTCAAGGTAGTCACTGTGGACCATTACTCTTCAATATTTTTATTAATGATCTCATTACATATATTACTGACTCAGAAGGATTGTTATTTGCTGATGATCTCAAGCTATACCGAGTGATTGAATCGTATGTTGATTGTTTGAAACTTCAAGATGATGTGAACCATTTAACTAACTGGTGTAGAAATAATTGCTTGGAACTAAATCTTGACAAATGTCTAGTCATGTGTTTCAAACTTTCTCAGGCACCAATCACATATGAATACTGCATAAACTCTTTGCCTTTGAACCAAGGTGATGAAGTTAAAGACCTTGGTGTTATATTTGATAAAAAGTTGTCATTTTCATCACATATTAATAAAATAACCTTGAAATGACTTAAACTTCTTGGCTATGTAGGTAGGATCGCTAAAGACTTATCAGCAAACACAATGAAAATTCTGTATTGTTCATTAATTAGGTCACACTTAGAATACGCATCCATTGTATGGTGCCCCTCTTACTCAGTGTACAAAACCTCACTGGAAAGGGTTTAAAATAAATTTTTGCGAAGTGCTGCCTACAAAATGGGCTTTCAAATGGACCAGCGACATAACTACACTGATATTCTTTCTACACTACACCTCACCACATTGGAAAACAGGCGGACTCAAGCTGACCTCATATTTCTATTTAAATTACTGTCAGGTCAATTTAATTGCCCAGAACTTCTCTCTTTGGTTGGCCTGAGAGTCAAGCAAAGAGTGACAAGAGATGATAAAACTGTTTTCGTAGAGAATTTACATTCAACCAATTATGGATTTAATTGTCCAATGTCAAGAATGTTAAGGGAGGCTAATACATCAGAACTTGATTTTTTTAATAATTCCGTAGAGGCCTTCAAAAAGTCTGCAATCAATTATGTATTTTATTCATAGATTTATGCCTTGTATGTCTGTTAGTTTTTAGTATTTAGTGTTATTTTTAATTGTTTTATTTAGCATTTAGTTATTTTACAACGTTGTAACTTAGGGTTTTCCCGTTTATACCAAATAAATAAATAAAAATATCAAATGGGGTGGCCGCTGAAATTTCAGCTAGCATTGGACGCTGGTTCAAGACCAGGATCAATCCCAGTAAGGGAGACATGGCAGTCATTGCAGGACGAAAGTCGCATTATTTAATAATAAAAAATGGATTATATAATCCAATCTTCCAAAAAAAAAAACTACACAACAAGAACAACTATGCAATACCTTTGAATGCATAGCTGAAATAATTTTTTGATTTAAATGGATACCACATACGTACCAATTTCACGGTACTTGCCAATCATCAGCGAATGCTAGTTCCCAATTGATTCGAAAAACATTTTCAGCATTTGTTGGAATTCCTAAGATGAAAACTGAAGTATATACCCAGCGCCATATCTAGGTTTCAATAAAAGATTTTCGACTATCTTGGCTATTTCAATATGAAGCTAAATCAATTCCTGAAGAATGAACGACACTAAGTACTTGACGGAAGACCATTATTTAATAATGAAAAATGGATTATGTAACCCAATATTCCACAAAATACCCTATACAATAGGACATTCGTCGGCAAGTATCCAACCGAAAACAACTACTACCCCCTACGATTGTTGCTGTTCCAAAATATCAATATCATATTATTCCACCATTAGCGGTATCACATGCTGTCAGTTTGAATACATGCCGAACAATATCTTTCCCAAGGCTCATTCTTCCAACTAATGGCAAAGCTTTGAAACTCAGCCTCGGAAAGGTGTTTCTTGAGGCAATACAGCCTGCAGAAACTAAAAAAGAACACCAGTTCCTACCTACTTTCCCTCGGTTCTCACTATGTTCTCTAACCATTACATAATTTTCCGTTTCGCTCAGGGCACATGCTCCTGAGCGTAGACAGCCGGGTGAGGGGGGGGGGGGGCGAACTATTTGAGAGATGACATCAACAAGTGATTTGCAAGCGAAGGTAGTGAAAAACAACGCAACCCTGATACTATCCGGAATGGAGGTGAACACCACGAATTAGGAAATAAAACAAGCACTGTCAACTGCAACTGAAGCTGAGATGTCACGAATCAAAGTAAAGCATGTCAGGACAGGCCTAAATGACGAAGCAACGGTAGAGATGGCAAGAGACGATGCAGCAATCGCCCTGAAAGAAGAGTCTGTGCAGGTGGGATAGATACCATGCAGCCTGATCGAAAAAGTTATACTAGCGCGATGCTACAGGGGCCTAGATTTCGGACATACAACGAACGAATACCACGGAACTGACAGAAAGGACCTGTGCATCAAGTGCACAAAAGCCGGACATCACGATAAGGAATGCATGGAAGTAGCATGCTGCTGGAAATGCAAGAAAGCTGGACATTGAACAGACCAAATAAGATGCATAGCAATTAGAAAATGGTGAAAGCGCGTCGCAAAGCTCATCTTGCCACGCCAAAATATAAACGCAAGATCGTCACACATAAAAATGCCAGTCAAGCATTTATAGGTGAATGAAGACACGCAGAAACGTTCACCATATCTAATGCAAAGGACGTAGATGTGATCTTCTCCTACTTCAGGAACCAAATAATGCTATCGGCGGTTGAGACGTAATCATCACAAGCACGAAGGTTCAATACCCACATTATAGAAATAACACTGTCAAAGTAAGGAAAGACAAACAAGGTGAAGAAATAGCAGGTGTCTATCAAGGAGGGTATGAGCCTTCACATATATATACTCTCCAATGTGGAAACAATCTCCAAGACAAAGAGACAAAGAGACAAAGATATACTAACTGGCACCTAAACAAAGACATCCTTGCTGATACATTGTGGCAATAATTTTTACTTTGATATACAGCGAACGGCAGCTCTTCGTCTGGCAGCACTGGGTCGTAGTCAAATGATTAAAAATTGAAAAATTTTATAGTTAAGTAAAATGCCTTGAGCGCTACTAAATTTTTGAAGGCATGGAATCCAGAAACCCTTGAATTATTTGAGACAGAGTATTATGAAATAATAATCAAAAATCCCCAATGATGTTTTATTGTTCAAAGTGAGCAATACTGATGATTATGTACAATTATCTCTCAGATAATCTGGCCTCAGATCATTCTTCAGTGATGGTAATTTTCATATGAACAGCAATATTACATGTGTGAACACTAAAAATTCAGACAGCAAACACACAGGTTGAAGACCATAGTAATGTATGGTAGAGTATGTTCTTGGCCTTGCTTTGAACACTGGGAAATAGGTAAGATGACAACCTATTCCAAAACGTGTTGAGTGAAGTGGAAAAAATAGTGGAAGAAAAAAAACTATAATGAAATTACAAAAAATGCCACAAAAGACTAGCAGTCGTTAATTTCAAATCACTAAATGACTAAATGGAGAATATCCCCAAACTTGAAGATATTGAGGGACTACAAGGAACGACAAATCTTCTTGGCGTCTCGTTGATCTTCACCAACCAAAAATTTCCACTCACATGTCTGAGCACTCTGAGCTGCTTCCCTCAGAATCAAGAAATCCTAGTCAGTGTTCCCAACATTCGAAAAATGAAAATAACATCTCTCTCATTTACTCAAGAATAGAATAAGTTAAACACGGAACAACAATAAATATTGGACCACATCATAGTTCGCACTGAGCATGTAAGTAGTGTATAAAAAGAAACTAGAATACTTATTGGTATTGTGTTCGCTGGAATAGCTGATTTACAAAATGAATAATTTTTGAAGAAAACAGAACAGCATATGAAAAAGTGAAGGGAATAAAATTGGTTTTGAACGAATTATCCGTATACGTGAAGTGCCAACTTCGTTTTTTTACATGAAAACCCACAAATTTGATTTTAGTAATGGAAAAGCCACAAAGTTTTTTTTTTTAATGTATTACACTTAGTATTTATGTCATAACTTCAGGAGTAATTACTAGTACAATTTCCTTATCTTCTATGGTTTTGATTGAAGTAATTTCTCTCGAAATTATCATTTTTTTCCGGACATTACTAATACCTACATCTTTATTGCATTTCGCCTGAAATTCTCCAGTTGATCTTTCATCTACCAACATTTATGTTGACCTTGAAGTGTATGACAAATCTTAATACATTTCGTTCATACGTGAAGTAAATACCAATTGTGATGCATCATCGGAAAAGAAATTCTGTGGCCTTTCCATTACTGAAATTGAATGTGTGGGTTTCCATTTAAAAAAACGATATTGCAGGACCCTGTATTACAATACAGTATCGGAAAGTTTTCATCTGGGGTATGGTGGTTTTATGAGAGCGTGAAGAATAGCTTGCCAAAATGTTGAGAGAGCATTACAATTTCTGCTCTACTCGCTCGAGGAAGGGATATAAACTGAGCTGTTAATTCGTCGGGCGACGCAACAGGTATTATCATATCATTGCGTTCCTTGTTGCTCGCGTAGATATTTTTCTATACCCCAGATGAAAAGTTTCCGATACTGTATATCTGTATATGCAACGTCGGACCTAATATTGAAACTCACCTCTGGGGGTGTGGGTAGAACGACAAGTTGTTACCTCATTAATATTTCACTTCAATATGGTCAATTTCCCGATCAACTGAAAACTAGCACAATCATACCAATACACAAAGTTAAAAACACATGTAAAGCTAGTGAATTCCGACCAATAAACACCTTGCCAGGCATTGAGAAAATACTAGAAATAGCTGTATATGATCAGCTTTTGAACTATGTTGAAAGCAATAATTTTCTCATGACAAATCAATCAGGTTTCCGTAAGGATCACTCTTGCGAATCGGCCTTACAACTGACCATAAGTAAATGGACCCAATCTATCGACAATGGAGACTATGTTATTGCTGTTTTTTTGGACTTAAGACGGGCTTTCGAAACAATCGATCGTGATATACTACTTAAAAAATTGGAAGCTATCGGAATTAAAGGAAATGTACTAAAATGGTTTAAGGACTACTTGAGTGACAGAAAACAAACCACTAAAGTGGATAATTGTTATTCGAATCCTATTGTCACAAAATATGGTGTACCTCAGGGTAGCGTGTTAGGCCCTTTGCTATTTTTAATTTACATTAATAATATTGGTTTATGTCACAGCTGTGATTTTATAAACTTATTTGCTGATGATACACTGTTGTCTGTATCTCATAAGAATTTGGATGTAGCTCTAACAAAAATGAATGCTTGTTTAGAAAAAATAAACAATTACTTGAACATCAATAAATTGAAGTTGAATGCATCCAAAACAAAAGCCATGATTCTAACTACACCATACAAATATAAACAACTTGATATAAATGCCTGCGTATTGGAAATCAATAACGAAAAAATTGAACAGGTAACAGAGTTTAAGTATCTGGGTTTTGTGTTGGACAATAGTTTATCGTTCGATGCACATCACACATATGTAACAAAAAAAATAGCAAAAAAACTGTATTTTTTCATAAGAATTTCCACTCACTTGTCAACTGCTACCAAGATCACGGTATATAACACTATAATACAACCGCATTTTGACTATTGCAGTACCCTGTTATATGGTTTTGATCAAAACAAAATCAGGTCATTACAAAAATTACAAAATCGAGGCATGAGAGTAATTCTGAAATGCAATCGGTATACTAGTATAGCATTTATGCTAAATACACTACAGTGGTTCTCAGTACAAGACAGGCTGTACAAAGCAGCAATGATACTTGTATTTAAAACTATTAATAAAATGCTGCCATCATATTTTAATGAATTCATTATATACCGAAATAGTACTCATAATTATGTCACAAGACAAATCAATGATCTTCATCTGCCAAGATGCAGTTTATCTAACTCAATGAAAGTGTTATTTTATAAAGGGTTAAATCAATTCAATAAGTTACCTCATGATATTAAAGACAGCAAAAGTTTATATATATTTAAAGCAAAACTTAATGATTATATAAAATTGAATAATATAATATTACAATGATTACTCTGTATTTATATATTTAAATAGTTATTTATTACCTATCAATGTTATATGTTAATGTTAGTAAATAAGTAGTTTTTTTAGTGTATAATATCTATGTATTACTTGAATTTCATGTGTATTGATGTATTGTTTGTATATTAGGATTACCTTCCTATTCAATAAACATATTCATTCATTCATTTTATTATATATTCATTTATTAATTATTTATTATATTATATACACAGCAGACACGGAGGGCCTGCCGGGAGGCAGGCTAGTGCCTCAAGCTACTGAGATAAGGGGACCTGGGTACCACAAAAGATGCCTGATGTATGGGGTGGAAGTCAACAAAACTGTATGAGGCTCCCATTTGGAAAATGGCAATGAGAAGATGCAGGTATAAGAACATGGTTAATTATAAGCGGAGGAAGATCTTACTTAGAGAAGTGTTGTCATACAGAACTGCGTCTGCCGAGTCATGCACTGTGGTAACCTAAACGACAAGGAAAAAAAGATAGGAAGATTGCTAGCAGGTAAGGTGGTCCAGAAACCAGAAAATGCATGATGGACTAAACGACTCATTATTGACCTGAGCCAATGGAATTACCGCCAGTTCAAAACAGCAAATTACTTCATCACACAGACACTAACAGGACATGGGTCCTTCAGAAACTTCACACACAAGATAGAAAAGGCGCCAAACGACTATACATATAATGTGGAGTGGGACGAGGAAGATAATGCAACTAGAGCTGGTAGCCAGAAATACCTGTAACCCTGACAACTTAGCGACCACAATGATAGAAAGTAAAAGCACATGAAAGAGAGGGGAGCTTTTCCTTTGATATAATGCAAGAAAAGGAAGAAGAACAGAGAAAGGAACAAAACGAAAAAACACTTCTACAATGAGAATGCAGGATGACTCGATGCAACAGTTCCGAATGAAAAAAAGTACTGTAGAAAAAATGTTCGTAAACATATCAGAATAAATAGAGTTACCTAAATGCCAATCTGAACGTCTAATGCTCGATTGGAATGGGCGCCGATCACCCTGGGTGGTGCTACAGGTTTTTCTACAGCTGGAAATAGAATACACTACCAAAAAAATCAGTAAGCTGCCCAGGAGCGCCACGGTAAATAATAACCGTACTCTTATAATGTTTATGAGGGATTATTATTGTTAAAAATTGATTTATCTGTAATTTAATTGTAGTTCAATAATTTCAAATATTGTCAATTTCATAGCCCCAAATTAATTATTTCAACTAAGATGAAAACTTCATATTTCCTATTAATAGTGTTTCACTGCAACAAAACAAAATTAGAATATCAACTCCTAGCTGTGAAGGAACTGGTTTAGTTTTTTCTATGACCTAAATTAACCATAGTAATTATTTCCAATTTTAGTATGTTTATCAGTTGAATCAGCGCATTTTCTAAAAAAAGATTTAAGATTTTAGTTGAATGACATAGCAATGTGATCATTAGCACAGAGATGTCATAAAAAGTAGACAAGAGGAAAAAATGGTAGGTATGGGATTCAAATATACAGTATCGGAAAGTTTTCATCTGGGGTATGGTGGTTTTATGAGAGCGTGAAGAATAGCTTGCTATAATGTTGAGAGAGCATTACAATTTTTCCTCTACTCGCTCAAGGAAGGGATATCAACTGAGCTGTTAATACGTCGGGCGAGGCAACAGGAGAGGAGCACAGTAGTGTGTCTCTCTTATTTATGTGGTATTATCATATCATTGCGTTCCTTCTTGCTCGCGTAGATTTCTGTCTATACCCCAGATAAAAAGTTTCCAATACTGTATGCTATAAGAATTTACCTCTTAGACTGGAGTGAAACTGGTGAACGCATCTTTTTTCAAGCAAGAATATGACAAAAATACGGTGACACAATAACATTTTACCTGAATGTACTAAATAGAAACTTCATACAAACATATGTGTCTACAGTAAGTTTACCAACTTGTTTGTTTTGTTATAGGCACACGAAACACATCAAACCAAAGATAAATATTTATAATTATATATAAACAATGAAATTATGTTGATAATGAAAATATTACTTTATGAGACCTCTTAAAGAATGTAGGTATATGTTTGTTCTATTTTTTATTATTCAGTGGCCACCATAAAGTGGTATGTAGATAACCCCTGCTTTATCTAACCTCGAGAAAAAATAAAAAATGTTCCACTCACAAGAAATCCAGAGGGTAATCCAAAACCAATGCATCCACCAATAGTGTGTCATGATTTCCACAGCTTCAACCACATTTAGAAACTAAAAAAGAACACAATGCCTAATTAGTACAAAATTTCAATACAACTGACACAATAGCTATGCTTTGCTGCAACAGCTCATTTTCACCTACACTTTGAGGTGAACCTGTTCCAATGTTTATACTTTCAAATCGATAAAACCACAAATAACAAATAATTCCTTATGAATGTAAATTACCTTTTGACAATGACAATAGATTCCTTATATACATTACTACATTCCAATACTCTCCATACTCCAACAGAAGTGTATTGTATCTCTCATAGCTTTAACTCTAACAAAAAAATAACTTTACTACAAATAAGAAATACAATAATACAAGATACAAGGATACAACACACTTTAAAAGACAGAACGAATATACACAAAAACAAGAACAACTCCAAAAACTTCAAACTTCAGCAAATTGACGTCACAGTCGTCACAGAACATAAAACTGTAAATTCATATTCTTCTTCTTCTCATGATTTTTTTGGCGCTTATTTTTATTTGTCACTTCTGTCAGTCCACAAGGCCAATTCTTGAGTTTCCCTCACGTAACGACTGTGGCTTCGTCCGGGGGGTGAAGGGAATCTTGCTCGAAGCAACACACAGAACTATAACACTATAACATAGTTCTGTGAAGCAACATTAGATGCCAGCGCCAAAATGATGAAAATGGAACTACTTTCAAGTACATTATGTCAACAAATGAAAGAATATTCACCATCTATTGGTACCAGAATTTCTTCCTTTATCAATATATAGTAAAGATTCACCAAAATGCACATGAACAATTGCCAAAATCTTAGGAATTTTGACGAAAAAAATAATTACGATACACCTATTTTAAGTGTCAAAACTCCACACCAGAGGAAGTAGGTACCCTTTATGTTTAATTCCCAATCACGATTAAAATAAATTGAATCCCATACACAGAATCCTAGACCTCACCAAGGCGACCACGTGACCAAGCTGGAAATTTGAACTGATTCGCAAATAAAAAAGAAATTTTTCAAGTAAAGATGTTGTCTACATCCTCTCAATATCCTACAAACCCGTTTCAGTTCAACAGCTTAGCCTATATTTGTGCAAAAGTGTTGTATACCTATGTATATGTGACATGTGATACCTTTAATAGGTGACACAAATGTGTACTTCAGAATTTGCTACATATGTATTCAATATCAAAATTGAAGAATTCTTCATCCTCCAAAAATCTGAATCAGTTGTAGATGTATTTTTCTTATCATTTATATTATATTCTGTCATTTAAGTTGAAATCATAATCACATTTCCACTGTTTCCAAAGCACTCTTCTAAACAAGTCTTATGTATTTTATGAAATATGACCTTTGACAGCAAAGATTTAATGGACAACACATTTTTAATCAACACCAAATGTTGGCAACCAGTAAATTAACTGTTGCTGTCAGATTTTATGACGTGTGTCATCAGATGTTCAATGTTCAATGTTAGTGTTGGCATGGCTATCTAATCTATTATAACCTGTGTATGTAATGTAATAAAGCAGAAAACTGCAGGTGAGTCACTTATCGTTCCATTTCCATTCTTATCTTATCAGTAAAATAACCAATGAATAAGTGCCAGAAAATCTTGGCGGCTTTTTCAATTTGCAAATTTTTACTGCACTTTCAATTTTGGAAATTATAAAGAATATCTTATGAATTTGGTACTATGTTATTTGTAGTATTCAAATGTAATTGAGGATGAAGATTTAACTGTCAATATTTTCTAATGTGTACCCTGTAATCCTATTATCATTATTGGCAGATCATAATGTCTAAATATGTTAGTTTTGCATTTCCTAGTGCCCTGCGAAGAACCGAAAAGAAACTATAAAGTATTTCAACCCCCTTTATACAGATACGGGATGAATTGTTTTGCTGTAATCATTCATTTCACTTTCATTTCTGTTTGAATACAGGGGTGTACTCCATTATCTGATCAAGTTCCATCTTAGCATGGTTTAGTTATAATAATTATTCTACAGTAATATTTTTGTTGTTATTTATCACAGGGAACAAAGAAAGGTCACATCCAAAGATCTTGAATTTAATCACGTATTCTGAACACCCATGACTCCCAACTTTTGTATAGGTAGGTATTTGTTTTTTTATAGCGTAATTTTTTTTATATTTTCGAACTTTTTTCTTTTTCGATGGTGAGTGTTAGTTCGCACAAGAACTATTCCATCACTGTATGAATGAGAGATACCAAATGTATTTTGTTATCTTCAATTTCCTCTATGACATATGAGTGGGAGTGATACCTACTTAAATACAAGGTAAAACTCCAAAGAGAAAACGTTAAAAGTTACAAAAAAAATGGATAAGGTAAAAGCGTACAGAGTTCCTCCAACAGTTTCCCAGCACATATCTATATTGTTTTTTTTTATTCAAGATTTTCAAAAAATTTTATTCTTCATAAATAACCTGCCAAAAACATATTAGTATAGTCGCTGGAGTAAAATATTCATTATATTTACCCAAAAAATCTCCACAGTAATTTTCCTTCATAAACTGTTGGCAGGTTTCCCTCCATACATCATAAAACCACAAAAATCCGTCATGGAGTGACATGACTTTTCCCCAAAAAACACCCCTTTGGTCAAAAATGCAGTCTTCAACTGCCAACCATTGAAAATATGAAATTATTTATTATAAAAAGCAGAACTTGTTGAATTTCCTGAAAGAAAGTTTAATTTTCCTGTATAAGCCATAGTTCACAAGAAAATCGATATCGAAATTTTGTCACGATTCCCCATATGGATTTGCGCGCGAATTTATTCATTTAAATTTCTTCGCGTGCGGTCTATCGATGAAAACCAATTTCGCGAAAACTCTACAAGCTAGGATGAAAAATCAAATTGGGGTTTGAAAGTGATGAAACATACTTGCAGTCCTTGCAATTTTTAATGGTTATAGGCTCGGTTATAGGCTCGGTTATAGGTGTGTATAACCATATAATAAAACATAGGAGGTGTATAGGTAATTAAGTATCCACTGATATATCGTGTTTGTAACTGCATACATCGCCACGAAAAGTGAAGGGCATCAATATAATGTATAAATGTGTTCAATAATAGTTGAATGGTATTAGTTTGATTTACAAAAGGTAAAAAATAAGTACCAGCAACTTGAAATTTGCCAAATTTTCTCTGATTGTTTACTTTTTACAGAAATGTTGAAAAACACGAAAACAAGATCAAATACAAAATCCCCAGGGCCCGGGCCCCGAATGGGAGGCCTGCAACGGGACTTATTTGTACGGTTATTAGGTTGTTGGGGTGTGGGGAGGGTCCCGACGAGTCCTTATACCCGGGGCCCGAAGGGGCCCTGCAACGGGCCTTATTTGTAAGGAGGGGGCCGACGGGACTTTATCCCCGGGCCTAGCCCGGCCCTGGGCGGCCCTGTTAACAGTGTCTAGTTTTAATATTGTTGAGATTTTCAATTTTAAGATTTCTACATTTTTTTACATTATCATTTGGTTGTAAAGAATTATTGAATAAATCCGCCCTCAAATTATTTCGGCTACCTACTTAAAACATAATCAATCCACTAATTTTGAACTGGTATCAGTAATACCATAGGTAGACAAGAGATTTATCATTTTCCTACTATGAAAAATCAATCTATTTTTCACCTTTCTTGGAAGAAATTTTCACGTTCAAAACCCAGTACGATTTTTTATTATTACCACGCTTATATTAACTCACTCTGTAAAAAAAAAATCGTCCAATTGATTTTAAATTTGGCAGGTGTACATAGTTCCGGTGACAATGCATTATGAAATTTTTGTTAGAGGAGAAAACAAAATGGCGGCTCCAATATGGCGGACGAGTTTTGTAATTATTATGACCCTTTTCAATTCAAAATTGGTGTCTGGGAGTTTTCGGGATCAGAGATAATGATTCTTCTGTCTAAATTGAAAAATCCAAGATGGCGGCTCCATTATGGCGGACGAGTTTTGTAATTATGATCCGTTTCTATTCAAAATTAGTATATTGGAGTTTTCGGGGGCGAAGATTATGATTATTCTGTCAAAATTGGAAAATTCAAGATGGAGGCTCCAATATGGTGAACGAATTTTGTGTTATGGTCCAATTCGATTCAAAATTAGTATCTGGGGGTTTTCGAGGTCGGAGATTATGATTCTTTTGTTGAAATTGAAAAATTCAAATATATATATAGACATTAAAAAAACTTTACTTTTAAAAAAACTTGATATATAGTGCTCTAGGATCGCACTCCAAAAGGTAAGGTCCAAAGATAGACTGCAAAGTCTAACTTTTTACATTCAATTGAAGTGTTAATATGTTACAAAGTTTCAACATAGTTTGATGTGATGAAATGGCATTTGAAATCTATACAAGATATGATAAGACGACAAGACTAAAAAGTATAAAATAAAAAACAATAAAAAAAAATTGTAAAAAACACGCTTATATTTAAATGCACTAAAAACGGGAAAATAATTGTTTTCATGATATCCAAAAATGAAGGGTATGAGTAGAAGCGTGGAGCGCTTCTTCATAATTTACTCATGAAAACAATTATTTTCCCCTTTTTGGTGCATTTAAGTATAAACCCGGTTTTATTTGTTTTTAATAATTATTTTCATCCTAGCTTGCCTAGTTTTCGAGGAGTTCAATTCAAAAATAAACTCTTGCCAGAGTATGACTTTCGAAGGCATCACAGAAGACTCCCAGAAAACTTGATGAATCGAGAGTAAACCTTGTTGAATTGGACACAAATAAATTTTTTCTATAAAGAATTTTTTTACCGTTGTCCAGTGGCCTGCTCACCATTCAGAACATTCGATCTGTTATTGAACTATACCCGCCTGGTGAAAAACCCGATGTTTATGCTCTTCGGGTGAAACTTTTTTTATATACAGGGTTTTTCCGAAATTGAAGCGATAAATGAAGTGGGAAGTAGAAGATGACAAAATGAAACGAAATGAAAGAATACATTTTTGTCGAAAAATCACTCATCACAGGTCTACAGCCTGCGCAAACTGCGCTGAAACACTGCCGGTGGACACACACGCTGTGGCCTGCCTGGAGAATCAAACCAGTGCCCTCCTAAACAAAGGTAACTGAACTGAAAGCGATTACGAAAATTTTTGTTTGCTTCAAACACGAAAATTCTTGCCAGTTATTGTTTCATTATGTTTCATATAACAATAACAATAGGGTTAGGTAGCTCAGTGGTTAACACCGTCGCGTTCAAAGCCATTGATGCTGCTGGTCGTGTAGGTTCAAATCCTAGCGACTACATATTTTTTCCTGATGACCCGAGAAAGTGCTAGGAATCGCACGTTGAAAGGTAAGACCTCGTTAATCCTTGGCTCGCACAAGTTTCTACTATTTAGGGTTGCCGTTCATAAGGGGACGACAGCTGGTTAACGGAAAAAACAATTTTAACAATAACAATTTTTAATTTTTTTTTTCTTGATCGCTCCAATTTCGGAAACACCCTGTATGTATTAAGAGCAACAAATACAGCAAAAAAATGTAAGGCTATTTTGAAGCTTTCCTTTCGACTGTTTCAGCTTATTTTCACTGCAGGATATTCGGTAGCAAAAAACGAAAGATCGCATAGTAAGCCACAGTTTATTAAAAATGAGCTTCGTTCACTGGTGATCAACAAAGGATATGATATTGGCTCATGTTAAGTAAATCTGAAAAAGATCTTTGGGACTCGATGGATATTCATAATATGACAAAGTGGACAAAGTTAAAATCACGAAGAATAAAACTTTTAAAGTATAATGATTTGTTTTGTGTATTAAACAATATATTTTATAATAATTTTATAAATGATTTCTTTGGTTTTTGATGATAGAGTTTATTTTTAGTGGGAACGCCACGGCAAATCATGATAATAGCCGTCCTCTACCCGCACAGGCTATGCCTTCGGGTACACTCTACGAGTATTTATGAAGAAGTATTATTATTATTTGATAAAAATATTTGATTTTTTTTTATAGCAATGAGTACCTGTTGATAGTTGGGAAAATCATTAGTGTGAAGTTATCCATAGTTTTCCAGCCATACTTTTTATGAATTGGGAGAATTTACATGCGGCCGTACTGCGGCGTTGCCAAGTTTTTTGAATATCCCTGAACTGAATACTTATTTTTCGTTAATATTTTTAGCAGAAATTATTTATTATTGTTCATTATTTTTCGACCCTGATCCATGCATTCAATCTGAGAAAGCACTTGAAATATGATTTTTGTTGCATATGAGTGATTTATGATGGATTTCAACTGGAATATTGGTAATGATTTGGTAGGGAATATTTTAAATATTATAACTGAGATAATCCTGGTAATCCGCACCTACAGAGTCATAAATCAATTTGGAACGCCTTTCGGGAGACTGACAGGGATAAAAACTGTGATTTTAAATAAATATTTTTTTAATACAGAAACTTTTGGAATAACCTAAAGAGGGCAAATATACCTACAAAATAATTTGGGGCGCCGAAGCACTCCGATTCTCCAGGTTGAGAGATTCAGTCAGATATCTGAAACAAAGCTCAGAGTTCTTTTGGGAGATCGTTTGATAACGATAGTCGTCGCCGACCGATGTTTTTACCCTTTTTACTCCCATATTGTGGGATGATTCAGACAGGGAACATATGGCTTCAAAAGCTGTCTGTAGTGACCTACCCTGTACTGATGACGAGGCAAGAACCTCGAAACTAGTCTGCAGGTGGTCCCCCTGTCCGAATCAAAACAAAATTCTGCCATTTGGTTACAGGGAGCGCTTGCAATTGTTTCCTCTGCAATGAGGTACATTGCACAAGTATCTGTTGGATATAATTCAATACCCGTCGTGGTATTAGCCAGGGGAGTAGTTGTTTTCTGACAGGTATTTGCCACAAATAGCCTACGTAGTAGGTGTATATGGGAGTAAAAAGGGTAAAAACATCGGTCGGTGATGACTATCGTTATCAAACGATCTCCCAAAAGAACTCTGAGCTTTGTTTCAGATCTCTGACTGAATCTCTCAACCCGGGGAATCGGAGTGTTTCTTGATCTACTCGCCACCAGGTGGAGCGGCTTACACCCGTTTCATAAGCGCGAGACCAGATTGCCCAAATGACGGAATTGTGGGATGATTCAGACAGGGAACATATGGCTTCAAAAGCTGTCTGTAGTGACCTACCCTGTACTGATGACGAGGCAAGAACCTCGAAACTAGTCTGCAGGTGGTCCCCCTGTCCGAATCAAAACAAAATTCTGCCATTTGGTTACAGGGAGCGCTTGCAATTGCAACACGAATCAATTCTAAAATCAATTTGACCCCACGTCGAACAAGTAGAAAAAACACATTTTTCGAAATTCATGATTGGGCATTAGCTCGGTTATTAGTTGCTGTGTTAGGATGATTCACTCATAGAGAGATTCAGTTATATGAAAGGAACACGAATCAATTCTGAAATCAATTTGACCCCACGTCAAACAAGTAGAAAAACATATTTTTCGAAATTCATGGATGGGTATTGTTCGACCTGGGGTCAAAATGATTTTAGAATTGATTCGTGTGCCTTTCATATAACTGAACCTCTCTATGAGTGAATCATCCTAACACAGCGACTAATAACCGAGCTAATGCCCAACCATGAATTTCCAAAAATGTGTTTTTTCTACTTGTTCGACGTGGGGTCAATTTGATTTTAGAATTGATTCGTGTTCCTTTCATATAACTGAACTTCCCTATGAGTGAATCATCCTAACACAGCCACTAATAACCGAGCTAATACCCATCCATGAATTTCGAAAAATGTGTTTTTTCTACTTGTTCGACGTGGGGTCAAATTGATTTTAGAATTGATTCGTGTTCCTTTCATATAACTGAACTTCCCTATGCGTGAATCATCCTAACACAGCCACTAATAACCGAGCTAATACCCATCCATGAATTTCGAAAAATGTGTTTTTTCTACTTGTTCGACGTGGGGTCAAATTGATTTTAGAATTGATTCGTGTTCCTTTCATATAACTGAACTTCCCTATGCGTGAATCATCCTAACACAGCCACTAATAACCGAGCTAATACCCATCCATGAATTTCGAAAAATATGATTTTTCTACTTGTAGTGTATTGAATTATATAATGAATAAAGAAATCCACATTCACTGAGTCACGGATAAGGTACGGAGTCATGAGTAGAGACAGTTGATATCAGACCGTGACGGAGTGAAGTTGGTGTGAAGAGTAAATAGTGTTTTATTGAAGATTCCTATTCGAGAGGGTCTAGTGGAAGTAGTACGGGACACTACATAATTGGCGACGAGGATAAAGTGTGAATAGGTAAGAAACCATAAAGAACTATAGTGTAAATGCATTAAGACATACCAAATAAACTTCTACCAAACATTTTGAACAAAGGGTTGCATGCAGTTCAACATTCAACACTGGTTACATATTATCAATTTTGAGAAACAAATTAGCCACCACAATCAGTGTTCATGAAAGAAATCCAAATCTAACAAGGGAAAATTATAGTTGAATGTTGAAACTAACCTTAGGACAATTCAAAATAGTGGTAGAAGGAAGTGTATGTCACGAAATATGCCACACTATGAAATCTGTTAACCCGAAATACAGATCAAAAATGAAATTTATGAAAAAGTCACATAAATTCAAAATAATACTACGAATTAGAAACGTAGCAATAAGTGAAATCTATGAATTTGATACATAGATTTTCAATTCCAGAACAATGGCAAATTTAACGCCACTAGAACCATTCATATGTGATGGCGACATTGGATCCGTTGGAGTGAAATGGGAGAAATGGAAGAGAGGTCTTGAAATTTACCTGGAAGCTGCTAATATCCTAAATCCAATTCAAAAAAGAGCTACCTCACTTCACTCTGGTGGTTTAGGCTTACAGGAAATTTACTACAATGCACCAGGCGCCCACGTAGCTGAAAGTGAAGATACCAATGACAGAACCATAGACGTGTTTAAAGTGGCATTAGAAAAACTCGACCAATACTTTTCTCCCAAACAGAGTAAAGTATACGAGCGACATATTTTACGCCAAATAAAACAAGAGGAAGGCGAAAAATTCGAAAAAATTTTAGTACGCTTGAGAAACCAAGCGTCAAAATGCAAATTTCCCAACCTAGAAAAAAACCTGATTGATCAGATAGTCGAAAAATGTGAGTCTACCGAATTGAAGAAAAAAATACTCACAATAGGTGATGCTGTCGACTTGGACACAATAGTGAAAGAAGCAATCGCGCTTGAGACAGTGTCAAGACAATTACAGAAATTCAATGAGAAAGGAACGCATTCAGAAGAAATCCATAAAATAACAATAAACCGGAAGCAGGAACAAAAATACCACCGAACTGATGTCAAACCTTGCTATCGTTGTGGGGCAACGAATCATCTGGCTTCAAATTGCCCAGAAACAAATTCCATTTGCAAAAAATGTGGCTTCAGAGGACACATTCATCAACAATGCAGAACTAGGGCAAACAAGAGAAGAACATCCGAAAAATCAACATCAAAACAGGAACACAAAAGATCCAGATACTCAAAACCGAATCGGAGTAATGATGATGACCATGTGGACTATGTATTTCATGTCGACCACGATTACGATCTTGTGTGTTCTATCGCTGGTGTTCCTGTAGAAATGGTCGTGAATTCAGGTAGTACTTGCAATATTTTGAACGACAAAACGTGGCAGCAACTAAAGACTTTGAAAGTTAAAGTATTTAATCAAATAAAAAATCCTAAAAAAGTGTTCATGGCATATGCTAGCAAAACGCCATTAGATATCTTAGGGTGTTTCGATGCCGAAATTAAAATCAATGATACCGCCAGTACTACAACTTTCTACGTGGTAAAACATGGAACAAAAAACTTGCTAGGCAGAAACACAGCAAAGTCTTTAGGTGTACTAAGTATTGGAATTGATGTCAATGTTAACTATGTATCTACATTTCCTAAATTTAAAGATGTGGTAGTAAACATACCCATCGACAAAAATGTTAGACCAGTTGTTCAACCATATCGAAGAATTCCGATTCCACTTGAGAGCAAGGTGAACAATAAGATCAAGGAATTGGTTGACTCCGATATAGTTGAACCGGTAGACACACCGTCTAAATGGATTTCACCTATGGTACCGATATTGAAACCGAATAGTGAAATCAGAATCTGTATTGATATGAGGAGGGCGAATGAGGCAATATTAAGAGAAAACCACCCTCTACCAACTATGGACCAACTTTCAACACATTTCCGGAAAGCAAAACTATTTTCCAGACTAGATATAAAAAACGCTTTCCACCAAATTGAAATTTCTGAGAACTCGAGATACATTACAACTTTCATTTCCAGTAAAGGGCTCTTTCGATACAAACGGCTCATGTTTGGCATATCATGTGCCCCAGAAATGTTTCAAAAAATTTTGGAACGCATTTTAGCAGCCTGTGAAGGAACCGTAAATTTCATCGATGATATCATAATTTATGGACAAAACGAAATAGAACATAATAAGAGGCTAAAAACCACGTTGAAAACTTTACAAGAGAATAACGTTTTGCTAAATGAAAGTAAGTGTATTTATAACATATCCGTCATACAATTTCTGGGGCACGAGCTATCGCCTAACGGCATGAAACCATTATATAAATATATCTCTATAATAAAACAATTTCGTACACCAAATACCATAGATGAGCTCCAAAGTTTCTTGGGGTTAGTGAATTATATTGGTAAATAGATTGTTAATCTAGCCACTATAACAGAACCACTTAGAGAGGTGTTACGACTTAACTTGGGAAAAAATTTGAAAGTTGGTAAATATTGGAAGAGGGAACAAGACATACCATTCCACAAATTGAAAGAATCTTTGAGCACCATTAAAACCCTAGGCTATTACGACCCCCAAGATAAAACACGAGTCATAGCTGACGCCAGTCCGGTAGGACTCGGGGCAGTTTTGATACAATACGATGCAGAGGGCCCCCGAATAATAGCATACGGGAAGAAAAGTCTATCGGACTGCGAAAAGCGATATTGCCAGACGGAAAAAGAGGCTTTAGCACTCGTCTGGGCAGTGGAACATTTTCACATCTACTTATACGGAAAAATGGAATTTGAACTAGTTACCGATCATACACCGCTTGAGGTAATATTCAGTCCGAAGTCCAAACCGTGTGCTAGAATAGAAAGGTGGGTGTTACGGTGCAATCTTATAATTTTAAAGTTGTTTATCGTCGACTCAAAATTAGCCGAACAATGAAAACAGATTGGAAACAAGATCTTCTCGACTATATTATGATGTACAATGCAAATCCGCATTCCACAACTGGTAAAACACCCGCAGAATTATTTTTTCACAGACAGTTCCGCGATAAAATTCCGACATTGAGGGATATGGAAAACAAAATAACAGATAATGAAGTTAGGGACCATGATCGGCTAAAGAAAACAAGTGGAAAGGAATACAGCGATAGAAAAAGAAAAGCGCAGGAAAATACCATAGGTTTGGGAGATAAAGTGTACCTAAAAAATATGATTAAAGAAAACAAATTAACATCAAGTTTCAACCCTACACCACACACTGTGATAGAAAAAAATGACGAGTGATGTGGAAGTGAGAAATGACGAAACAGGACAACAATATCGAAGAAATGTAGTACATTTAAAAAAGATGGAAGGGGAATGGAAGGTAGTTAATAATAACAATAACGGAAATGAATTAGAAGCGACTCCATCCGAAATGAAAGATATGTAAATACATTATGTTGTAGAATAATAATAGTTGTAGTAAGTTTCATATGTTACCTATGCATTAAATATTGATATTGTACGTATATAATATCTCGTAGTTCAGTATAAGTATTTACCTACATTAAATCCATAACTATATATTCTGTATGTTATATTTAGGTGTAAGAATTGCTGTTTACATTTTTCTATATTTTGAATTTTGTTAAATGGGAAGAGATGTAGTGTATAGAGTTATATAATGAATAAAGAAATCCACATTCACTGAGTCACGGATAAGGTACGGAGTCATGAGTAGAGACAGTTGATATCAGACCGTGACGGAGTGAAGTTGGTGTGAAGAGTAAATAGTGTTTTATTGAAGATTCCTATTCGAGAGGGTCTAGTGGAAGTAGTACGAGACACTACACTACTTGTTCGACGTGGGGTCAAATTGAATTTAGAATTGATTCGTGTTCCTTTCATATAACTGAATCTCCCTATGAGTGAATCATCCTAACACATCAACTAATAACCAAGATAACTTGAGATATAAAACCGTGGAAGAAATTTCGTGTCGCTAAAAATTGATCTGATGATACAGGGGCATTCTATGGATTACCAGGATTATTTAGATGTAATTTTTTCTTTGATTCGTCATGTATTAACCAAGTTATCAGCAAAAATATGTAAAAAATGAGAGATCCTGTCTCTCCTACGGCGCCCCAAATTGTTTTGTTGGTATATTTGCCTTATTCCAAACGTTTCTGTATTTAAAAAAATATTTATTTAAAATCACAGTTTTTATCCCTGTCGGTCTCCCGAAAGACGTTCCAAATTGATTTATGACTCTGTAGGTGCGGATTACCAGGATTATCTCAGTTATAATATTTAAAATATTCCCTACCAAATCATTACCAATATTCCAGTTCAAATCCATCATAAATCACTCATATGCAACAAAAGTCATATTTCAATTGCTCTCTCAGATTGAATGCATGGATCAGGGTCGAAAAATAATGAACAATAATAAATAATTTCTGCCAAAAATATTAACGAATAAATAAGTATTCAGTTCAGGGATATTCAAAAAACTTGGCAACGCCGCAGTACGGCCGCATGTAAATTCTCCCAATTCATTAAAAGTATGGCTGGAAAACCATGGATAACTTCACACTAATGGGAAAATCGACTAAATTCCCCCCCAATAATATGCCTTCGGTCCGTCACTGGGGAAGCCTTGTAACCTCATGACGGATTATTGTGGTTTTATAACCTCTACTAACAGTCTATGAAGGAAAATTTCTATGCCGAATGTTTTTGTAGGAAATTTGTTTATGAATAACTAATATGGTAAAATGCAGAAATGAGTGATTGAAGTAGGTGCCGTTAATTTTATTAATACACAGAAATGTTACTGATTGAAGTGTCTTAAAACTGATGAACGAGTCGAATACGACCAGATACTGGAAAAAACTGTTATTATTATTTTTTTTTCAAGCATCCATTATACAATTACGAAATACTATACTTTAAACCTGCCTGAAGAACGTTTAGTCGAGTTCATTTTCTTTATATAGTCTACAGAAAAGCCCATGAATTATTTAACGAGAGATGGTTGATTTGCAGTCCGTCTAATAGTCTAAGAACCGAAGAGTGGTCGACCTTCACCGTGCTGGTTAACGGATGAAACATACTTCTTATGAAGTTTCATAAAAGGCTAACCCACGACTTCACTGACCCAACTGCTATTAAAGCCCTTTATTGTTCACTGGTCCGCCCACACCTGGAGTATTGTTCTTCTGTCTGGTCTCCTCATTATATAACTTATATCAGGAATATCGAAAATGTCCAACATAACTTCCTCAGATACATAGCATATAAATCAGGTGTTCATTGCGAGTATGACTTGTTACAGCAATCACTGAACATGTCCTCCTTGGAAACTAGGAGGAAACAGAGAGACCTGATACTACTTTTCATTATTATTAATGGCAAATGTAGTTGTGCTGAACTCCTAGAAAAAATCAATATCCATTTTCAAAACCGCCCAACTCGACAGCAACGAACATTTTATGTACCATTTTATCGTTTAAACCACACATTCAACAGCTGCATTCCAAGAATTTTACGATTAGCCAATAGTAATGATGATCTTGAGTTATTCAACACCTCCTTGCATCATTTTAAAACTCAACTACTGAATACTGAGCTTTAATGTTTTTTATGTATAGTATATGTTTCTTAGACGCTTATTGTCTTTTGTCGTTTTAAATTATAAATTAACCCCTTTTAAACTTTAAATTAACCTTTTTTAACTTATTCTTAGTTGTAATTTGTATCTCAGCGCCTGATGTTATTTTAATTATAATTTTGAATTGTAATTTATACTTTAAACGGGCTTGCCCGTAAATAAATAAATAAATAAATAGACAAATACGCCTAAAATGGGTTGCCTATCAAAATGTGGTCCAGACTTATATACAGTGAGTTTCAAAAATTTGCACCATATGGAAAACTTTTTCATTATCGATTTGTCGAAAAATGTTATTCTCCTTAAAAATAAGTGCATTGCAGAATACTTGCATAAGAGTTGTCAACATTTCAAATTTCCAAACGGTATACAGTGGGGAACAAAAAATAGAAATCTTGATCAAGTGTAAAATACCCATTATCATTGACATTATCAAAAAGTTCATTCAAGGAGGTTGTTGAAAACAATATTCAAATTTGAAATCACAGCCAGCGTAGTTTACACTTGATCAAAATTCTATTTATTGTTCCCCACTGTACACCGTTTGGAAATGTTGACAACTCTTATGCAAGTATTCTACAATGCACTTATTTTTATGAAGAATAAAATTTTCCGACAAATCGATAATAAAAAAGTTTTCCATATGGTGCAAATTTTTGAAACTCACTGTATATAGTCTGGACCACATTTTGATAGGCAACCCATTTTAGGTGTATTCGTCTATTTAGAAAAATTCATAAGAAGTATGTTTCATCCGTTAAGCAGCACGGTGAAGGTCGACCACTCCTCGGATCCTGTACTATAAGTGGCAGTTTATACTTGGATTTTTGAAGAAACATTCTGAAACTTCCCTGAGAAACGTTAAGCCAAGTTAATCCCACGAAAAGGAAAATCATGGGAATTGGTGTTCTTCTTGACTTTCTAAAGGCTGTAGGCCTCAGGGAACACTTTCCGAGGCAGCGAGTTCCAAAGCTTTGCTGTTTGTTGGAACAACGAGCCCTGGGAAAAAGGTTGTTCGTCATGTCTCCAAAGTGACGACATGTGAATGTGGTTAATGAAATCGACGGGTCAGTCTCGATGGAACAGCTAACGGTGGATCGATTGATGATATTTCGGAAGAGCTTCGTCCATGACGTGTGTTTGGTTGCTGCACTCCATATATGGGAACAGAATTCAAAGACAGGTCGGATTTGTGCCTTATAAATAATTGATGGGAAGTGACATACTTTACCTCACATGGTTTTGAAGATGAAGATTTCATTGGTATGGATACTCCTGACATAGTTACGCTGGCAACTGTGAGTTTGGCCTTTCTCAAGAAGAGACATGCTTGCTTGGGTTTCATTTGCATTGAATTCTACCAAGTTGTTAGAATTTTTGCAAAGTCCATATTTATTCTTCCCCGTTCATATCGGCTCTCACTGGCTGATACCGGAGCTTTAGAAGAGAAAGCGGTATGAAGGGTATTATCATTCGAAAAGCAGTGCCCTGGACATGGGGTGGCTCCTAAAAAATCATTAATGTAAAGAAGAAACAGTTTTGGTGCTAGAATGGATCCCTGCGGAACGCAAGCATTTATTGGTAGAGTATCGGATGATACTTCATCGACCACCACGTGGAGAGATCGGTCTGAGAGAAAGCTAGATAGCAAGGAATACAACTGGGGAGGCAAGCCATAAGATGGAAGTTCGGCATGGATAGGTCTGTAGTTGCTGGGTAGGGTATTTTTTCCCTTTTTTTGGGGACTGGTTGCATCTTGCAATTTTTCTGTTGGACAGAAATACCCCCAAATTATAAACGGTCGGAGTGAAAACAGAAACGGTCGTGGCGCCAGAAACGAATTAATAGTACATGCTAAAGGGTGTCATATGTTACTCCTTCGAAATCTTCCGAATTGGTATTGCGATTCGAAATCCCTACATTATCATCATGAAAAGGTTGATGATGAATGGTACAGGGTTGGGCTGATTTAAATCAAGATAAAAATCATGATTTAAATCAAGTGATTTTTTTTTTAAATCACAATTCAAATCAAAATAATAATTTCGAGAACATTTATTATTTATTTGAATAATAAAAAATATTAAACTGAAATAAAATAGTAAAACCCCTAAAAAAAACTGGATATTAAAACATATACATATTTATATCTTAATCATACTCTACATTATTTTATAATCATAAGTTTTCTGACATTGGAACTAACATAGAACATACTTCAAATTTTAATTTTCATTATAATATTTTACCAAAAATACTAATTTTCCTGCCTTTTCAACCACCAGTTTATTTCTCAAATCGGAATGTACCAGCCCAAAGGTACTGAACACTCGTTCCACTAAGGCTGAAGAAGCAATAGCACAAAGAAATTGTTTTAACACAGGTATCTGTTTTTTAATTTCTGAATCATCGTCAGCTTGTGATAGCCACCACTGAATTCCACTGACGTTTTTCGTAATTTCTTCAGAGAACATGATGTTTTTGAAGGGCAAAGAACTAGCATTAAATTTTATTCTTTTACATTTCCTCTCACTTGCACAATGGACTTTGTTCTTCAACGTTCAATGGGAGAATGATCTGAGATCTGAGAGAAATCATTCTTATGCGACTTATACGCCCGGAAGGGCTACAGGAATTTTCTTGTACAGACATGTCGGTCGACCCACATCGTCCTACTAAAAATGGCTTTCTTGTGAATTATATTTTGTTTTACTTTTATAATACTCAAATTCATGAAAAACACAAAATTAAAATAGTTTTTCAGTTGAAAAATGGACATGAATGTTGACAGGTACCTATATTTATCGGGCATTAAGACCAAAATCAAAAATATCAAAAAAATCATAATTTTTTTATTTAAATCAATGATTTTTGATTTTTTTTTAAATCAAGATTTGCCCAACCCTGGAATGGCAGTTCAAACATATGATAATGGTGATATTGATAAAAAATATAATAATCTTTCTCAGTGGCCATGACAATTATATACATGATGAGATAAAAAACCTATTCTCGAAATTTCTTTTCCACTTCATATTCAGAAAAAGATGAGATAGCATACCTACCCCATTTCAGATTCTATACCCCAATACTCACCCTGAAAACTATCCCCGTATTGTAAAAAATTCCCAAAACAGCATTATTTCATCGTTTTGGGAAATTTTCTTTTTACTGCATATTCAAAATGAGCTGAGAATCTACGTTTTAGATTTTGTACCACAATATGTACCCAGGAAACTACTCCCGTAGTCAAAAAAATCCAAAACAGTTAATTCATCGTTTTTGGAAATTTCCTTTTTGCTGCATATTCAAAATGAGCTGTGAAAGCATGCCTCCCCATTTTAGATTTTGTATCTCAATAAATATTATCTATAACATATAGTAGTAGATCAAGTTTCTATACTCTGCTGTGATCGAGATATTTTTGTAAGGATTATGTTTATGATATTTTTCCGTTGACCGTTCATTTATGATGTATTTTAACGCACTCAAAATCGTTGATTAATAACCCCTGTTGATGAATGATTTTCTATCAATCAACGATTTGATTATATGCAACCCAACATACATTGCTCTTATACATTTTATATTGGTTAGTACTATCTGCCATTATTTATTTGTCAATTTTCAAATAAAATTTCAGAAAATATTCATTACACCAGTTGTCACTCGAAATCATATATAGTCACGTGGGGTAATGGTAAAGTTTGCCTGTCAGCCAACACTGAGGTCGAGAGTTCAAAACCCACCGAAAGCTATTTTTTTTCATTTCATTTTGAAAATAAATAATAAAAAATAAAATAAAACTATCACTAAGGAAAATTAAACCATCTTTGAGTAAAGTTAATATAAATAGGAAATAGTGATTGTTTTTTATCGTATAACTACTGTGTCGACGGAAAAGTTTTGTAACAAACTCGTGAATTAAAATGGCGATTAAAAATCTCGTACATTAACGCGCTCGCTCCGCTCACGCGTTAAATTATCTCGATTGTTAGTCGCCCTTATTAATACACTTGTTCGTTAAATAACCATTAAAGACTGCAGTTGGTGTATTGAATTCATTTTTTAAGAATTTATTATTTTAGTCTGGTAGTACTACATACGAAATATTCACACTACGGCTGTGATCAAGATCTTTCTCTTAAAAATATGTATATTTTTTTAAATAAATGCTTCTTTTGTTATTATTTATTTATTAAATCCACACAAGTTAAGTTAATCAGCCTAATTACTCGAATTCGTTAATGAAAAGAACATATTGGCAGTTCCATATTAACCAAAAATCAGAACTGTAGATGTACCCGGTAGATTAATACCTATAGCCCAGTAAAAATAGACAATCAATTCATAATAATTCCAAAAGTTTTCAAACTTAGGTCAAGTGAATGGTACGTCGAGAAAGCAATAAATCT
Source organism: Chrysolina haemoptera (assembly GCA_958298965.1). NCBI lineage: Eukaryota > Metazoa > Arthropoda > Insecta > Coleoptera > Chrysomelidae > Chrysolina > Chrysolina haemoptera. Next base: position 22,688,135 of record OY282596.1, on the reverse strand, counting down.
CAGTTTGCAACCTTTTCCGAAGTACGCAACATTGTCAAAATGGCAATGGAACGGAATGTCGCTGTATACTCATTGAGAAAATTCCAAAAGTTCTGCAAACTTGGAGTAGTATTGAATATATTATTTCATATCACGTATCAAGTTTGCAACTAATTCAAGTGTACGAAACATTTTTTTTATCGATCTATAATGTTTTTGTTTGAGATACCATATACAGATACAGATACATCGGGAAAATATTCCGAACAGTTGTTAAGATTTGCAACATTTTACGTTGTCGTGAACATATATTTTCTTAATTCCTGGTCATTTTTTTGATCAAGGTGGTCTCGAAATAATTGCAAAAGTTTTGAAAATATCTATTCTGATGCATTCACAAATTTGCAATCTTGTACACGATCCGGAACTTCATGCAATTTGCAAAAATCTAATTTGTAAATTAATTAATATGATTATTCAAAAAAAAACCGGTTCTAGGGTTTCACTAATACTACTTTTTGAAGTAAATTTTTAACGAAATTCAAAAAATGTTTGATGGTTGTGAAGAGAATGGAATTTCCTTTTCAACGATGTGTCACTTGACCCCCCCATGCTATTTAAAACGTTTAGTTGATGTGTCCCCCCGCCCCCCCTCTGTCGGGCAATCACCATTTTTTTTCAAAAAGTAGTATCGGTGAAACCCTCGAAACGTTTTTTTTTTTATGTTTCTACGTCGAACCGTCAAAAAGTTAAAAGCCTCACTGTATAGACTACTACATTAAATTAGAACGTATTGTACATACGAACCTTCTGTGAAAAAATCTCTAAATCAGTATCAAAATTCGATGTGTAGTTTAGAAGAAGTGAGCGGAGAAACGGACGACTCGGGAAACGACTGTTTTGTACTATTTAACATTTATTTTTCTTGGAATTTTTGGAATACACAAAAATTTCGCGGTATTGGCAACACCGCATGCGCATGCACATCGTCAACATTTCCTACTCGTAAATAAGTATCGCTTTATTGACTTGATACATAAATAACTATTTCTTATATCATAACTTGAATGATCATGAGGAGTTGAGGATTTCAATTTAGTCGTTGGATGAAATTTCGACCTAAAGTCGAATTTTCGAAATAAAAATCGAAGTAATTGAATGACAGAGTAAAATAATAGTAATATTAATAAACTCTGCGAAGGAAAAACAACTAGTCATTTTTTTTACATCTTATGAATGTAGTGCAGTTATTACTTGTAATGAAAAATAATGAAAAAAGTTTTAGGGACCAGGTTATTCTCTAAAAAATTATTGAAGGGGCATATAATATAATATTTGATTATTTTGATTAGCGTAAATTATTCATGTAAACGTTTCAATCGTAATCTGTAATGGACAAGTGGTCTAATGCTCGAGACAAAATGAGTAATGTAGTAATGAAAAATATTATGATGTATACCTAATGAAGGAGTTTCATCCTCGAAACTCTTATAAACACTTCTATAATAATGCCAAAAGATGGGTAGAGGACGGATGTTATTACTAGTTGCCATTGCGAATCTGATCGATAAATCTCTAATACCTTCTAGGCATATAATCAGTAAGTTGTGATTTGATAAAAGGAAGTGACTACCAAATGACAATATCCCGACAGAAGAGGCAGATACCTGGCAAATTAACACCGCTGTACAGAGCGCTCAATTTCTTTTCCAAACAAAGAGAAGGAATCTTCGGTTGGAAAGCACGAGCGACAAGTACAAAAGATAGAAGCTAAGATCAAGTCAGCAAGGCAACACGCGTCTTGTATCTAAAACTAAAACGACTGACTCACACACTCAATGAATGAGTGCTGTTAACCACCAAATGACACTGCCTTGATAGGATACGAATGCTAGTGGCTACAAAAAAAGTCGCTGGTGAAGCGAGTGCGAAGCATCATGAAAAACTCTAAGTTCCACGAAAACCCTCCTCACTTATTCAGAAAGCTCCACGAGTTCTAGAAAATCCGCCTACCGCTGATCATGTGGAAGGATATTTAACCCGCAACCACTGAATTTAGACGCCCCAGCACTAACGCAGTTTGAAGCTTTCTGTGGAGTGCTTCGCCAGCCAGAGCTCAATGAACAGCGCAACCTGATAGCCCCGATAGAAGTTCGACGAGCTCTTGAGGGCAAGAAGAACTTCGCTGCTCCAGGGCAACGACTGATGCCGGTCTGGAGGACTCGCTTTACTACAAGATCCAGCTAGAGTCCAAACAGATCAGGTTATCTTTATAAGAGGGTGTTCCATAGAGATTCTCTCAGCACTCTTATCTTGTGCATCTCACTATTGTCATTGTCTGTTGCGCTCAGGAAAACGCGTGGATACAATTACGGCACCCCCAGCAACCGGGGGCAAAAGGTCACCCATCTATTATACATGAATGACCCTAATCTTCATGCCTCCAGTGAAAAAGACCTACATCAGTCTTTGAGGGTGGTGGAAGAGTACACGCGGGCTATAGGCATGAAGTTTCGGACAGACAAATGTGCCACGGTTCATCTCAAAAAAGGACGATGCAGAGATTATAGAAAGGACGTCCATCTATAGAAGGAGACGTATATTTACCACTTCCGGTGTGCGGAAATTTGTTCGACAGAAATTTGTTCGACAGCACTTGTTCGTAAAATATTTGTAAGAGCGGAAGTTTGTTCGAACGGAAATTTGTTCGACCAGGGGTGCTATTCTCGAGTTTGTACGTATGCGATTTCGATTTACTGTTCCACACCAATACACTTGGAATATGTATGTTCTTCTCTCTTTTTCGTATACCATTTGAAACCGAACGGTTCGAGAATAGACCCCCCAGCTCTTGTTCGACCTACATTTCGTCGAAAGTTTGAGAATTTTATTTTAGATACCCAAACTAGAGAAAAGTTATAATAATACATGTTACAATAAGTAGAGATCAAAATCAAATTTCAGCTGAGCATCCAAATATATGGAAATTCATTAACGTAATTAAGAGGCAACAAAGTTTGAACGAGCTTCGCATAGAGCAATATATCAGTGGACAGGAACCTCCTGCTGGAAGCAAAAAATATAAGTACTGCGCCGAGAGTACTTTTGAACCTAATGTTGACGTAGCAGATTATTTACGTGGCGTGGCGCACAATATTAGCTACTAATAAATGAAATAAAATTAGTAATACTATATGTAGGTACTGTGTGTGAATATTGTACTTATAATTACTTACATAAAAACATTAAAAGTATTTTCTAGTATCTAGCTGTTTATTTTTTTCACATATTTAAAAATTTGTCGAACAAATTTATGTTCGAATAAATTCGAATCGATTATCTTTCCTCTCGAACAAATTACCAGGGTGCCAAATTTCCGTTCGAACAAATGCTGTCGAACAAATTTCCGTCGAACAAATACTGTCGAATAAATTACACCAAACCACCACTTCCAAGAAGTAAGAGTTAAAAACTCTATCTGCGGCAAGTATCAGAATAAACTCCGACAGATCTGGTCACCATGAAGAACAACGTTGCTGCTTGCCGTTCTGATCTTACTCCACTCCTTCGGAGTAATAAAGTGGAGACAGGATGCACCTGTATAGGGGTTTGCATCCTAAATCGTCTGTTCATCGGTTATATCTTTCCCACCAACAAGGGCTTAGGAATTTTGAGTTTGGAGTGTCTTCAAAACAAAACGGTACTGGACAGCCGGAGTTGGAATCCCCTCCTCTGCATGGTCCGTGACCATGAAAATGCAGGGAATGGAGCGTTTCTCTTCAAGGCAAGCAGCCCGAGCGGCTGATGAACTTGGTCTGACTTTCGACACCAAACGGCATGACCCGAACTCTGTTAACGAGTTGGAAGCCGTTCGGCAAAACGCCCAAATAAAGTCTACAGCAAATATATAATTCATAATGGCCCGCTAGGATGGTGTCTTTAACACCTTGGTCGTGTGATGGGTATAGAGGTTCCTGATACTAGATGCAGGGCCTACTGCGGGGCGCCTGGGGCCATAATGTATTTTCTGTCAGCATGTCCAGCATATGCGATCTTATAGACCGTCAGATAATGACATATTTTGCTGACTCATTTTCTCGTTTCAGGGATTTTAACCACTGAAAATAATGTCAGTGTTGAGCTCAAAAAATGAAAATTTTGCGATCGGACGTGTGCTAGGCATATAGAAAATTCATTTTCCTTTTTCTGAAAAAAATTGTTTTTTTCCCAATTTTCTCGTTTATGGCATTTTAACACAGCAATAGGTAAAACAATCTAATAGTGAATAACCAAAGCCATAAGGTTTGCACGTACTTAAAGGGTTGAAATAAGGGCGCGATCTTGTAAAAAAATACTTGGTTGCTGATGAATTTTCTCGCTTATGGCAATCGACAAAATGAACCCGAAAAAAAAATTCCCTAAGCCGATCTGCTGTTTAGAAAAATTTTGTGAAAATTTTTTTCGTTTTCCGGCAAACTTTCTCGTTTATGGCATTTAAACCATATGATTTTGATGATGGATAAACATCATAATAAAATTCCCATAAGCTTTGCACCTTAAGAAAAGCCATAAGTTGTAAAGTTGTAGGAAAATTTGTAGAAATTTTTTTCATTTTCTCGTTGATGGGAATTGGCATGTAAGAAGAAAAATTTATTTCAAGACCAGAAAAAAAAGCCATAAGTTGGAAACATGATATCGATGTTTTATACAGTGTGGCCCACTTGGAAGCACACTTATAAAACATACATTTGTCATCCGACTAGATTGTTTTTTTTTAATTGAGTAGATAATCAAAAAGTCCAATAACACATCTTCATTTTCAGGGCCAACTATTCTTATTTTTCAAGTTGAAAAAACTGAAAATTTCATTAGCGATTTATTTCGAAAAAATCTGACCACTGGATTCGTGGTATTTTCAAACCGTTCATTTTGAAATTTTGTTGAAATTCGTACATCAATAAGAAAGTTATAGGAGAAGGAAATTTAAAAATTATGCCGTTAACCTTTTTTTTGACATTACCTCCGTTGAGGTAGGAGTTTCCTTTCACCACTGTACTTGATATGCAAACATCAATACGGCTGAGAGTTTTTATCCACTTTTTATTACCAGATATTTTTTCATGTAGCAGCCAATATAAAAATTAATAATTCGCAATTCTGACTAAAATCAAGTGAAAACAGACTCTTGAATAATCGAAATCTACCAGTAAAAAACACAACAAGAATCCTAACTTGTGGTTAGAAGTTCCTAATGGAAACTGTTTGCCTTTACTTGTATAATAAACACCGTGGCCAAGATATGATTGACCAGAAGTGTATGTATTTTGAAATGGTATTTCGGAGATCATTTCTTGGAGATAGGAAAAGTGGTGAAATATTCGTAATTTATTGATAATTTTCGGAATAACGTCAGAAATGAACGTTAAGTGAATATCGTAAAATATCTTTTATTCATATATACCGGGTGTCCACGGAAGGTGGCTCGCCCGTTTAACTTCTTTGTTTTCGAAGATAATGAAATGAAATTTAGTGGATCTGTTGAAAACTGCTTTTTTTGACAGGTGACTCAACTTCATGTAAATTGGGGTTTCACTGGAAGTGACATAAACTTTCGATTTTTATTATTTTTTTTAATTGTATTCAAAATATCATATGGAGATAAAAAAACTAAAAATATACCAGGTGTCCCATTTGAAAATCTAAAGTTTAGTCACTTCCGGTAAAACTGGAATTTGCATGAAGTTGAGTCATTTGTCAAAAAAAGCAGTTTTTGTCTTGAACAGATTTTTCAAATTTCATTCCATTATCCTCAAAAACAAAAAAGTTATAGGGACGAGTCTCCTTGCGTGGACACCCGGTATATAAAAAACAAAATTCGCTTTTCGAATGAAGAAATTGTTTGTCAAACAGAGCAACATTTTCTGCAATCAAAAAAAAATGTATTCAAAAAATTAAATCCAGAAATTTTACATAATTTTGAAATCATGGTATTTCGTATCGAATACATTGGGCCATATGAATAAACCTTAAGCAAATGCTTTTACTCAGATTTCTTGAAACAGTCCTATTTATTTTAATGAATTATGAGAGAGACAAATCTATAGTATAAGCATTTGCTAGTTTTCATTCATACCACCCATTATATTGATGAGATTTAACATTATCACTAGCAGTAAGCAATATCTGAGTACACTTTAACTTTCTACAATGTGGGGTGTTTTCTGTTCCTAGGGCTGGAGAAAATAATAAACACCAGCCGGTTTCCCCATCACCTCAGAGGCAGAGTTTCAGCGCGTTTTTTCATAGTGGCATCCCCTTCAGGCCTAGTTCACTCTTGAGAAGAGAAAGTTTCAGAATAATGAATTGCTTCCATGTCAAAATGAAAAATCAAATTAATTTCCAGATGCGAATCAGATCTGAACCAATGTTTAAATCAATTAGCAGTGTCTTCGGTACACTTCTAATGGTGAACAGAAGGAAATGTCATCTCCTAGCACTGGATCTACACGTACCGTAGTAACCTAAGATGGGCTGATCTTCTAGATTATCATTATCGGTTTCTCTAAATACTACCCATAACATAGGTTTCGTGGAATTTCTGAAAATATTTGGAACCTCAAAAAATTCTCTTGAATGGATTGGTGGATCTCATCAAGGGTTTTCAACTGACCCCCTAAACCATTAAAAAAATTGGGGGAGTGGATGTCACTTTAAGGGGAGTGAAGGAGGTGTGATTTTTTTATGTCACATGGTGTCTTTACGGAAACATAAATCGTCGTGAATCAGGGTTTTTCTTAAAAATGGTTAATAACATAGAAAGGAAATGTATCCAATACTTCAGGACCTCACTGTCCATCAACGAGAAAATGAAAAAAATTTCTTCTGATTTTCCTGCAAGTTTTCTAGCTTCAAAAACTATGATAAGCACAAACTAGACTTATGGCTTTTTTTATAACAGACTTTTACATTAACAAATTTATATTGCACTCACTTCGTTCACGAGAAAGTTTGCCGGAAAATGAAAAAAAAATTCACAAAATTTTCCTACCGGAAAATTTACTTCAACAGCTGATCGGCTTATGGGAATTTTTTTTCGGGTTCCTAACGATATTGAATTTCATTCTGTTGATTGCCATAAGCGAGAAAATGCATCAGCATCCAAGTATTTTTTTACAAGATCGTGACCTTATTTCAACCCTTTAAGTACGTGCAAACCTTATGGCTTTGGTTTTGCACTATTAGATTGTTATACCTATTGATGTGTTAAAATGCCATAAACGAGAAAATTGGGGAAAAAACTATTTTTTTCTGCAAAAGGAAAATGAAATTTCTATATGCCTAGCACACGTCCGATCGCAATTTTTTTATTTTTTGAGCTCAACACTGACATAATTTTCAGTGGTTAAAATCCCTGAAACGAGAAAATGAGTCAGCAAAATATGTCATTATCTGATGGTCCATTATCCTTGGTGGCGTGAAGGTAATCTGCTCGCTTGCTAATCCGAGGTATCCGGGTTTGATTCACCGCGCCGTCACCAATCTCGTCACACGTTATAAGGTAAGGGCTCCGTCTTCCCTAGCTCGTACAAGTCCTTCGAGGACTTCTGAGGGTTGCTCGTAAGGGTGCAGCTGGTTGACAGAAATAACAATTTTCGACAACAACAACAATCCACATACTACGAGTATTAGATTACCACCTACGTCACTCAAACGGTATAGACGAGACACCGGAGTTGCCTGACGCTCCAGGAATATTGAGTCCGTTGTGGAGAACGAGAAGAATTTATTGGAACTACTCGAGTTCCCCGCTCCCAAGCAAGGCCGGCTAAACCCGGGGGCAGCGGGTTCGAAGCACCCGGGCGCAGACATGAGGGGCGGCAAAACGAAACTGAACTCGAAAAAAAATGGGCAACAATCAGTAAAAGTAAAAAATCTGAGGCAGCGTCCCATACGAAACTTTTCAACTACATGATTAATTTGTTGATTGCCATATTTTTGTTAGAATATGCCGACCGCGGCGCAAATTACCGTTATTTTAAGATTTGTCATATTAAACAAGAAAACAGGAACTGTTGAAATCCAAATCATGCATGGAACATTTTATTGGTTTTTGCCCGAATAATGACTCGACTGGGCGAGGTTTATGTGAGTTTCTAAAAGAGTTGTTAATAAAAGAAAATATTAATATTCACAACAATGGGGCTAATATGAAGGGTAAAAATAACGGTTTACAACAACACTTGCTACATATTAAAAAGGGGTTTACCTTCTGAAAAAGGTCAAAGCAAATCTACGGTATAAAGGGGGAGGTAAGAATTCCAAGTGATGGAGTCGGAGCCCCAAAATAAAAATAAATAATATCGTTTCATTCCAACTCATTTCGATGTAAAATATAGAATATCTTATATAATCCTTAGAGAAGTGGTAATTCTGTAAGCTTTATATTCATTTTTACCCATTCAACATTTTTTGTTACACGTTTATATAAATTTTACACAATAAACAGATATGTTGATATGTGTGAACATAAACATACAGCCCATACAGCTTGCACTACATTTATATATTTTTTTACAGAATAACCAGATATTTAATATGTGTAAAAATTAACATACAGCTTACAGAATTACCACTATAGTGAGTTTAACCTTGAAAGCTCCAACTGTCTGTCTAAATACTCAAACGCTCGCCGCGTTTCCCACTCAGGCCTACTTAATATCATAACATTGTCATTGTATTCTCTAAAGGAATAATTCGAATATGGGTATTCGAAAATCATGTTTATCAACATCTAAATAGCAACGCTGCAAAATCCATTCAAGGTATGAAGAAAAAACCGTACGGGTCTTCATTACAGATATTTATTCATAAAATTATTGTTAGGTGAGCTAATAATGCATCAATTAAAAAAAATGTTGTTGTTAAAATTATTTTTTCCGTCAACCTGCTGTCGTCCTCCTACGAACGGCAGCCCTCAAAAGTCGAAACTATCTGCTGCATGCGCCCCATGTTTTTCGTTTCCAATCTTCATAAGGATTAGAGAAATTATTTTATACTTTTTAATCCGTCATAAAAACATTGTATATTGAATTTTATTTTTATTTTGTAAATTTCAAGAAATAATTAGTTTATTATGATTATTATCCGTCCGATTTTCGATTCGACACTATCAATGCGCTCTCTAGATGCAAAAATGAATTTTTTTTTTTGAAAAATCAAGTGTGTAAATTTATGGTCTCAAAACTATGTGCTCGTACTTAGAATCGCCCGTAGAATAAAAAAAAGAAAAATATACAGGGTGTTTCATTTGAAATTCCCAAGTTGGGGTCGTTTTCTGTGAAACCGAAAGTGGTAGGGGAGTGTGAAATATTAAAAAAAAAAACAATTCTTGAATCCAATACCCTTGCCGAGTTTAAATATGATACTTCTGAAAGTCTGTAAACTATGGCTTGTAACAAATTTTTAAAAAATGCAGAGCTTGTGCGAGCAAGGGAGATCCGGGCCGACAGCATACGTACGAAAGGATTCCGAACCACTTTAGCTCCGTGGCGGCGATGGGGATCGAACCCGTGCCGCCTGGGTGAAAGCAATCGCTTTTAACACTTCGACCACTTCGCATGAAGAATAAAGAATACTCTGACACCCGGTATGTTTGTATGCCTAGAATAATTATATCATAAATTGTCCCCAATAGAAAAACACACTCCTATAGAAATGACGAGAAAAACATGTTAAGACCATCCAAGTCGGCTGAATTAATAATAATAATGATAATAATCCCTCATAAACACTGGTAGAGTGTACCCAAAGGCATAGCCGGTGCGGGTAGAGGACAGCTACTTATATAATTTGCCGTGGCGCTCCGGAGCAACTCACTGTTTTTTGGTGGCGTATTCACTTTTCAGCTGTATGAAAACCCGGTAAACCTACAGCTAGCACCAGACGAGATTGGCATCTAGAACACTCACAATACTTGCTTTCAAACAAGGCATGCGATCGCCTATCGATCCGATATAAAGTATTTGAGAAAAAAATCTCTCGAACCGACCATCGCTATGCTGGAGTTTCGAACGGCCTGTGCATCAGACCGCTTAGCTACCGGCCACAATTGTAGTGCTATATGTAATGAGGCAGCGTTGTGCTGCTCGATGGTGTAGAAAAAGAGCAAATAGTGGAGATGGAGTTGCGCTCGGAGTTTCCAAGAGGAGCACAAACTTTATACTGCATCAGGTCTGTTGGTGAGAAAAAGATCAAGTGTGTTAGTATACTGGTTGTTGACATCAGGAATGCGTGTGGGTTGCTCGACCAGCTGTCCTAGACCCTATCTGATAGCGAAGGCCTCAGCTTGACGACCTGTTTCATCTATTTTGTTATAAAATTTGAGCCATGTAGAGTTTTGTACATTCAAATTTCCATTATGATGACTTCAGCTGTTGGATGATTCAGCTGGATGAAGTCCAATTAGAATAATAAAGACACGAAGAGGTCGAGGTACGATTGTGCATTAGGAGGCAGCAGAGGTATTGGTTCCGTTTGGTATAAATTTAGCCAGCTTGAAGTCTTTCGGCTCCAAAGTTTCTTCGTGTTGACATGCACATGACGTCCACAATTTGAATATTAGATTCCGGGGTACACTAACACCACCTAAATTCAAAACTGAACTTTTTAAACGCTCATTCTCTTACCAAGTATGTAGGATATATAACTCTGTGCCAGCAGAATTGAAAAAGCTTTCATTAGAAAATTTCAGATCCAAACTAAAAAAAATTATTTTATCCCAACAATAAAATTCCTTATGTTCTTGTACTCTTGTTTTCGTCCTAGGAAGGTTCCAACAGCGATCAAAAAATATATCGACCTTTGTTTTTGTTTTGACCAATACAGCACTGACAGGGTTGAGTGGAAGAACAATTTAGTGGAGATTCGATCTCCAAATAAATTGAACTCCGCCCTATTCTTTCTTTCATACTATCAACTATTTGTAAATGTATTGTGAATTAATGAAAGAATTAAAGACGTTTATTATTATTATTATTATTATTATTATTATTATTATATTATACAAAGCATGAGGACCTTTCTGGTAGAGGAGTTTACTAGTGTATATGTTAGAGCCAGAATATCAGGTGTTTCTTCCTGTAGGTGATGGTGTTCTTGGTGAGTCCACGGATAAAACTTTATATAGTTCAATGAAGTTTCATCTCGAGAACCTTACGCTCAAAATTCCCAATGAACGGGTATTTTGCTTTCGGAGTATTTAACTCGAGGAGGGTTCATCGTCATTACTGTTAGAATAAGAGCTGAAAATTAAAGGGGAAAGAAAAAAGATGACCGGAAGTGATCAACCAAACACTTGACATGGAATAATCCATTTCACAGCACATTATAGTCAATATGGTGGTATTTCGCCGGGTGATGGTGGAGACAATCTACCACGTACGGTTCCTTTTAGTCGCTTCCTACGACAGGCAGGATTTACCAAAGGAGTATACTTAGTCTGACCCCATACGTGATCGTGATCTTGAATGTTCAACAAATATGAACCTGTCTAGAGGAATCGAAGGTTTCCTCGCACAAACTTGTAGTTTGTTTGCCCGGTGTTCGATATTTTCATTTGACATCGTCCAACGTCAATGCATAATAGATATATGAATGGTAACTTGTTTATGTGAAGTAACCAGTTCTTGTTTATTCAATAAGTGAGTATTTTCCGTTTGTAATACAAGTCAATGCGTTCAAAATTAACTCACTTGGTCAACTCATTTCACTTTCTTCACGTTCCCTGAAGAAATGTGTTGTGATAATGTTATGAATATTTTAAATTCGTTAACACGGTATAATACTTGACTGAATGAATTTATTATTCAATCAGTTTCTCTTTTGCCTATGAATTATTCCGGAACATAGGTCCGTATTCACTAGAGCATTCGTTCCGCGTGAGCACTGAATGAGCACCGAAAGAGCAAATGCTCGGATAGTGTGGACGCTGATTTGAGCACGAACAGAATTCTTGTTTACATTACGCAGCATCAGGCAGCCTGAGCTTGAATCGAGCAGCACATGTGCTCATTCGATGCGGAACGAAAGCTCTAGTGAATACGCACTTTAAAATACACGTACCTGCTGTGTAATGAGCTGAAACTTTGTGCACGTATACGTCTATTGTGCTCTGGTCTGGAAAGGTCAACTTCGTGGGCAGTCAAAGATAACTTTTTCAAATGCCTTCCATTTCTGCTGCTGCCATATGACTCGATTACTTGAAAACTGGGGAGGCTGTGTTCAGGCAAACTTGTTTGAGTGAATTCACTGAGTAGTGAATGGAAAAATTGTGGTGGTTTGGTGAAAAAAGTCTAGTGAATTCACTGAGTAATGAATAGAGAAATTGTGGTGGTTAGGTGAGAAAAATCTAGTGAATTCACTGAGTAGTGAATGGAGAAATTGTGGTGGTTAGGTGAAAAAAGTCTAGTGAATTCACTGAGTAATGAATAGAGAAATTGTGGTGGTTAGGTGAGAAAAATCTAGTGAATTTACTGAGTAGTGAATGGAGAAATTGTGGTGGTTAGGTGAGAAAAGTCTAGTGTCTATTCTGAAGGAAACCATCAAGGTGAATGATCGTATTTTTCTTTTCGAAGAAATATTTACTTTCTCGAGAAAAGTAACTTTGGACCACCTGTCGTGAGTTTTTCATCTGTGGGGCTATTACACCATTCTCAAGTTACTGTTAAGTAATTTACTTGATCATGCTGTAAAAGCTGAAATCCGTCGTAACAAATGAAGTCCCAGTGGATATTAGACAAAAGTTATTTTCTTCATGCAGTATTGAGCCGCGTACTCACTAGCACTCACTAGCTCATTTTAAGCCGCGTACTCACTAGAGCATTCGTTCCGCATGAGTATCGAATGAGCACCGAATGAGCGCCGAACGAGCGAATGCTCGGACAGTGTGGACGCTGATTTTAGCACGACCAGAATGCGCGTACGGTGCTCGGGACGATCCGTTAAGCCGCGTATTCACTAGAGCATTCGTTCCTCATGAGCACTGAATGAGCACAGAACGAGCCAATTCTCGAACAGTGTGAATGCTGATTTCAGCGTCCATACTGTCCGAGCGTTCGCTTGCTTGGTGCTCATTCGTTGCTTATGCGGAACGAATGATCTAAATGCGACGACTGACTTGAGCCGATCTTTGTAATGTTATGCTCAAGGCGAGCTGACGGTGAAAGTGTGCTTGACGTTCTATTTGTGGTTATTACAGAGATTTTGAATTTAATTTGAATATTGATGAGTATGAATATTTGCACGCGCATGTGCCAGGAGTCACTACGCAGCCTGAGCTTGAACCTAGCAGTCTGAGCTTGAACCGAGTATCTCATGTGCTCATTCGGTGCTCATGTGGAACGAATCCTCTAGTGAATCCACTCCTTTGAGGCGGGCACTGACTTGAGCCGATCTTTGTAATGTAATGCCTTGAGCTCGTTTTCTAGACGCCGCGAATGCTCATTTTGAATGCTTGGCTCAACAGAGTGCTCCACTATTTCGACGATTTGTTGGTTCCAAACGAACAAGTCGCGATGTGTACTGACTTGTAATGTAACAATCAAAGGAAGTCGCTGAAACCCGACAGTCAAGTCACAGACAGTTAGGGTGTGCTTAGAACAACTGATTGGAGTCACGAGCAATCATATACATATTGAACATCGACGGAGCGTAGACAATACATATATATTGAAATCAGTGGCGCATCTTTGTAGGTTGGCGAGCAAAAAAATTCGTCACAAAATGGCCTTAAATTTTACAGGTGAACTAGTACACCATTTTATTTTCGGTAATTCGTCATATTTCACCCTGTATAAATATCCCGTGTCACGATGTTCGTCCACCCTAATCTTCGAAACCACCCACCGATTTTCATATAATTTCGTAAATATGTATTGCTTGATCCAACTTGAGATATATACATACTATACATATATCCAACAGAAAACAACTGTTTCTCTATGTGCAAAAATCCTTCCTTGGAAGGAACAACTTTGCACGAACTCTAAGATAAATAGCAAATACATCTGACAGATATAATTCAATATATGTCGAAGTCTTTAATTAATTGAGCTCCGAATTACAATATGCTCTCTGCGAAATCATCTTTTTTTACCTCAGCTAGAAACTTTATCACAGGTTTTCCGATATCAGGTACAATGTCTACTTTAAAAATTTTTTGAGGTATATCATGGAGAGCATTCGATCTCCCTAATGCACTGCGTCTATTACTTTTGAAGGGCCACGTTGAAAAGCTATTAACTGTGTGCCATGAAATGTCCATTTTGTGACTGACATACAATTTCCGGAATGAAGACTTTCCATGAACTGCATACGTTTTTAGAATTATTGGCTAAGGGAGTATCAACTCGCTACAATTCCCAGCAGCATGTACCATATCTACTAGAGACCGAGATCTAGTAGTCTGATGGATGACTAATCCTATTTCGCTTATTGGAGGCATATATACTATATCTTGTCCCAATGAAACTTTATTCTTCCACAACGTACTTGAAATACGTATTATTTCGCACTGTGAACTAGTACACAAAATTAGTTATTTCGCCCTAGTGCGAAATGAAATAGGTATTAAATAAAAGAGTTCCTGAACGTACGAAATATATACAGAGTGGTCCAACGAAAAGTATGCACCTAGCTTTTCTCCTTTATTTGGAATTCATATCAAATATACTCGGACACGTGAAGTGTGCGTTTGAGGGGGACACATTTTAGATATATTTTGCAACTTGTGTCTTCAACCCCCTAGCGAGGGGGTGTTACAAACCTAAAATTTTAAATGGAACGTGGGGTCGAGTGATATATCATTTGAACGGGCATAAAATTATCTTTCCAATGATACCCTATTTGTTGAAATTTACTGAAACAGTTAATGCGAAAACGGCTTTAAGAACATTAACCCGATAATTTTGGTATTAATGAAAAATACAAATCAGTTTTGGTTACTAGGAATCAGGATAACGACAATCATTTCTAAATTACTTTATTTTGCCGAAAGCAACATTTCAATGATAATTTTTTGTTATCACAACTAAATTCCCCATTTATCGTTTGCGTGATTTTGTCGAAAACGACTGCAGATAAGTGTAAGAAAAAAACTGCAGATATGTGTAACATTTGTTTTACAGATGAGTGTACATTTTATTTGAATGGAGCTTTGAATAGGCATAATTGCCGTTACTGGGATGACAGTAACCCATATTTATTCCGTGAGGTTCATATCATAGGACCACTTTTCATTTCTGGAAATTTAAATGGTGAAATCTACCGAAACCAAAATCATAATGCTGATCGGCTTCATTTCCAGCAAGATGGAGCACCTCCGCACTATTTTGTTCCTGTACGAGAATTTTTAGATAACCGGTTCCCCGGACAGTGGATTGGCAGGAGAGGCCCAATGGAATGTCCTGCCAGGTCACCTGATTTATCGCCTTTGGACTTTTTTCTATGGAGACACTTGAAAAATAAATGTTTTGCTACGAAGCCCGAGTCCATAGAAGATATTCCCCAACGGATTATAGCAGAGTGCCGAAGCATAACACCTGATATGCTACAAAATGTTAGACATAGATTTGAACAAAGTCTGTATTATTATATGGAAGCAAATGGGTCACAATTTGAACACTTGTTGAAGTAACATTTCAATAAATCAATTTAACAGCTTGTTTTTTTTACAAAGCACTATTACAAGTAACAAATATTGAAACGTACTAAGCACTACTTGTACATGTTTTAATTCCTAGTAACCAAAACTTATTTGCATTTTTCATTAATACCAACATTATCGGGTTCATGTTCTTAAAGCCGTTTTCGCATTAACTGCTTCAGTAAATTTCAACAAATAGGGTATCACTGGGAAGATAATTTTGTGCCGTTCAAATGATATATCAGTCGACCCCACGTTTCATTTAAAATTTTAGGGTTGTGACACCCCGTCGCTGAGGGGTTGAAGGCACAAGTTGCAAAATATATCTGAAATGTGTCCCCCTCAAAAACAAACTCCACATGTCCGAGCATTTTTGCTTGCAATTCCACAAAAAGGATAAAAGCTAGGTGCATACTTTTCGTTGGACCACTCTGTATTTATTCATTTGATATTATAGGGGAGTAGTATAAAGCATGCACTGATGATCCTAAAATTAAGGTTACCCGTAAAAATAATTTGGAGGTAGGTATAATAGTCATGCAAAATTAATTTCAGTTGAAAAGTTTCTATGAGTAAAAACAGTAAAAACTTGTAATATAAGTCGTCCAAACATATTTTCAAAATCCAATTATTTTGTTTGTCAATTAGGTTGTCGGAAAAGTACAGTGTAAAACTCGTGCGGAAACTAGATATTTTCCACTTACTATTGAACATGAGCTGTGATACGACTGATACGTGACCTCAGCTGCAATAGGATCTAAAATATGTTCCAAAACGACAATAAATAATTATTGGACTTTCACTATCTGAAATTTTACGAAGTTTTTCACCTACGTTTGAATTTGTACATTTTATTCACGTCGTCACAATGTTTTTGTTTTCTGACATAAAATGCACATATCCATATGTTGATTGCAGTTTTACTCCTCGACATGCGTTGTAATTAATAGATTTGCAAATACTTAGTACTGAATTATTACCTGTAGCTCGTCTGATAGCTCCGGAACTTTTGTAGCTGATTTTTTTTATTTTCTCGGCTTCTGAAAGGAGCATAACAATATTTGTGCCATAATATTGTTTTCTCCTGATTATCATCTATTGACATGAGAAACATAAGACATCCATGAATGTAACAGCCGAAGGTCATTATAACAAATTTCTTGAAAAGTAACTCTGGGTGGTGCGGAGTGCCAAGAGTGGAAACAACGGAAGTCAAGTGGAGTAAGTACCACATACTGAGTTATTGAGGCTCTGTTTTTTTTTCTAATGGGTAAAAAAACTACCTATATGGTTAATTCATCATATCTGAAGAATGAAACAACGAAATATAATAATATGATAGACTTATCTTGAGAAAGTCGTTTGATGAATATTATCATAATTTTCAAATATGTAATCACACATGCATATGTATAATATATTTTATTTAGTATTTCATTTTCATTTAATATAAAACCAGTCAATTATTTCAATTCGAGATTATTCGTACCAAGGGCTAAACTCTCTTAAACGACTGTAGCTCCCTTGTTTATGACTCGATTGTGATGATTCGAAGTTCATTAAAAAGGTGATGAAAATAGCAATGTTTTATTCCAAGCTAAATTTCCATAATCCTTGAAATTTTTTCAAAATATTGTTTTTTGTAAATATTCCAGTTGGTATTGGGTTTTCATGAACAAATGAACGAAATGAAATAATGTGCATTTAATGACCTTTCATTTGACAACTC
Source organism: Chrysolina haemoptera (assembly GCA_958298965.1). Classification (NCBI taxonomy): domain Eukaryota; kingdom Metazoa; phylum Arthropoda; class Insecta; order Coleoptera; family Chrysomelidae; genus Chrysolina; species Chrysolina haemoptera. Next base: position 22,670,727 of record OY282596.1, on the reverse strand, counting down.
AATGAAGCGAATCGGTCCAGTAGTTATCTAGATATAACGCTCAATAGAATAGCCTGGCCGCCATCTTTGTTACGTCATAGCTACCCTCTCCATACACCTAGGAAGTGCACTATTTTCGTAAAAGAATATCAAATAATCAAGAATTAATCATGTTAGTCTGGATGATATGTACAGTATCGGAAAGTTGTCATCGGGGTATAGACAAATCTATGCGAGCAACAAGGAACGCAATGATATGATAATATCACATAAACAAGAGAGAAGCACTACTGTATGACTCCTCTACTACCTCGTCCGACGAATTAACAGCCACGTCGATATCCGTTTCTCGAGCGAGTCGAGAAGAAATTGTAATGCTCTCTCAACATAATAGCAAGCTATTCTTTACGCTCGTATGAAACCAGCATACCCCGATGAAAACATTCCGATACTGTATAACCATTCATTTCAAAATTTCATTCAGGGATGGGTTAAACGGGGAGGGGGTCAGTTCAAAACACCATAACTTTTTTGCATGTATCTTATTTAGGGTTTTAATGCTAGAAGAATAAATTCTAGAGTTTTCTACGCGAAAAAGGTAGTTGTTCAACAACTTGAACATAGATACGAAGTACATTTTTGGAGTTAAATCGATTTGAAAATTTCATTACACGCCTAAACACCATATAAAAATGCTTGATGATTTTAATCAATAAAATATTGAATAAAAAAATAACTGCTAATGTTATTCAGTACTTCCTGCAGTGGAATAAAATTTCAAAGGAGTATTATCAGTTGTTATCAATTTTTTTTTTCATTCGATATCGTTACTTTTGATGATGTCATCAAGCATTATTTTGGTTTTTAGTCGTGCGAGATGATTCGTCCTATCCAAGTTCAACAAGAATAAAATTTTTGTGTAGAAAACTCTAGAATTCAATAATCTGTCATCAGAACCTCAAACAAGATACATGCGAATAAGTTGGGGTTTGATCCACCCCTGAATGGAATTTTGAAATGAATGTCAATACATTTCATCCATGATAAAAAGGATAATCAACTCTCGGAATTTAATATTTTTCTGTCAAGCACCGTTTCGGTAATATTAAATTAAAACCATCTTCAAGGTTGCACATTCAAATGGCTGTAGTTCCCGTAGGGAGAATTTTTTGACATATTGGGCTTGAAAAGAAATTCCAATCCAAATTTTAGGTATTTTGTCATGGAGGGTTTCGAGAATATTTATAAAAAAAACCTTCATCTTGGGCTCGCCTTTAAATGGCTATAACCCCCTAAGGCACCATTTCTGGGCACATATTCGCGTGTGAACTTTTTCAACTTTTCCTGCAGTTAAAATGTATTTATGTAATTTCAGGACACTCTGTATACATATATACAATGCTTGTAGCGTATTCCCACTTAAATGACTTATGTTTTCAATTTTTAGCGGGCCTTTGCCACACTTTACATGATTAAAGGCGATAAATTCTTAATTAAGGTGGTACAACTAACGTTGTTTTTTTTGTATACTTACGAAAAATTTTGTTCACTTTTTTGAAACATATCCCTACCCTTACTCCGCCCCGGAATTCATGTATGGAAAGAATATGTGTAGCATCGTCGACAGCGATACTTATCACTACCAAAAATAGTGACACAGGCTCTTGGTCTATGCTAAGGTCAATGGTATTAGTTTTGATACTTTGTCAAGCCAAATAGCCACTGAATGAGCTCACAGAATATGAAACTATACAGTGTGACCCACTTGAGACCGGAGCACCCTTATAAAATATACATTTTTCAATCGATTGGAATGATTTTTTTTTTCATTAGGTAGACATTCAAAAAGACTACTGGGACAACAAATTTATCACTGACTGTAATTTCATAGAAATCTGTTGATAAATAAAAAAATTAATAAAAATGTTTCAGATAAAATTACATTTTCCTGAAATTCCATTAACAATTTTTTTAGATTTTATTATCTTATGATTTTTTTATTTTTGAACAGTTTCCGATGAAATTTTGGCCAGTAATATATCAAGAACTCTTGAATACAGTGGTGTATTCCCAGTTTTGATAAAAGTTCTGAAATTGAGTTTGTGAGTTCATTAAGCGGCATATTTTTCAAATTTCATTCCTTTCCAACTTTTTTATTGATTTATGCATTTCAACGTCATTTATATATAAAACAATTGAAAATGTCGCGAATCTATTGGTGTAGTTAGAATTTTTGTAAAAAAATAGCTAGAAATTTTTTTAGATTTTTTTATCTTGAAAAAGTGGGTCATACTGTATAATTTCTACATATGAATCGTATGAAATACTGTAATATTCCACGATTGCAAGTGTTGAATGAAGACTTATACGTGAGCGCAAAATAATTTGAATTGGTGCAACATTAATTTAGGTCTATCAACTATGTAATGTAGGTACTCAAATTTGAATATTCAGTGCCAATTCACTCGCCCATTGTTCAGCCAGTCTAAAGTTTTTCCTACACTCCCCAAATATTGACAATATATCCACGATTTCCTATTTTCATGGTTAACTTTTTATATCATACTCCTCGTAATTATTTACGAGTTTTGGTGTCTACTATACACATTCGAATATTACAGACACTTGATAATATTTTTGCATTAAAATGGTATCGCAATAATTAATGAGTATACTTTTTTCTATGAAGAATACCATGATCGTGCATTTTGAATAATTTTGCCGCCCTCTAGCAGCTCTCCTAAACATTCAATCCTGGGGTGGGATTCTGGGTAACATAGAATTCTATTGTCGATAGAAAAAGTGAGATGACATTATGGTTGAATTCATGGGAGAGAAACAGACAAAACTGTCGACAATAGAATTCTATGGTACACAGAATCCCACCCTTGTTACAAGTTATAGGCCAGTAGAAATAGACAATCAATTCATATTGATTCCAAAAGTTTTCAAACTTTGGTCAAGTGAATGGTAAATCGAGAAAGCATTAAATCTCAGTTTACAACCTGTTCCGAAGTCCGCAACATTGTCAAAATGGCAATTTACTTGAAATTTGCTGTATACTCGTTGAGAAAATTCCAAAAGTTCTGCAAACTTGGAGTAGTATTGAATATATTATTTCATATCACGAATCAAGTTTGCAAACAAGTCAAGTGTACGGAATATTTTTTTATCGACCTATAATGTTAAGAGAAAATTCCAAAAGTATTGCAACCTTTTACGTTGACCGGAACATATATATTTTTTAATGCGTGGTAATTTTTTTGATTAAAGTGGTCTCGAAATAATTACAAAAGTTTGCAAATTTTTAAAACATCTATTATGATGCATTAACAAATTTGCAAACGTGTACACGATCCGGAACTTCATGCAATTTGTAAACTAATTAAATTTTTCCGCTCAACGTATATAGAAGGTTACAAATCTACACAACTGTTCGGAATATTTTTCCGGTGTACTTATCTGTTAAGAAAAACATTATAGGTCGATAAAAAAATGTTCCTTACACTTGAATTGGTTGCAAACTTGATTCGTGATATGAAATAATATATTCAATACTACTCCAAGTTTGCATAATTTTCTCAACGAGTATACAGCAAAATTAAAGTTAAATGCCATTTTCACAGATTTGCGTACTTCGGAAGAGGTTGCAAACTGAGATTTATTGCTTTCTCGATGTACCATTCACTTGACCAAAGTTTGGAAACTTTTGGAATTATTGTTGAATTTTATTTATCATGTCTATCACTACTGGCCTATTAAGAAAAATATTAAATATGGCGGAAAGACATTTTTTTTAGTCGTGTGTTATGTGCTCATTTGAACATTGTTTTTTTTTAATTTCAGGTTTCTAACGAAATGCCTCCATTGAAGTTGGTGATGTACAGAAGCCCCTCATTTTTATCGACATAACTGGTGAGTTTCGCAGAGATTAGATTATTTAGCATTGACTTAAGATAAATACCTAAGGATGTGTCTAATCAGTTGCTTTCGGCAATTATCGCAAGCATGTACTTCAGTAAGCCTCCATTCTTTGTAGTGAATTGTCACGAAAGCACTGGGGTTACTCTTTGCGGTCTCGAGTTGAAAATTTGTTGGGTAAACGAAGTGCTGTGATGTGTTTTTTAGTATAATTATAATTACTGGAATAATCATGAATTACCGAAGGCTCGGAATGTCAGGTGAATAAGATTTTTGTTTTGACTGTGTTGTTGTTTACTTGTGAAGACCTTGGTAGCCTCTTGTTTTTCTGAAGCAACATCAAAATCAGCAGTTTTATTTTTGATGGGTCATCTGATTGAGCAAATTTCAACTTTTTTTTTAATAACGAAACAGTCAAGGTATTCTTGAAAATGTAAATTAATGATCCTATACTGTGTCAGTCATTCTAAAATACCTCAATCACAGCTCATCCAACTGTCGTGAAAATTTAACCGATAATAATAACAATAAAGATAGTGTTTTATCGACAAAAATGCAATTTTATGAGAATCAGTAAACCGGTGCATGTGCAAGATAACTGTGGGAAACAACTGTGGGAAACAACTGTGAGAAACAACTGTAGGTGAACATTCCATTGTGGTATAATGTGATAATGATGATAATACCTTTTTATTCACTGAAATAATATAGTTAACACTGAATTCTAAAAGAGAATATCATTGTTAAAAAAGCGGAGTGTCAAAGTTTTTTTTAAACTCAACCTCCAAAAACAACCAAAAAAAAATTAAAAATCAAATATTTACATAAGTGAGCAATCTATTTGAAATGAAATTACCTATATTGAATAGTAAAATTCTTGAAGAATATTTAAGGAGCTATGTCGAAATTCATTCAGTAGTACTCGAGGAGACATTTTCTAAATTCACTGGGGATTCGGTCACACTGTTTTAAAGGAAACCTACGAATGCAAGTTGTGGTCTTGTAGTAATAGTTTTAATAAAATGGCTCAGGTTTTCCGCGTTTGGTACACTGATTTAATTAATGAAATCTCGGCTTATTGTTTCGTACATCGACCAGTGCGATGGTCCAAATCATGTGGACAGTTGCCTCGAAATAAAATTCATATAGAGAAATGTATTCACAATACCACTTTTACCCTTCGAATCACACCAGTATTACTTGTATCTGCTTCAAGTGTTTACTTAAGGTTATTGTGTTCTGGTTAGAACAGACCAAATAATTGCTCCTCATAAAATTCATTTGATTAATTTCCTCGCCCCAAGTGGTCTGTGTGAGAAGGCGAACATAGGAACATTTTTGATGTACACGAAACGCGAGTGTACGAAACAAGAACAAACCGTTTAACGCCGTCTTTTTTAAATTGTTTCCTAACATTTCGCTAGTACGAGTGGCTAACTTTTCAGAGTCATGTTCATCTCTTATATTTAACCAATGACTCAAGGTTTTCTATTTCGCAAGTTATGTTTATGCTGCAACAGGTAGTCTTGCTCATAAATTACCGTTTCTTGGTTCGTACCTATACTTGTCATTGCTTTGTTATTCGCTAACATTTTTCAACCTGCCCTCATTGAATTGTTCTTGGCTGTCCTTTCCCTAGCATTTTTGAGAGGATTCCATATCTGGTTGAGGTTCAGAGTCTCTTATTTCCTATTGAAATTCTTCGTGTACTTGTGTATCTCTATTGGAGTTTAGCGTCTTCAAAAAGTATCCTGTGATCTCTTTTACTGAGCGCGTGTTCCGCTTCTGTCGATTTGTCTGTTTGAACCAATCTACAGTTTCTCCTATGTTCCTTCAGTCTTGTTTTCACCGATCTTTTCGTGGTTCCGATGTATACTTTTCCGCAAGTGCACGGTATGTGACATGGCCCCCACATTCGATTACGGGCCCTGGACCCAGGATCTCATTGACGACCAACTCGTGTCTATTGTAAAGTCGCGTCATATATTTTAATTGCATGGTTATTTCTTACCCATACTCTTTCTAGACTGTAATTTAACCTGAAAATACAACTAAACTTTATTTATAAAATTATTTTTACTTAAAAACTACCGGTCCCGACAGACGTTTTCCTGTATATCGATGTGTATGGATGCACAGATTTTTTTTTCCTTTTTCACGTTTCCATTTTCATGTTTCCCGTTTCATGTTTCCTGTTTCATGTTTCCCTTTTCATGTTTCCCGTTTCATGTTTCCCGTCTCATGTTTCCCGTCTCATGTTTCCCGTTTCATGTTTCCCGTTTCATGTTTCAATGTTCAAATAAGTACTCATTTCCTTTATTTGCAAACATCAAATGATACTGAGACATTTTATTAATGTTCGATATACATACAGAATCGGAAAGTATTTATCTTGGGTATGGTGGTTTCATGAGAGCGTAAAGAATAGCTTGCTATATGTTGAGAGAGCATTACAATTTCTCCTCGACTAGCTCGAGGAAGGGATATCGACGTACGCTGTGTGCGCTGTGTCGCATTGCCAGGTGGTCCGTTAATGCGTCGGGTGGGGTAACAGGAGGGGCGCACAGTGGTGCGTCTCTCTTGTTTATGTGGTATCATCATATCATTGCGTTCCTTGTTGCTCGTGTAGATTTCTGTCTATACCACAGATACATTGTTTCCGATAGTGTATGTTCAAAACTGAATTCCTAAAACACCATTGATTGATTACCAAATCTTTCCAATAAATCTTCTTACGCAACAATCTCACAACCAACGCAAAAATATCAATTTTAAAATTTCATTTTATGGCGAAGTAGGTGGCGAATGCGCTGACAGCAGATTTCAACTTATAAATTAACAGTTAACCAAAAAAACATTTTGTAGTGGACCGAACTGTGACTTCAAACCATTCCCGAATTCACGTAACACACACAAAAAATTTCATCAAAATTGGTCCAGCCGTTCAGGAGGAGTTCAGGGCCGTATGGTTGCACAGAAGTTTTTTTTATGTAAAGATGGCAACAACAAATATATTTAAAAAGGGGAACATTCTCCATGAAAATTGAAAAATGAAAAATGTGATTTAAATAAATCACATTTTTTTAAATTTATTTAAATCACATTTTTAATTTTTTTTTTTCATTTTTCAATTTTCATGGAACATTCATTTTTATTATTATGTAAAGAATATTTTAAACAACAACAAAACTATCGAATAATGTTTCCTGGAGATCTGAGCAAATCTGACACTTAGTAGTCCCTATATAGAATACGTAATCAAAGGACGATTTTTTCCGATTCAAATACTTTTCGTTATTCCACAAACATTTTGCGAAAGTTTTTGGTTGAGTGTTTGAGTTTATGCATATTTCAGATGATCCTGTAGGAAAAATATGAAGGGGTCAAATCTGGGGATTTTGGAGGCCACTCGATATAAGTCCTTCCTTTCCAATCCAATGGTTGATATAATTGTCACCCAACCATTTTCTCAATAGTGCGGTGGCAAAATATTGCGAACATAATCATTTATTTTCAATTTGTTAGAAAAGCTGAGAGATCTATATTTATTGTTCGGTCCAAATTCCTTCAATTCAAACCCAGTTCACCACAAATGCCAAAATTTAAAACTGAAATTAGAAGAAAACCTTATATGCCTCTAAAACCAAGTCTATAACATATGACACTCGGCCAATTTTTTTTTATCTTCTTGTTCACACGTGAAGGAAAATTCTGTAATATTAGGTGACGACAAATGGGTGTAAAGACTGAATTAGACAGATCAATCTTGATGAAACGGGCGTGGAACGACTGATGATACCTCAAAAGAGCATCGGCTATGAAAATACCAATATAAAATAGAGACAGAGAAGTAGGCGAGTTTCTCAGCGAGGCATCACCGTCGAGACGAATTGTCGTGTTGGGTAGAATCTGTAGGGTAAGTTTGGAAGCTGCACTCTATATATAGGAACAGTTTTCAACGACATTTGGGATTTGTGTTTTAAAGATCATGAGCATTCACGGAAAAAAAATACGGGAAGGAAATTATAACAATGGGTACGAAACGGAAAACAAAGTTTCTAAGAGGAACTTTTGGCAATAGGCGTAAAGTAGTTTTCCCAAGAAAACGTATTACTGATTGTAATACTGAGTATCGAAATGGTATTGACATAATTACGTTGGGCACTCTAATCGCTTTTCTCGAGAAATGACTTGCTTGGTTTCTGTTTGCATAAATTCTACATTTATTGGATCCCCATTTTAGACTTGTTGGCAAAGATCATATTCATATTGTTCACATTCCTCCCTCGTTCATTTCTGTATCACAAAATACTGGATTGAAGTTTAACATTACATTTAATTACCAGTGTTTGTATTTTTTCGATTATCCTAAAAAATGTCTGTATGCACCATACTTATTTTACAGATTTATTCATATAATATAGTTTTTCTTCCGTCTTCCTTTTTTTGAAATTTTGAGGGCGGGGCGATTGGTGGGCGAGGGGGTGCGGGCGTTATTTTTACGCACCATACGGCATGTGCTCATCAAGTGTGAAATGACTGTATATGCCTCGTTAGATTAAGTAATGGACGAATTCAAATCTGGCAGCTGTTGTTATTTTTTTTACATAAAAAAATTATTTTCGACTAAAAACTATGTATTGTTGAAAAATTATTGCTTTCGCGTTTTAATTCCCTTGCCCGTTAAAAATATTTTTCTTATCTCGAGTTATCGTGTAGAAGCGTTTATGTTGTCTCAAGACTATATGCAATAATAAGTTTCTAGGTTATTTGCAAAAAATCCCTTTGCGACCTATTTTAATCCGCGAACAATGTATAATCTAAATATCTATATACCCACGATATGAAACATTGTTTATCTTTATAGGTGCGTGTACACAACTCAAAAGTTCAAGAAGCAGTGTTGTTTTTCATTAGGAATTTTTTACGTTCTGCGGCGATATTAAGTTGGTCAACAGATGTGGACTAGTTTCTGGATAAAATAATTTCAATGGGAACACAATAAGCATTTCAGGCTGTGGTACTTCCAGAGTCTGGATATGACTCGACTTGCCGACCAATAAACCTATTGTATTTCTTCATTTTCAGTTGAATGGTCTCCTGCAAAGTAGTATAATTTTTTATTTTCTTGAAAATATAATCTATTTGTCATTGTTTGATGAAGATCAATTGTCAAGTGGCGAACAGTTCAACATAAAATAGATTAGTATAGAAGTATATGAAATGCGTTAAGTCTCCGAACACAAGAGCTAACATTCAATATACCCCACAAAACAAAACAAACAGCTTGCAACAATAAATCCGGAGAAGCAACAATCCAGTGGGTTCTACCTGGTATGACCCTAGTACAGGCGAATTTATTGAGGCGTTCAGATGGAGTGGGAGGACAATTCCCTACCCAAAACCATAATTGATGGAACACAGAACAAACATGGATTCATTCAAACGTTCTGACAGAATAAAAGGGCAATCAGTAAGAGGGAATAACAATCAGTTTTAGTAGAGCCGTGAAGATGATTGCACCGACTGCTGTCGAAAGCGTTCGCATATAATAAAATCAAGGTTGTAAAACTTTGAACACATTATTTTTGTTACAACATCCAGCGTGGCCCGGGTAAAAATATATGATCTTAGATAATTTCACTTGAGTGTCTTTCCAGTACGTTCTATAGCCTTTCAAAGTCCCCGTTCTGGTTCACGTCACGGCTTCTGACAATTCCACCATCGCGACTCCTCCTTGGTGGCCAAACTTTCAATATTAATTGATACGCCAAGAAGAGTACCTAATTCGATCACGCCAATGAAGATGACTGCCGCAGCTGCAGTTGAAACGTTTGGAGATTTAAACCAAAGACGACCACGGCAAAACCCGGAAACCATAAAACATTGACGCCAGCCGTGAAAGCCTACATTCCTATATTTTAAGAACTCACTTTTCAGTACGTTCTAGAGACTTTCGGAGCTTCTGTTATGGTTCATTCTGAGATTTTCTCGATTTTTTTCAGAATCTTATTCAATAACACGGTAGAGTTACCTATGTTATATTTTAGAAAGTTCCACTCCCTGGTGGTCGAGCTTCCGATAACTTCACTTTAGTGTCTTTTCGGTATGTTCTGGAACCTTCCGGAGCCTCTGTTCTGACCATGTGAGAAGCAAGCAGTACTCTGATGAATTCCTGTTACTTTCAACGTTTGCCTCTGGAAATTATTGTCATTAAAGTCGGTCTAGACTTTCAACCGCAATTACTTTTCAAAGATAAGCAATTTTGACCAACTTCGCTAAAAAGTTGATGAACCTCAACTTTTTAAGCGTGTAGGTCGAAGATGAATGCTTCGATTGAAAAATTACTGCTTCGATTCATGAGATTCTTTTTGGAATTTGAAATTCACTCATTTAAGTGCTGAGATATGAATTTTGATCCAAAAAAGGTCGTAACGCCCAGCGCTAAGCCAGCCCACCGCAGAAAACTCCGTCTGAACTCAATTCTTTTTACTTTCTAGCATTAAGTAAAAGTAAATGTAATCCACTCATTTCATTCAATCTGATTATGTAGGTAACTATAGTTAGTACCCGATCAATCATTAATTAGGTACCAGACGATCACAGAATGTCACCACTTTTGTATTCGCTCTATACGTACGACTTCCCTATGCACCCAAACACAAGTACCGCCATATACGCAGACGACACGGCGATATATGCCAGCGCAGTGACAAGTTGCGAAGCCGCGAGGCAAGTAAAAGCCCATTTGCAATGGGGAGTCGTACCGTATATGGCGAAAAACAAAATAGTGATAAATCCGGCGGAGACAGAGCTCATGAATTTTACAACAAAGAGGAAGCGCTCACTCGTGGAAATCTCTGGAGGATTCAGGGCTCTGGATACCCGGCTCGACGAATCCGAATCCGTGCGGTACCTGGGGGTACAGTTGGACAGGAGATTGACACTTGGTAAGCATGTTAGCTTGGCAATCCAATGAGCTGCGGCTGCTATAAAAAGGACATATCCGTTGATAGCTAGGGATACCAGGCTGGCCATGGTGACCAAAGTGTTAATCTACAAGCAAATCATCAGGCCAGCGATGACATATGCATGTCCAGTGTTCTGCAGCGTCCCCAAGACAACCATGTTGCGCTTGGAGAGGATGCAGAACAAAGTACTCCGTATCGTCACGGACAGTGACAGATACGTTCGGCTAGACGCACTCGGGGAGCTAGCCGATATTCCAACCATCAAGGAATTTATCAAACGACAGTCTGATAAGTTCTTCAGATACTTTATCCTTGGAAGTCCGTTGACTAAGGATCTCACAGCAGTCAGAGCACACCACAATAGGCAAAAAAGCGCGGTGGACTCATTTACCAGGCACTGGAGGTTTTCCAGGATGTCCCAGAGGACGAGGGATAAACCTCTTGCTTTGGGATGATTGTTCAAACCCGGTTTTTTCGTTGTTTTTCAGGGAGGTCACGAAAACCCCAACAATACATGGTCCTAATCATCTGATGTCTTACACATAAAGTAACAATACCCCCCGTATAACTTGGAGGAGACGGGGACATGAAACTTAACATACTCTGACTTACAAGCACGACAAGTAAGCAGCCTACATAACATGGTAGGGTCTGCCAGTGGGCAGACGTGGGCTGGTTTTGCCCGTCCGCTGACATCCCTCAGCAGGGCAGGATGAAAAACCCATCACCTCCTAAAGTGCAACAATACTCCCTCTCAAACCCTCCTGTGGCTTAGAGATAGTTTTAATGCATTTTATATATTTATTTGTTGTGCCGCTGTAAACACTTTTATCGATGCGTAGATATTAAACCTTTTTTGATTTGATCACAGAATAGTACAGGGGAGAGAAAATGAGAACGATAGTTGTTCATTATAGCAAAGCATTCATAACTAATAAATTGATTCATTACAATTAAGAGGAGGTTAATTACATGGGTCATTCCAGGTAGGGTATTTTGATAACCGTCATATCTTGCCCTCAGGCTTCTTTTTCTAGCTCCTAGTTCGTCTCAGTAGATCCTGTAGGCAGAAAAGTAGTTTTGTATTATTACTGATTAACAGGATTTACTGCACTTCTAATTATAAATCACAATAATTTACCATTTACAAATCACATGTTGTAATATATTACTACCTTTTATGGAATATATAATGATTTATTTAGATAGGATTCAATATTAATGTTTATTCTCATACATTAAGATATACATCAATCATAATAATCTGACATATGCTTACTCCGTTAATTATCAAATATGTACAGAGCATTTCATTGAGAATAACCCAACATACATCACACCTCCACCATTAAGATTTTTTTTTATAAATTAAGTCTATCAGGTATTCTGAGCTGTCTACTGGGTCTTTCTCTAACATTAGTATCTACATTCTTCTCTATCTCTTTCTCACCTCCACACATTCTACCTTCAGGAGCAGGGTGATTTTCCATCTCCTGAATGTTTGAATTATTTTCTTGTGGACCTTAATTTAATCCAGATTCGTTGTCAATAGATATATTTTTTGAAATATCATGAAGTGTATTATTATAAAATCTTCCAACTTTAATTATTTGGTTGGCATGTCTTCGCCACTCTAAATTTCGATCATCCAAGGGTGAACACATATAATTTTCCATTCCCAGTTTCTCTAATACAATAGCTTTGGTCCAAGTTGGTTTATTGAAATTTCTATAATTTTTTACAAAAACTATTTCCCCCTTTTCAAAACATACATTTCTATTTTCTTGGTGAAATTTAATTTGATTTTGCGTTGCCTTTTCCCGCGATGAACAAGTCAAAAAATCGAGGCGAGTTTTAACATTATGTTTGAACATTAATTCCGATGGTGTTTTACCTGTCACACAGTGGGGTGTATTGCGATACGAAAATAAATATTTACTTATTATAGTAGACCAACTATTGTCTTTATTTTTCATATCAGCCAATAATCTATTAATAGAATTTTTGAATGATTTGACTCCATTTTCCGCTGCTCCATTTGTAGCAGGGTGATAAGGTGGTGATTTTATATGTGAAATACCATTATTTCTACAAAAATTTTCAAATTCTGCTGAAACAAGACAGGGCCCGTTATCTGAAATAATCGTATTTGGTAAACCAAATCTTGCAAAACAATCCCTTAATTTTTCAATTGTACTATTTGAATCAATCTTCGATAATTCATAAATTTCGGGCCACTTTGAAAACGAATCAATTATTATCAAGAACATTTTTCCTTTGAAAGGACCTAAAAAATCAATATGAATTCTATCAAATACATGTTTACTCGCTGAATTTAATCAAAGGTACTTTGTTAGGTGTTTTTGAATTTATCATACAAGAATTACAGTCCCTAACATATTGTTCAATTTCACTGTCTAAATTGGGCCACCAAAAATATTGTCGAGCTAAAGTTTTCATTTTTACCATACCATTATGAACTCCATGTACCTCATCTAATAGCTACCTCCTGAATTTACTCGGTATTAAAACCCTATAACCCCACATCAATAAACCTTGATCTATACTAATTTCAGAAGCCCTTCGTGAATAAGGCATAAGTTATTCATCTGTGATATTAGTTGGCCACCCATCTCTACTATACCTATAAACCCTACTCAAAATAGAATCAACTCTTGTTTCTTTTCGTATATGCTCGGAGTCTATAGGAATTTGCTCTTCTATTAAAAAGTTGAAATAATCAAATTCAGTTTCGTTCATATCGTTATTTTTTATAGGAAATCTTGATAATCCATCTGCAACACAATTTTCTGCCCCCTTAATGTATTCAAATACATAATCGAATCCACTCAGAAAGAGAGCCCATCGTTGCAATCTTCCAGCTGCCATTTGAGGTATAACTTTCGATTCCCCAAAAAGGGCTAACAGAGGACGATGATCTGAACATAGTGTAAATTTGTGTCCCATCGAATATTGATAAAATTTGCGAACCCCCCAATAAATTGATAGAGCCTCTTTATGTATAACCGAATAATTAATTTCCGATTGGTTTAACACACGTGAAGCAAAACTAATGGGTTTTTCAATCCCCCCAGGAAAAACATGTAACAATACTACACCTATACCAACCTTCGAAGCATCACAAACCAATTTGATTGGTAGATTAGGATCGGAATGAGTCAATATTTGTTCCGAACATATAAGACTTAACTTTCGAAAATGATTTCATACATTGCTTTGACCATTCAAACGGAGTGTTTTTCCGTAATAAATTATAAAGTGGCTCTAATAATTCAGATAGATTTGAAACAAATTTGGCGTAATAAGTTACCATTCCTATAAAAGATTTAACTTCTGTAACATTAGTAGGTCTTGGAGCTTCTACTATTGCTCTAATTTTGTCAGGATCTTTGTGCAAACCATTTTTATCTATCAAATGCCCTAAATATTTTATTTTGTCGACAAAAAAATCACATTTTTTTAAATTCAATCGGAAACCAGCTTTATGAAGCCTTTCAAACACATTTTCTAAATTTTCAATATGTTCCTGTTCACTTCTTCCTGTAACAACAATATCATCAAGAAAATTAATAACACCTTTTGCTCCCAATAAAACTTTCTCAACAATTTTCTGAAAAATAGAACAAGCAGGCTTTGTGCCAAAAGGTAATCGATTTAATTGATAGATTCCCCTATGCGTTTTTTAGTATCTGTGGTAACTTCAAGTTGATTATATGCATTAGAAAAATCTAACTTTGTGAATTTCTCTCCTCCCTGTAGTGCGGCAAAAAGTTCTTCTATTCGAGGAAGAGGATGTTTAACGTCTTGAATATACCTGTTGATCGTGGTTTTATAATCTGCACATAACCTCAGTTTGTCATTTTCTTTAACTATTGGTACCAATGGAGTTCCCTACTCTGAATTTTCTATCAATGTAATAACACCTTTTCTTTCTAATTCATCCAACTCATCATTTATTTGTTTCTTGAAAGCAAATGGAACTTGCCTAGGTTTGCAGAAAACTGATTTCACATTGTTGTTTAATTTTAGTTAAACCTTTTCATATTTATACAAACCTAATTCATTTTTAAACATATCCTCATATTTTTTTAATAAATCGTTCAAACTATCATTTGTCTCAAGTGAATTTATTTGTTCGGTTCCTAGTATATTGAAATTAAAAACTTTCATTAAATCCCTGCCAAGTAAACATGTACTTCCTCTTTTTACCACCAATAATCTGCAATTTTCTACACACATTTTATTATATTTCATAGTGACATAAAATTCTCCTTCGGGAATGATAATGTTACCATCGTATGATCTCAATCGAATAGCAGTTTCAGTCAAATGATAATCACCAAATTTAGCTACAAAAATACTTTCAGAAATAACAGAAATACCTGCTCCTGAATCCAATTCCATCAGAAGAGGTATATCATTAACAAGCATTTCAACCTTGTGTGGTTTTACAAAACTTGCAGAACTAACAAAATACATTTCCATAGGAAATGATTGTTGAAATGACATACCTTTGAAATATGACCAATTTTTTTGCAAATTTTACAAATATATGTTTTAAATTTACATTTAGAAAAATTATGATAACCTTCACCACAACTCCTACACTTGGGAACACTGCCACCTTCTCCTGCAGAATTGGAACCTCTTTGAGCTCTTGTTTTGTTTTCTTGCGATTCATCCTGCTGTCTTTTCCCCTGTGTGACTTTAGAATAACCGTGTGCTACGTTAAGCTTATGAAATGTTGAACACAAAGTTGATGAAGCCAATGAGGTCTCCTTTTTCAATGCCACTTCTAATATAGAGTCCAAACTTGGTGAATGTTCTTCTTCTCATACCTTGTCTAGAATTGCTCCCCTTCACAGACCAGTAACAAACTTATCTTTGAGAACTTCTTCAAGTAAATTGCCAAATTTACAATCGATTGATTTATTTTTCATTCTAACGTACCATTGCCTTACAGATTCATTTTCCAGTTGTCTGAGATCATAAAATTGTATCCTTTCCTTGAAAACAGATACACGTCGAGAAAACTGAGTTTTCAAAATCTTGCACAATTCTGTATATGATTTAGTTTTTGGTAAATTTGGATCACAAATATCTCGTAGAATTCGGTAGGCCTGTTCATCAATTAATGTCAGAAGAACAGGTAATTTCTTATCTTCCTCAACATAATTTGCTAAGAAATACTGCTCCATTCTCTCTTCATAGGTACACCAATCATCGCCCATTCTGTACTCGGAAAGAGAACCAATAGACCCTCTGAGTATACTCTGCTCACCGGCTTTCGGCATATTTCACTATTGCCGTTCAATTTGAACTAACTTTTAAACTTTTTATATCGTACCAGTTGATCACTCGTCTCCAATTGTGATATATTACTACCTTTTATGGAATATATAATGATTTATTTAGATAGGATTCAATATTAATGTTTATTCTCATACATAAAGATATACATCAATCATAATAATCTGACATATGCTTACGCCGTTAATTATCAAATATGTTCAGAGCATTTCATTGAGCATTTCATTGAGAATAACCCAACATACATCACACATGTCGTAGCTGGTTTGTCTTCTTGTAGACGGTCCGGCTTGTTCGGGAAAGTCGTCATCGGAATCGACTTCTTGTTCTTGTTCTTTTTCCTCTTCTACGGCTGCTCCCTCTTCTGCTTGTTCGGGAAAGTCGTCATTGGAATCGACTTTTTGTTCTTGTTCTTTTTCCTCTTCTACGGCTGCTCCCTCTTCTGCCTCCAGATCATCTTCGTCTTCCGAAGCACTCCCTTCGGACTGGAGTTCAGAGGACTCGAGGGTGATTTCATGCTGCTCATTCACAGCATTGATACATGCATGCCCCTTGCAGTGGGCACGAATAGCTGAGCACTTGAGCCCAACTTTCTACAGAAGAATGAATTCTTGCATACTACTTTGCAGGCGCAGGAAATGTTGAGCAATTCCTCGAGTGCTGGTGGCTGAGTGGTTTGGATAGGTATCAAACCATCTGGGGCGGATTTCCTTCCCAATGCTCTGCATTGATCTGTCGGTTCCTCCACATCTGCACCTGCAAGAACGCCGTGAAAGAACGGCCAGTTTACTGGGGGGCAACGATGCCAAATTGAAAGAGTTCTTTGAGAGAGCTCTCTGGAAATCTCAGTTGGTTGAGAGATCACCCTCTGCTGCCAGAGTAAACTGCTGCAATGAACTTCTCTCCAGCCTCTGCAACCTGGTCAGGAGTGGCTTTATGATCGAGAGAAATCGAGACAACATTTAGGAGGTCATGATTTTTGGCTAGGAGTTGTGTCACAGGAGAAATAAGATGTGTCGTTTTGCATCTTCGTATAGGTTGCTGTTGTTAGATCTGTAGATCACGGTTCGCTGATTCCCCTGTCGTTAGGAATATGTTGACAATTAACTGGAATTGATCTTCGCTGTTAGGTAATATTTGGTCAATCAGCAAAACCATCAAATCTGTATCATCCCCTACGATGAACACTTTCCCTCCATGAATCGATCTTCCCACTGCAGTAGCCACAATCATGGTATCTGCATCCTCAACGGCCCGTCCAGCTTGAATGCGTGAACCTATGTACTTTTCTGATGGGCATCGCAGTTAGGCGTTTCTTGTTGTTTTCGTTGGCAAGGAATCGTTCTTCGCATCGTTGCGGTCATCGATTAACCAAACATCACTGAATCAGACGACATGGTTCGAACTCTACGGGCTCGTTCAGCTGACTTGGTGCTTTTTTTGGAAGACTCAGGGTACCCATCAAACACGATGAAACAATTTGATCTAAAATTACTTCGAACGTAGTTCAAGTACTTCGTGATGACTAGAAAACTTTTCCCCGGTGATCCACACAATACGTTAAAACAAGAAACCGCCATCCACAATAACATCCGAATCTTTTGATAATTCAACTTCAGTAGTGGGTTGTATGGGAAAATTGTTTTGAGTTTGAATTGAGTTGTTACATTTAGGTTTACTTAAAAAAATGCAAGATAGTGAAAAGTTTCTGATTCAGACGAAGTTTACGACCTTTTTTTGTTTAGAATTCATATCTCAGCACTGGAGTGAACGAATTTAATATTCTAAAAATCGTCTGGTTGGGAATTAAATTTTCTACAACTTTAGTTCCATGACATTTTCAATCGGAGAAGTCGTTTTCGACTTACACGCGTTAGAAGTTGAGGGTTGTCAACTTTTTAGCGAAGTTGTTAAAATCTGACTATTTTTAAATGACGATTGCGGCTGAAGGGCTGAATCGATTTCAATTTTTCAAACGCCATTCAACGCGAAATTAATTTTCTTTAAAAAAGGTGACATTCACTGTAGGATGCGTTCTTTCGAATTATACGCGAAAAACTGAAAAAAGTGCGAAAATTTCGCAGTTTTTAGGCTCTCAAATCTGAAGCACATCCTAGAAACCGTCACAAACTGATATATCCGTTATTCAGAACTCCCCAAGAGCAATTTTTAGGGGCTAGGGCCATTTTTCGCACTAACTTTCCCGGGCTAGTTACATTCTGTTACGTTTTGAACTCGCAACTGTCATTTATTCATTTGTTATAAACATTTATAGGCCTTGGTTGTGCGTAGGTAATGTGCTCGGTTGACAATCCAAGGTACGCGGGTTCGATTCACCCGTCACAGGTCTCGTGCATGGCATCACACGTTAAAAGTTAAGGGCTGTGTCTTCCCTACCTCGCACAAGGTTTGAGAGAAATAAAAATTCCAACAACAATTTGAATACAATGAAAACTAATCGATCGATCCGATCATTATTAATGGTGAAAACTGGAAAAACCGAAAAATTTTGCGATTTTTTTTAACAACTCCGCCATTTTTCAATTTGCATGGTTGGCCGTTCTCACGAAAGTAGTGAATTATGTGTACTTACTTCGTTTGGACCATTGGGACCATTAGTTTTGGCCAAATTGCAATTTGATTGCATACTTTAATGATAGTCCGATTTCAATTTCTTAAACAGATTTTGAAAGTAGAAGTATAGTACTACAAAACGTATATTCTCTTTTCTCACCCGGGTGAAAAATGCTTGCAAAAATCACTGAAAACGGCCAAACCCTCCTAAGCGGTCGAGTAGTAGGTGTGACCAAAGGATGAGTGGAGGCGTAAAGAAATTATCACGTCCCGAGAAATAAGAATATAAGTTTTGTAGTATTAAACTTCTACTTTTAAAATCTGTTTGAGAAATTGAAATCGGACTATCACTAGAGCATCCAGGCACACTGCAAAAAAATTTAAATTACAATTGTGCCAAAATGGTCCGACAGCACCTGTTTTGCGCACAAATGAAGTACACATACTTCCCTACCTTCTGGAAAAGGACCAACCCTACAAATTGTAAAATGGCGGAGTTGTGAATTTTTAAAAGAATCGCTAAATTTTCCGGTTTTTTCAGTTTTTCTCCGTTACTAATGATCCGATCGGATCTCATTTTATTCGTATTTCAACTCTCTATACAATACTTCTCATTGGAGCAATCAGATTGTTGTATTAGTTTTTATTTAAAACAAGTTTTTTGTATTCAAATGCTTATAACAAATTAATAAATGACAGTTGCGAGTCCAAAACATAACAGAATTAAACTACGGACTTCAAGTCATGGCACAGTCAGTTGCCTCCTAGTATTTTTTCCTAAAAAATCACTCATTTTAGGCTCTATTGATTGGGGTATTAGGGTAAATTGGGCTGCATTCAGGCTTCAAATCTGGACGCAGCCATATATGTTGATTTTCTGACCTCTGTAATTTTTTACATTGATCCAAGATGCAAGTTCGAAAAACGAAATCGGATAAAAAATGCATTTCGATGTATTTTATTTGCAGCGCACTTACTCATAGTTTACACTTTCAACATCTTTATCCATTGTGCGGAATGAAGGTTGAGATGGCACTAATTGATTGGTTATTTATTTCAATTTATTCAAAAATGAAGACCTTGATGCATTCTGATTACTTTATAAATTGAAGTGAGTTACGAGATGCCTTCTTTTAATTGTTCAAGTCATTGCATTCATCAAAACAACTAAAATCAAAAGCTAACGACTCGAATTATAAACCATATCACATTGGGGTACACTCAGTTTTTTTCAGTGGGGTTATATAAATAATAGAGCAAGTGTTTTAGATTACACGGGGTCCAAGCGGCACACTTCTGCAGCCTTCGATGTTCGAAGCTTGGTATATTATCTGTATTTCAGAAGCTTACTAGGGTGTGTAAGCAGTTGAGCTGAAGGCGGGGATCATCGGTGCAGCAACGATCGATCAGTAAATAAAGTCCGGTCAGGTTCTCCGGCCAATAGTATTTTTTTAATTAGCTGTATGCAGCTGATTTTGAGTCTGCCAGGTGATTTGATTTCCATCGCGTCATAGACCGTCAGATAATGACTCATTTTCTATTTTCTGAGATTTTAACCGCTGAAAATTATGTCAGTGTTGTGCAGAAAAAAATAGTTTTATTTTTCGAACTCTCGTTCATGGCATTTTAACACATCAACAGATAGGAACAATCTAATAGTAAGAAACCAAAGCCATAACGTTTGCCCGTTCTTAAAGGGTTGAAATAAGGGCGCGATCTTGCTGATGCATTTTCTCGTTTATTAGCAATCGACAGAATCAAATTTGATATCGTTAGGAACCCGAAAAAAAAATCCCATCAGCTGGACAGCTGATGATGTAAGATATCCGGCCGAAATATTTTTTTGATTTTTTTCTTCCATATGCCTAGCACACGTCTGATCGCTAAATTCTGATTTTTTGAGCTCAACACTAACATAATTATCAGTGGTTAAAATCCCAGAAGAGAGAAAATGTGTCAACAAAATCGGTAGTTATCTGACGGTCTATATATCAAGGCGACATAGTCGTAAATACTGTGAAAGGCTGTTCTCCCCTCCTCATTAAATTTCGGCGTATTGGTTATGGTATGCATAGGTCACTAATCCTGTCATAAGCTTTATGTGATTCCCACTAAGAAGAAAAATCCTGTAATGTCCAGATAACGATAGCCGATGGAAAGTAAATACCAATTGGTGCTCTTCTTACATTTTTGCAGGCTGTATGCCTCAGGGAACACCTCCTGAGGCAGCGAGTTCCAAAGCTTTGCTGTTCGTTGGAAAAACGAGCACTGGGAAAGAAATTTTCGACATGTCTCCAAAGTGACGACGGAAGGATGTGAGGACTGAGCTCGACGAATCACTCTTGATGTGACGGTGGAACTATTAATAATATTTCAGAGATATTGTAGGAGAAGCATCACTGACGAGACGAATGACTCTTTTTTGGACAGAATTAAAATTTTCATTGTATGTTTATTGGCTGCACTTTATATATGGGAACAGTATTCCAGGACAGATCGGATCTGTGCCTTATCAATCATAATCAGTTGACGGGAAGCGAAATAGCTCTTGGCACGAAACAAAAAACCAAGTTTTTGATAGGCACTTTTGGCGAAGGACCTCGCATGGTTTTCTCATGAAAGGGTACTGCTGATGGTAATACCGAGCGTTGAAATAGAGGATTTTTTTTATTATGGACACTCCTGACATAATTACGCTGGCCACTGTGAGATCGGCCTTACTAGGAAAAAGACATGCTAGGGTTTTTGTCGAATTGAATTCTACCGAATTGAAGGATGCCCTTTCTAGAATGTTTGCTAAGTCGACATTTGAATCTTCCACGATCTTTTCTGGATTCATGGTCTGATATCGGAGCTTTGGAAGAGAAAGCGGTATGAAGGGTAAGTCATCATGTTATCCGCAAAGCTGTACACTGGATATGAGGACAAATGAACGACTTTTCATCTTGGTCCTAGAGCTGCGTTGATTCTGTAGACAACGTGGTAGATCCTTTTATTCACCTCGAACGGTCCTTCTTAAGACGACGTTAGTTTTGGAGACACGCCTTTCTACGGGTACCGTACAGCCAAACTTAAACTTAAATACTCATAAATTAGCATTCAAATCATAAAAAGCTTACATCCTGTCGCTTGCCAATGTCAACCTCTTTCGGGCTATTTCGTGAATATTCAACAAGCTTTCCCTCAGTTTATCGGCATAGTCCTGCACATCTGTTTCTTCTGAGCTTGGTGATCCGAATACTAGGTCACATGGCCAACGAAGTTCAAGATAATGCTAGCCGGAGTGAGCTTTGTTGAATCATAGAGAGCTGCTCTGTATGCAGAAATAGTGGAAGGTGTATGTCCCAATCCTTTTCATGTTTTTCTACAACCTTGGAAAGATGTTCTTCCATGGTTCGATTGAATCTCTCAACCATACTATCCGACTAGGCGTAAAGCAAAGTCGTTTGGGTTTTGCTGATACTCACAAACTTTCTTGAATAACTTTGACTCAAAATTTCTTCCTTGGTCGGTGTGTAGCTCCATCGGTACTCCGAACCTTGGGAACATGTTGTACACCAATGATCTTGCTACTGTGGGTGCTTCTAGGTCTGGAATAGAATAGGCTTGCTTCTACCCATTAGCTGAAATAGCCCATGGCGACAAGGATGTTTTTTCCATCATCCGTCACAGAAAATGGTCCAGCTACATCAATGGCAATCCGCTCGAATGGAGCACCAACATTGTATTTCTTCATTTCACCTCTGGATCTTGTCTCGGGACCTTCAGTTGCTCCGCAAACCTGGCATCTTTTGCATCAGCTGTCTACATTGTCTCTATATTGAACCCAGTAGAACCTCTGCTTGACCTTGTCCAATGTCTTATTAACTCCATGATGTCCCTTAGATGTTTCCTCGTCAATCTCCTTTAAGACCTCACCAATCCCATTTTAGGGTAAGACCAGTTGGGAAAATTACGACCTTCTATCAGCTGAGTAGACTATTGTGCACAATCAGGAAGTCCCACAGTGCCCACATTGCCTTGAAGATGGGGTCCCTATTCGACATTTCTTTCCAGGAGGGTTTTCTGGTTTTGTTCTCTTTCCAGTGTAGGAAGTATTTTATTATTGGGTCGGTTTCTTGGTCCCGTCTCAATTTGTGCGGTAGTCTATTCGTCTTCAGTTGATAGCCTCGTTCGTCTGATATTAGTGATTATTTCTTTCGTCTGTTGAATATCAGTCATCAACCAATCACACTTTTGTTTCCTGTTTGACAAGACCAATCAACACACTTTATTAGCGACTATTTGGATAGGCCACAATAGTCACCGACTATTCAGCATGATAATTATATTAGCAGCCTGTGCATCTGACAGTACTTCAAATAAATATCATGTTGTAGTGTTAATTTATCGGTTTGGCGAAATCACAAACGAAGAAGTGTAATCCAGTCTACAATCCCTCAGAATACGGTGAGGAGTAAAAATAGCGTATATGAAAGCAGCTTATCAAATTTTGCAAGCATCGTCAATATGAATTAAATGAGTCGACACCATTTACATAACAGAATGATATTTTGAATTGCGAAATGTTGGCCTAGCGCGCTCGCTTCGCTCACATATTGTTCAATTCAACCTTACTTCACACACTAGAGTATTTTGAACAGAATGAATGTGAAGCTTCTACGGTTAATACTGTTAGTTCTTGAAAAGCTGAACAAATGTCACAAATTACGCATAGTGGAAATGTCACCTACAATAATTGTGGTTTCAATTTCAATTGATAATTTATAGAACTCCGCTGTTTCTGTTTGGATTTTGTTGATTATTGTTAATATTTTTAATAAATTATTCCGAATTGTTTAATTTTGTGAATGTCTCTTCTGAAAGAATTGGATTCAGGAAATAATGTTGGCGTTATTAATCAAGAGATGAAAGCCCTCGAGCTTTCATCGGATTATTAACGCCGAAATCATGTCCTGTTGAGTTATTATAAAATACAGTCGAAATTTAGATGCAATCAAAATAGTCGACTATATATTACGGTCTTGTTATATTACCTTTGACTACTTCGTGGCATTAAGTCCATTGATAGTGCTCACGGGATTCTAGACACGGTCTTCTAGATGTATCTGCATTACTATTGAATTGTCCTTGGCGATGGTCAATGTTAAGATGGTACTGATTTAGTTTTTCCTGGTATCTATCTGCATAATAATCATGTTCTCGTAGACGAATGATGATGTGAAGGTGTATTCGCAGATGTTGACGAACATTGTAGCATCCTCAGCCTGCCATATTTCATGAAATGTCTACGTCTGCCATATCTAAAAAAGTATTTTCTTGGTTGGCTGAAGAATTGGTTATCCTTGGATTTCAGTTTTTCTTGTATCCTGCTTAACATATTCCTTATACTGTCGCTTTGTATGTCCTCCTGAAGCGGTTCTTCAATAGATACCGCTCTCATTCTCGTCCTAAAATGTTAAAGGCTGCTTCTACTTCCAAGGAACGGACTAACGCTTGACTGGATTTCTTGAAGTTTTTCAATCTCATAGTTCCTTGCATGTCGACATATCTCAATCCGTCAATAATTAATGTCTTCATTGTCAACTGATCCTTGAATGCTTACGGAATATCTGGATAGGCAAGCTGAATTAGTTTCTGTACATCCGCTGCAAACTCCTGCAGACTTTCACCTGGTTTCTGAACTAGCGTTTTCAACTGTGCCCGATAGAGGTGTTGTCCATGGTAGTTTCCATATCTTAATCCATAGGAACCAGGTTTTAATATTTGCGATGCTGGTCTTCCGGGATATGTAACATTTCTAAAGCAGGTCCTCTCAAGGCATTAGAGCAACGTCATTCCATTCCTTGGTGTCTGTTCGTCAAAAGTCGGTGGTTTCACGCCGAATTATATCTTCGGACTTGGATCTTTAACGAAGTAAATACGTCTAAATCGTCCATTTTAAAGTACATCGTCGAATTCTAGAAGCCCTGCCTCTGTTCTACGCTTCGATAACGGGCCGATGGTGACGTAATCCAACTCGTTTTAGCCGCTGCTTGCTTGTTGAGTTCTCGGAACTATACTGGTTGCTAGGTAACCGTTTGCCAAGCAGCGGAGTAGGGTGTTTTGTAACAATATAAACAATAGTAAATCGTGATGGATAGTTTTCGGTGGTCGGACCACCCTCTGTAATCCAGTGGTCTTCTGAAACGTCGTCTAACGTTCCACCTATACAAATACTTTATATCGGATGTATAGGCGACCATATGCCTTAATGAAAAGCAAGTGTATTGTGAGTTGTCTAAATGTTGGGTTTTCCGGTTTTTCCTACAGCTGGAAAGTGAATTCATACCAAAAATCATTAAGTCGCCCCGAAGTGCCACGGCAAATAATAACATCCGTCCTTCCGCCCGCACAGGCTATGTGTACACTCTACGAGTGTTTATGAGGGGGTATTATTATTATAGCAGTTTCATTGAGGCCGACCCTAAGAGTCTTTCCACATTTTTAGTAGTCTATCTTATACCATATAAAGATTACTTTTATAATTTTCAAAGAATATTCTAAAACATAAATATTTGCATAAGCCTACGCCATATCGTATTTATTGAGATTTTAAGAAGGCAAATTTAGTACTGATTCTGGTGAATTGTGACAATATATTTTCAGTGTAAATACTTAAGTCAGGAGCTAATTCCTTCATGATAATTGTGTGCATTCAGCTTGAATGTTCGCATGATTAACGTGAAACAATGATTCTAATAATGATAAAATCAAGGTTGGGCGGTAAAAAACTATTAACACAATTTAACACTTTCGATGGAAAATTTATTCGTGAAATCAATCAATCAGTGATGGCTGACGGGTGATTGAATCGAATTTTGTTTGCAAAGTGAGATGGCAAAACAAGGGTAAAAGGCAAAATATGGGAAAATGTCATTTGAAAAATTTGCTTAGAATATAATGTATATACTCGTACAGAGAGTCTGAAATGAAATTTTGAATAATTGAAAAAAACTTTTTTTATATATTTTCTATTTTTTTCACAAAAAATGTCAATTTTTTTCTTCTACATAGCTTGATTTTCGTTAGTTACAGTTACAGAACTTACTCATTTCCTTCACACCAGCTAGCACTATAGATGAAGGAATCTGCAATTGTTCACAATGAGCTTATCATGAAAGAAACAAGATGCCCTGCCCTACCAGGACTGCTCATTGCCAGAATCCTATAAAATGGGAATTATTCGGTCAAAAATCCATCAGAAAACAACTACTTTCCTGGCTTATACCACGACGAACGTTGAATTACATCCTATGAATTCCCGTGCAGAGTTCCTACAAAGCTTTCTCTGCAATTGCTAGTTGCATGGAAATGTTCATTGAAACATTTAGACCTCCGAGAGATAGTTTGTCAGTATAGGATAGGTCTAGTATGCAGACAATAACTAATGAATCCACTATATTAAAAAAAAAATGCTTTTTGTCAGGACGCCCGCTGTTAGGTACATTAGGTACTTGAAAATAATAAGCCTCTTTAATTTGACACACTATTTTTAAGAATAGAAACATGAATTTTGTATACAGGGTGTTTCATAATTGAATGCTGATCCTGAAGGGAGATAATCTTTGAATGATTTTGAGAAAAATTCTTCATATGAACATAGGTCCGCAACCGCTTTGTTTCTGAGATGCAAGACTTGTCTGTTAAATTTTGCTATATGCAAAGTTTTTCCATGGTAAAGGTTTCCTAAGTTTCCATCAGTGGCGTCCCTATAGGAATGTATGCTTCCCTGTTAACATGCCCTGTCATATATTTGATCAAAATATTGATATCAATATTATTTTTGGTAAATTTCAACACCTTGTATCTCAGAAATAAAGCGGTTGCGGACTATGTTTATGTGAAGAATTTTTCTTAAAATCATCCAAGAATGGATGAAGGGATGTCTGTACCAGTTGTTCAGGAAAGTCCACCTCCAATTCACCAAATTTCCAATAACCAACATACATTTGGCCATGTCTCTTGGCAGAGTGCACCAGGTCCAGTACGTAACTTGGGAGCTATTCCAAAAATTTTTTCGGTACCGCCACCAAGAGCTCCCACACCAATCAGAACTCAAAATCCACCAATGTATCAATCAGTTTCACCTGAAGATATCGCAAATATAGTTTCTCAAGTGATTCTAAAAATAAAAAATGATGTAATTAGAAAATCTAGTAATATAAATTTAAGACAAATAAGAAACCCAAATATGTTCAACTTGGACGCTTTAGATTCAAATTTACCTACCGTCAGTGCCTCTATGGCAAGTTATAGCAATAATTTTGGCCCCATGACAAATTCAAATCAGGTTCCTGTTGTCACTGTAAAGAGTTTCTCCTTAGATGAGACAAGTAAAATAATGAAAATTCTTCCTAATTTTGATAATCAGGGTTCTTTGCACCCCTTAGATTTTTTGAAAATATTGGAGAACACTTTTGATGTGCGTAATTATCCTTTTGATAAGGTTAAAATGATTTTAAATAATTGCCTCAAAGACACAGCCAAAGTATGGTTCGATGCATTTTCTGAAAAGCATCAAAATTATTCCTCGTTTAAAAATGCATTTGTAAAATACTTTTGGAATGAACAAACTCAAGATGATTACCGAACAAAAATCGAAAGTGACACATGCAAAGATGGTGAAACTTATACTGACCATTTCACATATTGTGTTTCGTTGTCAAAATATCTAGAACCCTCATATTCAGATAAAAAATTAATTTCCAAAATGGGACTACATTTTCCACAAAGAGTTTCTGCAGTTTTGATAGGTGTTGATGACTTAGAGTTGGCACTTGAAAGATTGAGAGAGGCAGACTATTTTTTCAATTCAAACTACAGGAGAGAAAATAAAAGAAATATTTCAGATCAAAAGAAAAAAAAATTACCAAATTAAAAGCAACTCCTTTCCATGGACAAAACAAAGGGATTTTGAAAAATCAAAACATGTTTCTCACCTGGAGTTCGAAAATGAAGATGATGAATTGGAAAACGAGAAAGCCTCACACCAGTAGGTTCGCAGGGGGTGAGGACTTTAAGTCGAGCCACCAATATTAAAAATGATAAAATAAAAAATAACCCTCAAGAAGATCTTCTCAATGATGATGATTGTAATTTTGATCATTCACTGTCAGATGATCGTTTACCAATGATTTTATTGAACATTTATGGTTTTTCTTACCCAGGATTCAGGATCAGCATTCCATTATGAAACACCCTGTACATGTATTGATCCAACTTGAGAATAATGATAGTTTTATTACGATAAGTGACCCTCAATATTTTTTATTGCAAATTTAATGATTTTTTTTTGTAGGACAAGTAGCTTCTGTCTGCGCTTGACTTCGGCATAACATGAGTCTGAAAATATCATTAAGAAAAATATATTGGAAGGGTTAGGCGAATAAAAAATATACACATTAATAGACATTATGACGTCTGTCGGGTTCGCTATAGCCTTAAATAACTAAGTAATGGGGCTCCGAGTTTTGCTCATTTTTATTTTATAGATAAGAAGTGTATTGCAATATTGCCTACGTATAAACTACAGTCATTTGATTTAAAAAAACATGAATGCACTCAGTTCGTTACTTCATTTTGAACAATCTTGAGATAATAATATCCTTCCATACTATGTTTCTTGTAGGTATGTCTAGGATTTTCAGCTGGAATGAGTAGGTACTTTTAATGAATTTGGTCGTGAAAAAACTACATATTAACATGTCGTGCATAATACTAAAGTTCTTAAGTCTACTCCAAATACTGAAAATTATTCACATAAACATAAAAAAGAAATTCCTATTGCAGATTCGAACCCAGTATCCCTTGCTTACGGACTCTACCATTAGACCGCTAAGCCATTACTGATTTACTATAAAAAAGTTTACATGAACAATATAGCACTGTCAGCTGACGTCACATGGCGGTGGTCAGCTGATGGGGGGACAAACAAAGAATTTTAATTTGAGAAGAAAATTGTTTTTTTGCGGTGGTTAGTGAATTGTGATTTTTTTGAACTTTACTAAATTTAGTGATTCTATTATTTGATAATATTTTGAAATACTTTTCAAATGAGAAATCGTATAATTTTACTTATAACTTCGCTCTTAGTTTTGCGATCTTTGGCAATGAATACCTACTAGTAATACAAAACTTTCCGTCTTTCATAACAACCTCCAACGTTGACTTCAATGTTAACTGTAAATTCCTAGCGTTTTTTTTGTTCTACATATTTTGGGTAGGTACATGGTCCGGATGTTCGGAACGATCTGACTAGAATGTTTCTGTACTCCAGCAGTTTCTACCTGTCTCTGCCTTGTTTTTATATAAGGAAATTTATAAATTTCACGTGCAGGGACCCTATTCTCAAATGTCGACTACCCTATGTCGCATGCGACAAAATATCTCCATCTCTTTTTAATGCTTGGTCGAGAAAAGTGATAGAAATATTTTGCCGCATGCGACATAGGCTAATCGACATATGAGAATAGGGTCCCTGGTCTGGTTCGGATCGGTTATAACAACCCATAACAGCACAAATCTTCAAGATTAATGTCATCAAATCTAAAAGAGAAAACTGTATGATACCTATCATCATAACAATGTATTTTTGAATTGGAAAATCCATGTTTATAACACCTCTACAGACTTATGCACTCAAGACTATACACAATGAATTAATACTTACTAAAATGCCAAGAACGTGTTTTTAGAATTTTTTTTTCGCAGCAAATCCACAAAAAGGACACGCGTAGTCTTATGGAAAATGGGTTTGTTTGTCCCCCCATCGAATAATGTTTAACAACTGTCAAATTACGTCACTGATAGTTCTCTATTTAGGGTAATCAAATCTTATAGCATTCCCCTTCCATAATTTTTTTGAGAATAATCCGGCCGCTGATGGCGACTGCCAGAATCGACTTGTTCAATTGGTATATGAGATTCAGCACCTAAATTGTCACAACTTATAAAATGACAACTTAATATACGTTGCTGGCAATAGCAACAATGCAAGTGAGTACATATCACAAAAATTTACGAGATATCGCCATATGACATTATTGGGACTGTAATCAGCATGAGAGCAAATAAATGATTTTTTTTGTGTGAAATCGCGTGCTTTCAGGAAATATATAATATTGATTTGATCGCGTGTCATATAGCACCATCTCACGAAGAGTAGGCTAACAAGCTACAATTCAATTACCTCAAAATTTCAAAAGATGGCGCCATATGACATACATTCTTTTTCTCTAAAATAGCGTTTTTTTTTGAGGAATGACGCCTATGTAGATGAACTTAATGAGCAAACCGGAGCTACATACAAAATTTTATCCAAATCGTTAAAGCCGTTTCCGAGATCGAAAATATATACAGCTTGGCAAATCAATATAGGGATATGAAATCGGCACGCCTATAGATGCGCGGTAGCAGAAGAGCTCAGTATACATTCTAACTGAATGTACCATTTATACTACCCTCTTTATCGTCCTAATACTTTCTCATTCTAATTCGCGCAGCTCATACGTTTATCGATATTCCGTTATAGATTTGCCAAGCTGTACGATAATTGCTCGTTTAAAGATATAAGATATTTATGTAGCGAAGTGGTCAAGTTGTTGAGAGCTTTTGTTCTCACCCAGACGGCCCGGGTTCGATCCCCATCGCCATCATAGAGCTAAAGTGGTTCGGATTCCACTTTTTAAGCTGTAGGTCCCGCGTCTCCCTTGCTCGGACAAGCTCTGCTTTTGAGGAGTTTTCTACGAAAACCAGGGAGATTTTAACAAATTTTAACAAAAATAATATATATATATAAAAATGTTATACCCATAATATTCAAAGCGTTTTGACTATAAAGTAAGTGTTATCAAAACCAAACCATTTTCAGGAAACAGCGGAATATTCATAGCAATAACGTATACCCCTCTAAGGAACAGTTGGACATATTCATTAACACTAGGTAATCAATCCAAGGTGGCTGTGGCTGGTTGAAATGAAAATTTATATTTTTACACGAAAGAAATATAGAATGAAGTTAGTAAAATTTTGACAATAGAGTAAGAATGATACTGTAACCTTTTTTTTTCTTTGTGCAATCCTTTTCTGATTATTCGCAATCACGAGCCGAACATTGAACTCCTCACCAATCAGTTAAATTACTATATTCTTATGGCACCTTGATTAAATTGGGGATCATAAATCATAATAATGTTGGCACCCTAAAACGTGGGGCCACATTTTACAAATAGATTTTTGGCACCCAAAAACTTTTTCGAGCTAGAAATTTTCAGATAACAGGGTGACTGGAAGATGTGAAGATGGAAAATGGATTTGAAAGACGGAAAAAAAAGTAGGATTGGAAAAAGCGGAAGAAAGGAGACAGCAGTTTTGTGTTCGCAACCGGCTGAGCTGAAAAGAAAACATCTAGTAGATAAATATAGGTAAAAGGATAGGAAATTCCATTTTCAGAACTCAAAATAAAGTTTTAAATCGAAAATTTAATTTTCATTCTATATTCATTGTAAATTATTTAACATATATTTGCCACCCCAGAAAGTTTAGGATCATAAAAACATAACAATATTTAGC
This sequence comes from Chrysolina haemoptera, assembly GCA_958298965.1. Taxonomy (NCBI): domain Eukaryota; kingdom Metazoa; phylum Arthropoda; class Insecta; order Coleoptera; family Chrysomelidae; genus Chrysolina; species Chrysolina haemoptera. The sequence goes on along the minus strand of OY282596.1, from coordinate 22,639,339 downwards.
ACCGTAAATGGGGCCACACTCTATAAACCAACCAAATCTTAACTTTTGCGCCGAACGTAGAACGCCAAAAATCATTATAATTTGGTTGTTTTTGTGTGAATTTGTACCCACGTTTTTGGGTGTCAAAATTGTTATGATTTGGTTTCGTTTCTAAAAATTTGGCCCCACGCTTTACCAATAATATGATCTATCATCCCCAACTTTTTAGGCTGCCATACGAATAGGAATTTTACTGATTGATGAGAAATTCAATGTTCCTGCTCATGGAATAATCAAAAATAATTACACATATAGAAATAAAAACGCTAACAGTATCAGCCTTACATTTCTATTAACTTTTGTACAATGTTTGTAAACTTTTTGCTAACTTCCTTCTACGAATTTTAATTTTCATTTCATAATACCTAATATGCAGCCTCTGTATGGTGGTGTCTGAAGTCAAATTCAAGCATCGAATAAGCTCAAACATAAAGAGGCACACCCCACTTCTCAGTAGTCCTCAGCGTTCATCTGAGAAGTGAGGCAATAATGGACACTTTGAGGCAGTCTCCGCCACTTAATACGCTGCTTTAGATGTCATTCATGTAAAATATATTTATTGTAATTGGGTATGTGGTCCTCGCACAGATTATCAGCATTGTATCTGGTAGGAACGAAAATTCCCAATTTCAAATAACAAATCGATCAATTTGCGTAAACTAATCTCGTTATAAAATTTCTGAGTCAGTTATGGCCGATGTCAAAATTCAACTATAATCGATATCAGTTTTGATGATGATGAAGGGCACTAGATTTCTAAATAATATTTCAGTTGGGTGGATCAAATCAATCAAATTACGTCAAGAATGTAATCCGCTCAAATTATGAGATCTATAGTGATTTGCTCACTTGCGCGAACATAAGCTAATTGTAAGTCTAGAAATAGTCGTTTCACTCTCAGATTCTGCTTCCTAATATAATTATATTTCCAATAGTTACGGAGTGGAAAGAACAACTCCCTTCCCATTACAGCGTTCATACAGATCTTAGAAATAGGTTGCCTCCGACGCTACAAATCTCCTAAAAAAAATTCTATCATCAGCTCCATTCCTTTTTTGCGTTTTTTAATATAAAAAGTTCTCCCGAATAATATGGATCATCCCAATAATTGAGTTGTGTTGTTTACTGCTGATTCCTCTTAAGGTACGCGCACATACAACGGCATCGGAAGAACGGTACAGATCGGAAAAAAATTGTTTCAATAACATTTAATAGCAGCACACATAAAGTTGCCTTATCAATACAGCATTCGTTCCGCATGAGCACCGAACGAGCGAATGCTCGGACAGTGTGGACGCTGATTTGAACACGAACAGAATGCGCGTGCGGTGCTCGAGCCGATCCGATTTTTTCGTGCTCAGTGTGGACGGTGAAAGTATGCTTGACGTTCTGTTTGTGGTTATTACAGACATTTTGAATTTAATTTGGACATTGATGAGTATACAAATAGAAATCTGAAAGTCCCTGGTAATTAACAATGTTATCATTTTATTAATAGAGGAAAATTCCATCTTGTACGTAGGTACCGTAGATTACCAGCTGCATCATTGAAATATACAGGAAAAAAAAATTATAATGGTTTGAATTTACATGTACAAAATATTGTCCTGAAGAAGAACACAATGTCCCAGCGAAGGGCGGCAATTGTGCTACATCTCTACGCCTGCTACCAATACGGAAACAGTTATGAAGAAAGCTCTACCAGAAAAAAAGGCGGAAACCATCAAAATTCAGGTCACCACAGCCACCGCATACCTTCCAGATTACTCGCAACAGAGATAAAATATATGAACTGAGCGAGTATGAGTAACTAGTATAGTTCGTGCGAAACTTTTGGGCGATGTTAAAAGAAACATGCGCAAACGAGAGAGCACACGAGCATTTCGCTCTGTGACATTGACATGTGACATTCTATTACTGAAATGTCATTAACATTTGCCTTAAATCTTATTATTTATATTTGCTTTAGTACCAAGGATTATGGGACGAGTAAATATCTTTCTCGTTTCTAAGCATTCAGTTTTGGCATTTTTAACACGCTTTTATTAGCTTCACCTGATGTATCTATCTATTTTTCTTTGTATGTATGTAACGGAATTTTGGAACCAGATTTTCACCTACTTCTAGACGTCCGAATGATTTGAAATTTGACATTTTTGTTATAGAAAAAAACAAAATGGCGGCCCAAGGTGGTGGACGAGTTCTGTTGTTATGATCAAATTCGATTAAAAAGGTATGTGGGGGTTTTTGGGGTCGGAGATTTCGATTTCTTAGTCATAAAAGAATAATAGTTTAAAAAAACTAAAGAACACGCTTTACTTCCAAGATGGACTAAAAAGTAAAAAATAATTTACAATGTCTCAAATGTAAAAAAAGCGTGGGGTGCTTGACAAAGTTCTCTTGAGCTCTTGAACACTCAGTATTGTTAAATTAAAATGAAAAATTTGAGAATATAGATCTAAAGCACACACGCTTTTTTTACATTTGAGACATTGTCGAATATTTTTTACTTTTTGGTCCATCTTTGAAGTAAAGCGCGTGTTCTTTAGTATTTTTAAATTATTATTTTTATTTCAATGTCGTGGACTTTCAGACAAAATAGGCCTGCCTACAAAATCTTTGCCAAAAGTTACATCCGATTAATTTATTCGCAATACTGACTTTATAATCAAAGCGAAATGCTGCAAAAGCCAGAAGAAGAGTGAAAGTTCACCAGACTATATTTACAGTTCTCCCCTTCGATGGTTGCTATTTTGCCGATAAATTTTGCTATAAGAAAATCCAATAATTTTGGAATCAAACTGATCACGAATAGCTCTATAGTAGGTAATTCTGGAAAGATCTACTGGCCGGACTATTGCCACCTCAAGCAGGTAAAACGGATTCGTCTGAGAGACAAATATTTCTTGTGGAGCAAGCTCTACGAAAAAACTGATGGCGTGACAATAAGTAGATGATACGTTTGTTTTCTGGAAACATGGTAGAGACAAGCTTGACCAATTGGTGGACCACCTAAACACTCAACAACCAAGCATTGAATTCACCATAGAGACGGAACAGGAACGTCAAATCATATTTTTGGATATCCTGGTCGAAAGACGTTGCGTGAAAAAATGAAAAAAAAGGTTGGGTTACATGGTACAGAGAAAGCCCACTACACCGGATGGATATCACATGCCCCAAGAACCGTCATCCAAGTAAAAAACGAGGACTAATCAAGACGTAGCAGATAAGGTGAGGAGAATTTGTGAGCCCGAACATGTAGTCTTAAAACTGGATCACCTCAAAAAATGCTTTCTAATGGGCGGTCTAATCGAAACCAAAACCTAAACCAAAACACTGCAAGAATTAGAAAACAACAGTCGAGAGAGCATACCTACTGTAGTTACAGACAAAATAGGAAGGTGTATTGTATGTGGGAACGAAACAAAGATCCATGTGTGCAGGGTAAAAGGGACATGCTCTAAATCATGGGGAACATACAAATCTCTTCAGTGAGGTAAAACTTCTTGCCAAGACTCTGGGTATCATATACTAAAATAGGAAGGAGACCAGCTTAATCAAATTTGGAATCTGATTGTCAGAATATCAGAACAAAAAGCCATTACACATCTGTGACAATGAGGAATGTCAATACAACGACACAATATACATAATAGCAGACGAAGTAAAAAAATTGTCGTTCTAGTTCCAATTCTGAAAAATGGTGACAGCGAAAACATCTAAAGTTATCGGCCAATATCCCTTGTCAGTGCGTTCTCAAAAATGTTGGAAAAACGTATATCTCCCAGCTTAAGTTTCACCTAAAAATGTTCGATCTGATGACAGACTGCCCCCACGGGTTCAGAAAAAATCACTCGACTGAAAGTGACACGTGTGATTCAATATATATATACGATTTACTTAATTGACAAAAAAATTTAACACTTAGAAAGAACACCAAATATATGCCAGAAAAATGTTTCAACGCAGGAATTCAAGGTAATATCAATCAGATGCTTGTGTTATTCTTGGTGAATTGATGTTACTTTTCTCGAAACTACGGGGACCCGTCAAGGTAGCATTCGTGGACCGCCAATATTACTACTATTGTGAATGATATTTCCACTGAAATGAGTCATAGATGAATATATCTTTACGCAGATTCAACTTTCAACTATCGATCAAATATTCTCAAATATATCAGAACTATGTGTACCTTGTATTGTCGATAATAGTATTTCAGACCATCAGTCAATATTTCTTGAATATCGTTCACATATACTAAAAAATAACAATGAACGTCATCTGAAACGGTCGTTCAACAAAAATGCCCTTGAAAGCTTTTGTAAAGATCTAACAAACGAGAACTGGTTGGTTATGTCAGGTTTTTCAGATGTTAATTTTGCTTTCGGTCATTTTTGGGAAATATTCTTATATTATTTCAATAAACATTTTCCAAAGAAGTATGTGCAATATCGCAGTAATAAAAATGAATGGGTTTCAGATGAATTGAGGAAGTCCAGTCAGAACCTCAAAGACTTGCATAGATTGGCTTTGAGTAATAGATCTCTGATGGGATTTTACAAAATTTCAAAACGAAAACATGACGCACTCGTAACCTCAACAAAAAAACAATTCTATCAAGATAAACTTAACAATTCAGAAAATCCCACAAAAACAGCCTGGCAAATCGTGAACTCCCTGAGCAACAAAAACACTTCAAAACAAACTAAAATCACTCTAATTGATGAAGAAGATGTACCGATAGAAGATCAAAAAGAAGTTGTGGAAGTATTCAATACATATTTTCAATCAATACCTCATGATACTGTTCGTAAAATACCAATCAGCAACTCGAACTTCGGTGAATACCTTCAATTTTCGAAAACAAGAATGAATTCGCTCTTTCTCGATCCGTATTCTGAATTAGAATTACTCAACTTAATACACCTTAAACTGAAAAATAAATCATCATGCGGGTTTGATGAGGTTCCTATGTTTTTTTTGAAAAAAATCCTTGCCATTTCTTATTTCTCCTCTCACACATATTGTCAATTTATCTCTCTCAACCGGAATATTTCCCGAAATTCTCAAAACTGGAAAATTGGTGCAATTCATAAAAACGGTGATCCACGGCTTGTGAAAAACTATCGACCAATTACAGTTCCCTCTAGCTTTTCAAAAATTTTCGAGTATGCTTTCCTTAATAGGTTATTAGCATTCTGCAATAGGTTCAAACTTTTCTCCAATAATCACCATGGATTCCTAGATAAAAAATCCACGTCAACAGCAGTTGACTCGTATTATGAAAAACTGGTGAACCTAATAGACGCGGGTGAGTGCCCTGTTAGGATTTTTTGTGATCTCAGCAGGGCATTTGACTGTGTAGATCATGGTATTTTACTGAACAAACTTCAGAGATATGGAATAAGGGGTATTCCCTACTATTGGTTGCACAATTTCCTCGATTCGAGAAGCCAGTACGTTTCTATCGGCAATATTACATCTTCAAAACGAGCAGTCTCAATTGGAGTCCCCCAAGGCTCAGTCTTGGGACCTATTCTTTTTATATTATATCTGAATGATTTGGATGACTTACCAGTTCAGTCTTCTCTCACTATGTACGCAGATGATACGTCACTGATCATATCAGACAAATTTCTGTCAGATAAATGCAATGATATTTTTTCAAAAGTAAAGGATTGGTTCAGTGCAAACCGTCTTCACCAGGACATGGATAAAACGAAATCCATTAGATTCCATAGTCGTCAGAAAAACTGTTCCGATGTGTTAATATCAACAGAAAATTGCGATAGTGTTAAAATTGTACAACAAGTCAAGTTTTTAGGCCTTGAAGTGGATGAGTGTCTCACATGGAACAATCACTGTCGAACACTACAATCCAAATTGAATTCCTACTCATATCAATTCAGAAATACTAAACTCGTTCTTAACGAGGATCAGCTCCTGAAATTATATTATGCACAAATAGATTCCAGGCTAAGATACGGGGTGCGTTTCTGGGGCCTATCCACCGCATCATCATAGGTTTTCATTGCGCAGAAACGCATTATACGTACTCTGGTTGGAATTTCGAAACGCTCATCCTGTAGAGATCACTTTAAGAATCTAAAAATCCTTACGCTCCCATCACTGTTAATTTTTGAATTTGGCATATATGTATATAAATATCGTAGTAACTTTAAACTGAACAATTCCAGGTACGAATACAAAACACGCCAAAAAGATCACTTTTATATTCCTTTCAGCTGTACAAAAATTCATTACGATTCTACTAAAGCTATGGCTCCTCGAATTTGCAATTCATTGCCAGATGAAATAAAAAAGTGTGAAACACTCTATAGTTTCAAAAAAAAATTGAAGGAATTTTTAGTGACACAATGTTTCTATTCAGTAGATGAATATTTACAAATTTAAAACTTTATCCACGTTCTTTTTTTTTTTCTTTTTTCTTTTTGTGTTTGTCTTTTAGATGTAACCGTTTAGTCTTAAGTTATTTGTGTGTTCACTTTTGTTCTATTTTACCCACTTGTATTGACGAATCCCATACAATTTTCAATTGTCCAATGGAAAATAAAGGTAATATTATTATTATTATTGTTATTATTTTGATACGTCTTATCAAGCTCGCTCCCTTCTCTGGAACACAGCAGAAAGGTTGGCAATTTGTCTCTGTTTTATAGATAAACTCCACCAAGTGAAATAATGACAATTTATTATTATATTTTCATGGCCGATGCTCTTCCGACATATCATAAAGACTGACCCGTCGAGCTCAGTCCTCACATCCATTTTCCGTCACTTGGAGACATGTCGAAAATCTCTCTAACAGAGCTCGTTCTTCCAACGAACGGCAAAGCTTTGGAACTCGCTGCCTCAGGAGGTGTTCCCTGCGGCATACAGCCTACAAAAATTCAAGAACAATACAGGATTTTTTTCCTTTTCGTGAGAACTTGAAAAAAAAGTTCCACAAAATTCTTGGGAACGATTATCGACTCACTCTTTACATTAGGGGCGCGTCTAGGAGGGGCACGTGCCCATAATGTTTTATTTCGTAAACATCCCCGTTTTCATCTCTGAAATAACCAATGATACTCTTCAAAAATAAAAAAAACTGCATCATGATACTCTAGACGAATTTTAACGGTGATGTAATTTTCCTCGTCATAAGTCACTGGCCGTGCAACCAGCCATTAAATTGAATGATCGTGACCTTCCCGGCAATATATAACGTATTTTGCACAATGTATGAATTTCTTCAGGTATAAATAACACTTTTCTATTGTTTCGAAAGCTCCATTTATCGGTAAAATACGACTCTAGGACATAGGAAATCATACCAAATTATTGAAATACCGTAGAACCACTGCCTAATGCAGAACATCCGGCAGTATGCCATTGGTTTTGTACATGGTGACTAGTATTCACAGGAATTCCCTAAAAGAAGAAGGTAATTGGACCCGACTAGTTGACTAGTACCATGAATACATTTATTTCGGACTTCAATCATCTCATAATTTGTATTGTTCACAACGTTTCAACTGCTTCTATCCACCCGTCATCTTCAGGTGATTACTGACAAGTATCCAAAGCTTTATAATCGTTTAAATATACCATGGAAATTTTAATTACTAGTTAATTAGAACGAAACTTGATCCTCCGAAACGTTTTTGAAACAGCCTCTTTGAATTTTCTTCTTAACCAGTGTTCCTCCGTATGCAATACTCCCGCATTCTTCCATTGAATTTGGTCAAGTTCTTTCCACACATTGTCTGCGATACCGGATTTTGACGTGTCGCCTCGCTGCGTGAAGCGTTTATGTTCCTCTAGCCTCACTGCTAGGGGTCTCTTGGTCTCACTGGTACGAAAGTCCGCATTCACATGGGACCTCATAGATGCAATTCTTGTAGAAGATTGTGGGACTTTCGGGTTTGGTTAACGTGAGAAAACCCCTCAACTTTTCCCCCAATCCTTCTAACCTTTTCGTAGATTCCTTTGATGTACGGTAGGTGGACTACTAGCCCCGGTTGTTCTTTCAAGATTTTGTTCGGATATCCATTTTGGCGCAAATCACTCCTCATATTAGTTAGTTCGGTTTGGAGTGCTTCCTGATTACTGCATATCGTCACCGTTCTCTTGACGAGTGTCTTTACGATGCCTTTTTTCGTTAAATTTGGGTGGTTGGAGTCGAAGGCCAAATACTGTTCAGTGTAAGTCACCTTTCTGTAAACCGATGTATGAATGGAATCGCTTCTTCTTTCAACTTTTACGTCCAAAAAAGGTAATGAGTTGTTGACTCCCTTCTTCATTGTGAACCTAATATGTTATCCCTTACTTCATGGTCTCCATGGTTCCATATTATAAATATATCGTCAACATATTTCAACCATAGCTTAGGTTTTATTTCAGCTTGTTGGATGACAACCTTGAATGTTGGCAACGACTGGTGGCATTTACATGGAATGGTTTGAGAACCATGTTATGTAACAAGCTAAAAAAAAATCTTAGCTATGATTGATCTGTGTTGACGATATATTTATAATATAGAACCATAGGGACCAAGAGCTTCAGCGATTTCTATCTAATATGAATGGTGTAAGGGATATCTCCAGATTCACAATGGAGGAGGAAGTAAACAACTCGTTGAAAAAAAAATGATTAAAATTTGTTATTACGAATCTCCCAGGTTTTCGTAGGAAACCCTAAAAAGTAGAGCTTATCCGAGCAAGAGAGACCCGAAACCTACAGCTTGAAAAGTGGATTCCGAACCACTTTAGCTCCGTGATGGCGGTGGGGATCGAACCCGTGCTATCTGGGCGAGAACAAAAGCTCTCAACACCTCGACCACTTCGCTACCTTATTAGGACAGCTTCCAAATCTAGATTATTCATGACCAAATTAGACAATCTAGCTCCACTTGTTGCTGCCATCAATTCTAGTCTCGGAATACTAAGTTTCTTCATCTCGAGATTTAGCTTGAACCAAATATGCATTCGCTCTCCAACCTCAGGAATATAGCTACTGAATAAGCCTCTTGGATAGCATCACAAAAAACATACAATGTCACAGATCCAATATTGGGGTGATATCCTTACCATCAAAATACAGAAATCATTGAACCTACTTCTGTGTCCCAGCCAATCTTTATTTTCCATAATCTTTGGAGTAACACCTTGGGGAGCAAGGACTCTGGGCAGGTGAAGCCAATCGGGTCATACACACGAAAAAGATAAAATTGTTCTCTTCGTTACGATCTGAATACTAGTCTATCTCTGAAGCATTCACTACTGGGTAACAATGTATCTAGTTGCTTATTCCAATTGAGGCCTAGTACTGGTATATTCTGACTCTCTTGTGCAATGATCTCATCAATGGATTTATTCAAAATGTTATTTTCCCACCCTCGTAAATCGAACTTTCCATGCAGCATAATTTTACTGGCTTCTTCGACGAAAGTATTGAGCTCATCAAGATTATCGACGCTGGTTCAGTTTCATAATAACCCAAGTTTAGTGGAGCTACTTAACTTCAACACATGTCTGTGGGGAAGACAAAGACCTTTCTGACGAACTACTTCCGGCACCTCCTCAATGATACCTTCTTTCAACCATTCACAGAAAACCTGATGGTATGCCTCATAATATCCTTCCTTCTTGAGTCTAGTAGCTTGAACTGCAAGACGCTTCTCTGCCATATCGAAGTAACTTGGCAACGGCGGATGAACCTCAATCCAAGGCATTCTGACCTCATACCTTCCTTCAATATTGACCGTGATGGATTGTAGAAAATGGTTCATGATTAAAAGTTCTTCTTCTGCTTGTGACATCTGCTCATTAGGATCTGTTTTTCTTAGTACATCCAGTTTCCATAGATCAGAAATACATAAGTTTGAAGGTGGTTGACAATGTTTCACTTTTAGCAAGGTCATTCTGGACTTCCATTGTCTATACGGACAAAGAAAAGAAAGAAAATTCAATTATCTGCAATAAAAGAAAGAAAATGCAATTCTCTGCAATAACTCTGCAATAAAAATTGCAGTCCGTATAGACTCCAATTCTCTGCAATTTTTATTGCAGAGAATTGAATTTTCTGTCTTTTCTTTGTCCGTTTAGACAATGGAAGTCCAGAATGACCTTACTAGAAATACATAAATCATTACACAACAAAGATGTAACCAACATATAAGAACTTTGAACCTAACCTAACGAGGTTTCAACTGCCGTCAAACCGCAATCTAACGATTCTGCTCCGATTAAAATTTCAATGGGTCCAGGTTTTTTATCGCTGATTGAAATAACCAAATGTTCAAGTTCATTCGTCTACGTCCCCTGTATAATATACTTCAAATTGTTACAGATGACAGTTTGATCTAAAACTTTAAAGTCACAAGTATATTTGTCATTTATGTTGCTGAGTTTGACTCGATAACAAACATGTTCTATACATTCTGATTCCATTCCGCCAAATAGTGAATGAGCCAAACTTTCTTTCCTAATTGGTATGTAGTTCATTTCACGGGATAAATCTTTGGTAATGTAGGAACATTGTGATCTAGTATCTATTGTAGCACGAACCATACGTCTCCATATGTATGATTGGATAATGAATCACTTGGAACGGGAATGTTGTGTGACTCAACTTTTCTTTCTTCACCAATACACATAATTGCTGCATGTCTTCCATTACAATTTGGATATTTTATCTTCGAGCGGCATCTTTTCGCCATATGGCCCAATCTCAGGCATAAGAAACAACAAGCCTTCGGTTTGAGAATACGAAACTTCTCATCATGAGTGTGTTTAGTCACTTTACATTCGGCTGAGGCCGCCTGAGGGATGAGCACAACTACAAAAGACACATTTTTCTACTGACTTCTATGGTTCAACAATCCTGAACCGGTGGATACTGATTCTGCGTATCGTACTGGAAGTTTATTTCTACAGATTTTTCTTGAGCTTTTCTTGAATTCGAAACCAGCAACTGCAAGTGATATCCTTTGTTCGTTTTCCACTTTAGATCTAATACAATCCATCACATTTTTCAAACGGTCTTTCACGGAAGAATCACTACCACATTTACTGCCAGGTTCTCAGAATCTCTTCAGTTAAACACGATTCGACCATGGGATAGAGCATGGCTGCACAGGTTTCAGAAGTAACACCGAGTTGCGACTCCATCTCATCATATTTATAGATCAGCAAATTTGAGTTTTTCGTGCATATTACTCAAGACTAGGGACAAGATTTCTCTTACATATACGTCAACTAAAATAGCGTGCCTACCAAATCGGGATTTCAAGCTTTCTATCACCTTTTCATAGTTTTCTTCAGTAGATGGATAGCTATCAACTAATTGTCGTGCTCTGGAATTTGATGTTACTTACAAAATTCTATGATGGGAAGTTTTAATTTCCTTTTAGTGGAAACAGACACGTCGCTTACAATGCTCTACTGACCTCTACTTCGTTTCTCAGTAGTCTTTCTATCCTAATTTTGACTTTATTATGTTTGGCACTGTATTCATCGACGCCAGCAATATCTGATTCTGAATCTTCGACGATACAATCAGCTTTTAAAAGACCATCATAGATTTGTTGATTCACTTCTAACTCCATTGAATCTGGGTTCTCGCTTGCAAGCATGTCAACCATGACATTATGAATCTTCGTAAAAGCTGCCCTTTGCGCAGATCTACCTTTTTCCGTTCTCTCCATCAGAAATGTGCTATCATGGTCCCCATTAAATGTTGAAACTGCTCTTATAAGATCACCTACCCGGTGAAATTATATATCAGATTCTGATGGGGGATTTAAAATGATTTAGAAATCAGCAAAAATACCAAAAACTTATACACGACATTTTCTATTTTCTCAAAATGACATCAATACCAGTAAGAAACAAAACTTATTTTCTTAAGCTAAGTTTTACAATAAATAAACCGTAAGATCGAAGTGATTCATAAAAAACTCATTTCCAACAAGCCATTCACTCCAAAACAACCGAGGAAAAACCGGGGCTGGTAGTCCACCTACCGTACATCAAAGGAAAGGTTTGAAGAATTGGGAACACAACATTTAAAGTTCCTTCATATTCGGAAATACATTGAGACGTTTTCTCACGAAAATCATAGCGGAAAATCCCACAGCCTCCTCCAAGAATTGCATCTTTGAGGTCCCTTTCGATTGCGGACTCTCATACATCGGCGAGACCAAGGAATTTAGAAAAACTGGAAAAAAAGAAAAAAAAATGGGAAAAAAGAAGGATTAATTAACTGATCGAACCAGGACGAACTAACCTTACGTAGACATTTGAGTGCGTGGAATTTGAATACATACATTTTGCGAGGGGTGATTAAGAAATTTTATTATTGTTCGAAGGGTTTTTTTCCGTTTTTTTTTTTCGATGTTTTTTTCCTGGGGTTTTTTCCGAGTTTTTTTTTTTTTCGGAGGTATTTTTACCGTCCACCAACACCAAGAGAGACCCCTAGCAGAGTAAGGCTAGAGGAACATAAACGCTTCACCAGCTTGTGGAGAGAACATCACCAAATTCAATGAAAGAATGCCGGGGTATTACAGAAGAAAACATTTGAAAGTCGCTCATTGATGGGTTTGGCGGGATTCAGAGAATTAAATGTCATCCTAATTAACAATGGGCAGGTAACAGGTAGAAAAACTGGAAACTAGTAATCAAGCATAACAGAACTCATTAACTAGTAATTAAGATTACCATGATATTTAAACGATTGTAAACCTTTGGAAACTTGTCAGTAAACAACTAATAAGACCATGGAAGTCCTAAATAAATGTACTCAAATTACATAATTATCTACAACCTTGTTAGTGGCAGGAAGTTCATTCTTTCAGCACTTTCCTACACTCGATTTCAATTTTCTTTTTCCGATTGGAATGATACATTCCTTTCGTATCTGCAGTGGTGTAAATTACACTACACAATCGAATCAACGAAAGAGGATTACTATGCCAAGATACGATCAAAGCTCGTTGAGTGTCCTAACGGGTCCCGCTCTTTTTGGTAATTCGCCAAAGCTGTTGGAAGACATTTTACTTCCAGCTCATTTCCTCCCCTAACCAAGGAAGATGGAACACTAGCAACTAGTCAATATGCTTGCAAACATGTTTGCTGGAAATTCTACGCTGAATTCATTGGGAAAACAACCCCAGAACATAATTTCCATTGACAGTCATATGCCTGAGATTATCCTTCGCCAACGAACCATCGGACGCATTTTACTAGGTCTTGACACCAACAAAGCTAGTGCTCCCAAACTAACACCAGTTCTTTGCAAGTTATCCAACCAACCTCTCTTATAATATAATATTCCGTCCAAATGGAAAATTCAAAATTGAAATGAAGGAGGGGTTCTTCAAGTCGGAGATTTGACTTTTTTGTCAAAATTAGATAATTCAAGGTGGCGGCCCCGAGTTGTATGATTTATGGTGCGATTCTGTTCAAAATTTGCATTTAGGGTTTTTGAGGTAGAAGATGAGTTTTTCAAAACTCAATAATTGAAGATAGCATATTTTACGAATGATCTAAAGAAAATAGTTTTTTCATTACATTAGAACAAAATCTTGTCTTATAATATTTTTCTATTTATATGTATCAGAAAATACTCTCTACTTCGTTAGGGCTATTTAGCAAGAATATCAGAGAGTGGCATATTTTTGTAATAAATGACTGAAAAAACTTGCTCTTATAACCCCATGTTATCAACTCTGTTCTACCATTGTAGAATTCGGCACCGTTGTGCCCAAATGTTCGTTTTGGGGCGTCGTCTTTGATATCCTATTGAGGTCGAAATGCCGCGTCGATTTTTCATAAATGTTATAATGGGGATAGCGGCACGAAAAATTGACATTTGCCATGGTGACACAATATCAGGTGATTGTTACGGATTTGTTTGTTCCTTTGACGGGTTGTATATTGATAATCATAATCATTTGAATTAATTTACTATAATAGCAGCCAAGATTTCTACCCACTATAGATTATAACATTGTATTGCCAAATAGTCAGAGTGAGTATCAGAACTTTGGGAAGTGATCATTGTTCAGGGTTCAGGTTGGGGTATTAATTTTAATTCAGTGTTACCTTCTGTTTCTGTTTTCATTTTCAATACTTTATAGATACTTTGTTCATTTATTCAATTGTTGTCCAGTATTCAATTAAGTTTTTTTGTCAAAAAAGTGTTATTTTTAATCGCGATGCCCAAGTCTTAAAACTCAAAGTCGTCTCCACGGTATACAGAGTTGGTCAAATGGGGTGTAACTATTTTGCAGTCTGCAGGTGAGCAAAATATTCTTAGTGCAAGAACTTTACAGGTCGGCCGAAATCTTTGCAGGTTGGACTGAGTTGGAACTAGACAATATCAATACATTTTTGACAAAAAAAAAACACCTATACCCCCCAGTCCCAAATATGGGATTTTGCCATAATAATATATGGTCTAGTTCCACCTCAAATCGGTCCAACCTGCAAGGATTTCGGCTGACCTGCAGAGTTTTTTTCTCAACTTTAGTATTAATACACCAATATCCCATATTTGGGTGTGGGGTATGACATTTTTTTTTTGTCAAAAATGTATTGATATGGTCTAGTTTCATGTCAAATCGGTCCAACCTGCAAGGATTTCGACTTAAATATCATTTAAGCAAAATCTCATATTTGGGAGTGTGGGTATTCCTTTTTTTTTGTCAAAAATGTATCGATATGGTCTTGTTTCATCTCAGATCGGTTCAACCTGCAAAGATTTCTGCTGACCTGCAAAGTTTTTCCTCAACTTAAATACCATTTAAGCAAAATCTCATATTTGGGAGTGGGGGTACTACTTTTTTTTTTCAAAAATTTATTGATATGGTCTTGTTTCATCTCAGATCGGTTCAACCTGCAAGGATTTCGACTTGAATATCATTTAAGCAAAATGTCATATTTGGGAGTGTGGGTATACATTTTTTTTGTCAAAAATGTATTGATATGGTCTTGTTTCATCTCAGATCGGTTCAACCTGCAAAGATTTCTGCTGACCTGCAAGGTTTTTCCTCAACTTGAATACCATTTAAGCAAAATCTCATATTTGGGAGTGGGGGTATAGAATTTTTTTATTAAAAATGTATTGATATGATCTAGTTCCATCTCAAATCGGTCCAACCTGCAAATATTTCTGCCGACCGCAAGGTTTTTTCTCAACTTAAATATTATTATGGCAAAATGTCATTTGGTAGTGGGAGTTTATATTTTTTTATCAAAAATGTTTTGGTATGGTCTAGTGTCACTGTTATCTAAAATCTGTTTAACCTGCGATGATTTCTGCCGACCTGTGAAGACTGACTGAAGGTTCTGCACTGAGAATTCTTTGCTGACCTGCAGACCTGCAAAATATATTCTCCCGGTCAAATGTATGGACCCTCCTATTTTTCAGTCAGTTAATATTAGAACTATCGAAAAAAGTTAGGATGAAAGTTGAATGGTATTTCACTCCGCATCTTTTAGTGAATTCAAATATTTTTCTGATGATCCATTGGTAGAGAAGTGACGTCATAGTTAATTTTTTAAAGGAAATCATATGTCATGTTTAGTATCGTTAAAAATATTTTTATTGTATCGTTTCAGTAGTACCAATATTTTCTCAAATCTCTCGATAGATACAGTGTTTTTCGTAAGTTTTTGTCCATCTCTGTGGTTCACTTAACTATTGCTTGATTTGTTCAAAAATTTACTCATTTGGGCAATGTAGCCAGACGGATGTTCTAGCGATACGGCAATTTGAACCAGAGAGTGGCGTACGTAAATTTTCATAAAAAAGTTTTTGAATGCTACATTAACAGTTTTTTCATTAAGAATTCCATTAATGGTTGATTTTTGTATAAAAAGAAAAAAGCATTTTATTTCGTTTTTAAACAAAATAAGTGTATTAAATGCATTTATCCATTAGGTCTGTTGATATAGACCATATACGTTTGACATGACCTTATAGAAAGAAGTCAAGTAGTGTGAGATCTGTGCTGGCCACTCGATTATAGCACGTTCTGTTTATATCAAATATTTCTTTGTGGATTAGTTCCAGTATTTGATACTTAGAATTATCCCAAACATTGTGAGTGGAATTTTTAATGGAACAACTGTTAATATAGCAGTTAAAAACCTTTTTTTATGAAAACTTACAAATTGCCTTATCGCTAGAATATACATTCCCCAACTAAATAAATTTTCGAACATATCAAGAAATAGGTACGAGAAAAAAAAATTCTAACGATACTAAAAATAAAATTTTCGATGACCTCACTTCTCAAGCAATGGCACACCAAAAAATATTTGAATTCACAAAAGGTGAAATACCCTTCAACTTTCATCCGAACTTTTTTTCGATAGGTTAACTGAGGAAAATGGGCGGGTCCATACATTCGACTAACTCTGTATATTTCACACCAGAGTAGGAATGGAATGTTGTCAACGCTGCTTTGGCAATCACGCATCAAAAATAAATCAAAAACATGTTTTCGAGTATATTAATGTTCGTTCATCTTCAGTTGGCATGAACAGGAGGTCGAAATGAAATCGGTAAAAACACTAATTACAATAATGAAAAATGTAAAAATCCAACAAATTAGAAATCGAATAATCACAAAACTTGTCCGCCATCTTGGAGCCGTCATCTTGAAAAAATTAATTAAAAAAAAGATTCACAAGCTCAGAGACCGAAAACCCACACAGGAATTTTTAATCAAATCTGACCATAATTACAAATTTCGTCCGCCATCTTGAATTTATTATTTTTGACAAACGATTCCTAATCTTTGCCCCCGAAAACCCTCTCATACCAATTTTTAATCTAATAATGAACCATAATCACAAATCTCGTCCGCTACTTTGTGTTTTCCTTTGATTATTTCTTATACGATCCTGTCAGCCAATCATCATGAGAAAACATTTCAAATCGACCAATAGTATCAAAGTTACAGTGATAATTTGTTAGTAGCAAATTACAGCGATAACTGTTTCACTGTTTGATTGGATCTCTGTTTAAATGAAATGCATAAAAGAGTTAGCCATTGACTTAATCCATATTTTTTCGATACATGGTTTTGAAATATTTCAAAAGTTTACAGTTGCACATTACAATGAATTCACAAAAGTATTCCCAAATATGAACATAACTTGTCTGGAAATTATTTCAAAACCATGTATCGAGAAAATATGGCTTTGGTTGTCAAGATGATACTGACAAATGTCCGGTAAAAAAATAATCAAGCGGAATTCGTGATAATAATTTTTTTTGCGATAATTTTAACTAGATTAGCACTCGTCTTTGTTGCTATTAAGAAATCCTACTCGTAGACTTCGTCCACTCGTGAGATTTCGTGCACTCGTGAGATTTCGTGCACTCGTGAGATTTTTATCTAGGGTGTTTCGGATGAATGAGTTTTGAAAACCTTCTTTACATTACTTCCAAAATAAGAAAATGAGTTTTTGGAGCTACGCCCCAGATTAGTATTCCGTACCGGAGGTGGCTTTCTACTAGAGACTATTACAGTGTTGTAAGATAATTTTTAAGTATGATGCTTTTTAATTTTCTGAACTTGTACAGTATCGATCTCAACTTGTTCGAGATATATCTTTCTATAATTCTATAATTATGCCCAAGTATTTTATTTTATTTTCTGGAAGGATTACGAAAGTCTCCAAATGAGATCTGATGGTTTAATTGGTTGTAGGATGGAGCGGAGGAGCAGTTACAAGAAAAGTGTAGATACGTAGTTTTATCTGTATTTATGGTCAATAATGTATAGTCATTGTTTTATATGCGAGAAGTTAGCTTCTGCAGTATCTTTCAATTCATCCCAAGTGTCTGCTTTATAAAATATAGCCGTATCATCGGGCAAACCCTATGATATTATAATTTTTTCCCAGTGAGAACAGGTCGTTAATATAAATATTAAGTAATGTGGGTCCAAGCACAGTTCCTTGCGGTACCCCATATTCAATTACATTTTCGTTACTTAGAGTATCGTCTATTCTCACAGTTTGGTATCTATTGGTGAGGTAACTTTCAAAAAAATTCAGATAATTATTTCGTATACTAATATCTTACAGGGACTGCAAGAGGAGACGATGACTCACCGTATTAAATGCTTTTGACACATCTATGAATATGCATAAGCAAGGCTTGCTCTTATTAAAAACATTTATTGATTTTTGCTGTCAGGGAGATTACAACGTCCTGCGTGGATATTTTTTCTCTCAACCCGTATTATTGTTTTGATAAAATTTGGTACTTGTTTAAATAGGCAAGAAGTCGTAGTTTAATCAGTTTCTCAAAAATGTAGACTATGTGTGTGATCAAAGATATCGGTCGATAATTATTAATGTTCGTTACATCGCCTTTTTTGAATATGGGTGCGACAATCGATTTTTTGAGAGTTTTCTATACAATTATTGAAAATAAATGTTAGTGGGTGTGCAATTAGGAGGGGAGCCGGTATCACTGGAAGTCCCGTCATAGCGGAATCAAAAAAAATGTATTCAAATAAATAGAACAACAAGTATAGGAATAATTCAAGCTCGGTATGCGTAGATTCCTATTGCCGAAACAATGTAAAAAAAAAAATATAAAAAAAATGGAAAAATGTTTTACCGTCTTCGCGGATATTGATTTTTTTTATGTATTCGACAGTAAACTTTATTGGCTTTTAGAAAAAATCACGCAAACCACTTTTCCTTGCCGGAAGGGTCTGGCATATTTGAAGTGTGTGATGAGGGCTATAATTTCTCCATCATACCGGAAACTTTTTTTTTTAGTTTTATGTAATTTTTAAAAATATCTTGGTATGCGCACTCAAAAACTGACGGAAAAATCCCGCATACCATCTTGAAGTGCATAAACTATTTTTTTTAGAGAAAGCAGTGGCGTAGTATTTTTTTCTCCAAAAATATTCAATGCAAAACCCGTACGGACGCCACTGGTTGAGAAAATGAAAATGTTTGTGCATTAAAAAATGCACCTTGATGCATAGAAGACATGTACCAAATTTTATAAAAACGTCTACAATATTATCTCAGTTATTATTAAAAAACTGATTTTTTTTCAAAACTTTATCACCCTGTATCTCAAAAGTTAGGACTTTTAGGACATACGTTTATAGAAAGTTTTTTCCTTAAAATAAGTCAAAGAATCACCCCTTCAAATATTAGCATGTCTTTAAGGAACACCCTGTATATTTTAGAACAACTTGAATACTGGCTTAAGGTCAATGGCATTTTGATATTTAAAGGGGAAACATTATTATTTGTTTTGAAAGCAGTTTCTCATTCACATTACCCAATTATTTATAACTACTTAGGCGACACTGATTTTTTTTTTTTTTTTTTTCAGGTATGGGGGTGCCATGGCTAGCCCAAGTGCGTTGCTTGCACTTGGCAATATTCGCCTTAGCTCTTCTACCTCTCTTTCTGTGCATTTCATACCTCAACTCTAATCAACTCGACACAACGGCTTCACCAATGAAAAAATACGAATTACGACTGATCCCAAGTAACGTCAGTCTGTCCGAGAAGCAGTCTCCTGCTGCTCGACACGTTAGCGAAACATCTGAGGTGTCTGCCCTGCCTGTTCCTTCACACCTTCTCAACAGCAATTCTAGCAACAACAACAGCCAGGGGCCAGACCTAACCAAAGGAGTCGCAGCTGAAATAATCTACGAAGCTGGACATGTAGATCTGAATTCTCAAATATGCCCCAATCTTGGCAAGAATCTGAAGCTCTTAATAGCAGTAACCTCAGCTCCTAGTCATGAGACGGCCAGGCTAGCAGTGAGAGAAACATGGGGCCACTTTGCCATAAGAAAAGACATAGCCATAGCTTTCATGTTGGGAGCCACATCGAATCAAACGCTTAATGACAAAATAGAACGAGAACAAGAGATTTACGGTGATATTATTAGAGGAAAATTCGTCGACACCTACGACAATCTTACACTCAAAACCATATCAATGTTAGAATGGGTGGACAATTTTTGTCCGAGAGCTCAATTCGTACTTAAAACAGATGATGACATGTTCATTAATGTGTCCCGTCTCCTTGCCTTCATCGCAAAACATAAGCCTGAACAAAGAGCAATATACGGCCGATTGGCCAGCAAGTGGAAACCAGTTCGGAACAAAAAGTCCAAATATTATATATCTCTGCAGCAATACAAACCACCAGTATTTCCAGATTTCACGACAGGTCCCGCCTATCTTTTCCCAGCTCAAATATCCAAAGAACTCTATGTAGCATCGTTAAATTATACCTATTTTAAATTGGAGGATGTGTTCGTTACAGGAATTGTTGCAAATGGTTTGAAAATCAAACGAGTACATGCTCCAGAATTCCTAAACAAACGGATATCGTTCACACCTTGTAATATCCAGAAAGAAATCAGTATACATATGGTAAAAAGTGCTGAACAGTATGACCTCTGGAAAAAACTACATGATGTAGCCAAGTGTAAAAAATAATCGTGTGATGGGCTTCTCATATTCAAATCCAGTATAAAGGTGTGATTAGTTTTTATTTGATTATTTCATTTGATAAACAGTATTTTTTATGAAAGTTAACTTATTGTCGTTATTTAACGATGTTTTCTATTTAGGTTAGGAAAAATACATCACATCAAAATTCAATCGGTGATATGTCAAAAACAAAATATATGTACTCGGATTTTTTTTCATATAATCAATTATATATATATATATATATATATGTATAAATTTAAGTTTTGTATAATATTAATTTTTTCTATTGTTTGTTAAAAAGTCAATCGATATTCAAATTCATTGTAAATATATTTGTACAATATAATTCTAAATTAAAATGTATTACATCCTTTTGCTATACTATTAATTTTCTTCATTCTGGGGTGGAATATATACAAACGAACTCACTTCTTGCAGCACCAACTCTGAAACATAAATGATGAAAATTAATGAGACTTATAATAAGGTGGGTACAACAAAGCTGAAGAGTATATAAAAAAAATATAATGTAAATAAACTTGAATAATTGTTATTTAACGAACAAGTGTATTAATAAGGGCGATTAACAATTGAGATAATTTAACGCGTGAGCGGAACGAGCGCGTTAATGTTCGAGATTGTTAATCGCCATTTTAATTCACGAGTTCATTACAAAACTTTTCCGTTGACCGTAATTTTCCAAAAAAAAAAAAAAAATTGGTTCCATTTGGGTCTTGAACCCTCGACATCGCAATCACCTGAAGTCTCACACGAGCATTTAACCAGCCGGCTGCGTTACTACCTATTAACGTTACTGACAACTGGTATATTGAATGTTTTCTGAGTATTTTTTTTCCGTCGACCGTACTTTTCAAAAATAAAAATATCTTACTTTTAATTTTCAGTTTTATTATCATAAATATTGATATTAGAAATTGTACAACTATTGAAACTTAATGAATTTTAAGAAAATACAACAATGAAATAAATAATGACAGATAGTACTAACACAGCTACTTGATTTCAAAGTAAATGTAGCGGGTAAGTATATGGTTGCCTACGCCACAGGCCACTAATAAGTATATGTATTGGAGCAATGTACATTGGGTTGCATATAAGTAAATCGTTGATTAATAGAAAATCATTCATTAACAGGGGTCATTAATCAACAATTTTGAGTGCGTTAAAATACATCGTAAATGAAAGGTCGTCGGAAAAAATAATAAATATTTTCTGTGTTCAAGGTAGACTGTTACTATATTTATTTGTATAACTTACAATATCAAATAATAACTAGAAAAGAGATTTATTCCAATTCAATGCTTTCACATACAGTATCGGAAAGTTTTCATCTTGGGTATGGTGGTTTCATCAGAGCGTAAAGAATAGCTTGCTATATGTTGAGAGAGCATTACAATTTGTCCTCTACTCGCTCGAGGAAGGAATATCAACGAGTGTGCACTCTGTCACATTGCCACGTGGTCCGTTAAAGCATCGGGTGGGGTAAAAGGAGAGGCGCACGGTAGTGCGTCTCACTTGTAGTATTATCATATCATTGCGTTCCTTGTTGCTCGCGTAGATTTCTGTCTATACCCCAGATGAAAAGTTTCCTAATCTGTATATGTGAAGGACGGGTGTATAATTCCATTTTACAACGAATGGCAGGTGTGAACTATTCGAAGAAAAATTGTGGAAATTTTAAATTTTGTTGGAAAATTCAGAAAATCTTGGAAACCTCTGTTCAAAATTACACAGTTTCTTCTATCCGGCAGTTCCAGTATTATTGCGCCTTTCCCAAAAATTCAATTTTCCAACACAATTTAAACGTTCCACAAATTTTTTTCGAATTTTTCACACCTGTCATTCATTACAAAATGGCATTATACACCCGTCCTTCACGGGAGTGCAAGAGGTTAGATTACATCCTGTATGTTTTTAAAGCCTACCTTGTTGGTTTTTGAAATGATGGTTTATTTTAGCACTTTTTCAATGCATATGCAACCAAAGACTTTTGTGAAATTGAATGACACATACCAATTTTAATGAATACGAGACTTCAATGTCATATCTTGCCAAGAAAATACCCACATTGGCCAGTTAAACTAGTTTTTTCATTTCATTTTTAAACTGATTCGTATTTTCAGTATATTGACGTTATTATGTCAGTAATCAGGGTTGGGCTGATTTAAATCAATTGATTTAAATCAAGATAAAAATCATGATTTAAATCAAGTGATTTTTAAAAAAAATCACAATTCAAATCAAAATAATAATTTCGAGAACATTTATTATTTATTTGAATAATAAAAAATATTAAACTGAAATAAAATAGTAAAACCCCTAAAAAAACTGGATATTAAAACATATACATATGTATATCTTAATCATACTCTACATTATTTTATAATCATAAGTTTTCTGAAATTGGAACTAACATAGAACATACTTCAAATTTTAGTTTTGATTATATTTGAACAAACATAATAATTTTCCTGCCTTTTCAACCCCCAGTTTATTTCTCAAATCGTAATGTACCAGCCCAAAGGTACTGAACACTCGTTCCACTGAGGCTGAAAAAGCAATAGCACAAAGAAATTGTTTAAACACAGGTATCTGTTTTTTGATTTCTGAATCATCGTCAGCTTGTGATAGCCCCACCACCGAATTCCACTGACGTTTTTCGTAATTTCTTCAGAGAACATGATGTTTTTGAAGGGCAAAGAATGAGCATTAAATGTTATTTTTTTTTTTCTCTCGCTTGCACAATGGACTTTGTACTTCAATGTTCAATGGGAGAATGATCTGAGATCTGAGAGAAATCATTCTTATGCGACTTATACGCGCGGAAGGGCTACAGGAATTTTCTTGTACAGACATGTCGGTCGACCCACATCGTCCTACTGAGAATGGCTTTCTTTGTGAATTATATTTTGTTTTAATTTTATAATAATCAAATTAATGAAATACACAAAATTAAAATAGTTTTAAGTTAAAAAATGGACATGAATGTTGACAGGTACCTATTTTATCGGGCATTAAGACCAAAATCAAAAAAATCATGATTTTTTTATTTAAATCAATGATTTTTGATTTTTTTTTTAAATCAAGATTTGCCCAGCCCTGTCAGTAATCGAATAAAAGTATTTCTCTTCATTCTTATTATACTCGTATTCCTTTTTTTAAGAGATTTGTATCCTGTTAGCTGTATGTAGTTTTCGAGCAAATAATAATTTTTTGCAACGTTAATAGAAATAATTTCATAAACCTTATATTCTATATTTTCACCATTAGACGTGTAAAAAAATAAACAAAATAACCATAACAAAATTCACAACAAATCATCGCAACATTCATTGGTTTATCTCAATAATCTTATAAAGAACCCGAATTAATCATTCAGTATGCCGTCCTTCCCGTTCTATACAAATTATAGTCCTTTCACTCACAGACTTTGTGGCATTTTTAATAAATAGGGGATATATAAATTATAAATGTACGAAAATCTGCACACATATAATTATTTATGCAACAACTGTTTATTGCACTCGACGAAAGCTTGAAACCTAACAGTGAAGTGGTATCAACAAAATCGTAATACAAATTCTAAAATTAAATTGCACATTTCGACTGAAAATAATATTTACAAAAATGTTAGAACTTGAATTAGTGATTTGAACATATCCATAGCCCACTAGAGTGAAAAATAAATGAAAAAAAGTTTTATAACAAAATGTGACAAGTGACACATAGTTGTATTCGGAATGTAAAATAGAGAAAAAAAAGTGAATATATACCGGGTGTCTCATTTAAAAATCGAAAGTTTATATCACTTCCAGTGAGATTAGAAGTTGCATGAAGCTGAGTCACTTGTCAAAAAAATGCAGTTTGATGTCTTATACAGATCCTCCAAATTTCATTTCAATATCTGCAAAACCAAAAAAGTTATGGTGGCGAGCCACTTTCCGTGGACACCTTGTATGGGTATGCTTGATTATGCCATAAAGTCAGTGTCGGCCATAAATTTGGCTACATATGGGGAAAAAAATTCTTATTGAAATTTCTTAAAAACTCTACTGGCGGTTCGTTGCTGCATGCCTGACAACTGAAAAATCCGTGACCTCAGCGGGAATAAAAAAATGTCTATGGTACCGAAAAATACGGCAAATTGACAAGATATCGAAAAATTTCATTGAGAAAATGTCTGGAATTCAATGAGGAGCGCATATAACAATTTTTACCAAGAGTGAAAAAAAAATTAAATTTTATTCCCCTACCTTTACTAAGAAACTAAATATAAAACTTAGTAAGGATAAATAATGTATTGTATTGTATTACTGAGTTTTAATCACAAATATAAGTTGGTTCAAATTTCATTTACGGGTAGAGAATATTGAATAAAAATGCAACGCCCTGTATCTCAGGAAAGAAGCAACTCCGGACATATGTTCATAGGAACTTTTTTCTTAAAACGACCTTACGAATCATCCTCTGTAATTTCGTACCGCAGTTAGAAAACACGATGGAAACACCAAAAAAAAATCGTTTTCGATGTTATCCCCTGGAGCCACTCGTAAATTTATCTTCATTTTACTTCAAATCGATATACTTTTCAACCCCATTCGAGGCTTGTATGCGAAAATGGGACACCTGAATCTGTCACTATCTGTCTACCACCTTAAGGTATACAGTTTGAATACATTTTCAATAAATGGGTGACCTTGTGCCTCCGGTTGCTGGGGATGCCGCAGTTGTATCCACGGGTTCTGTTGAAAAGCAGGTTTTATGATTGTGAAAACTGGGTGGAAATCAAATAAAAGCAACAGGTAGTTCTGTAGCTCAGTGTACGAGTTTATTTTACTAAACTGACTTAAACAGTATATCAGTGACATCTAGGTACAAATATTGAAAGATACAAAACTGTAATAGACATCTTAATTCTCCTAACCAAGCAGAGATGGCGCTGCACATCTCACTTTAAATAATTTTCAATATATTTCAACAGGTTCCTGGGTGCAACCGACAATGACAATAGTGAGATGCAGAAAAGAAGAGGGTTGAGGGAGTCTTCCCGAAACACGCTCCTTCTAAATATCACCTGCTCTGTTTGAACTCTTGACTTGACCAGATCTTACGGTGAAGGGAATCGTCCAGAGCAGTTATCAAATGCATCTCACCATCTGATTGGGTACCGCCAGGCATCCGAGCAAATGCATGATGAGCTCATGCGAAATTGTATAAAATGGCTTGAGGTAATGGATCCAGGCCGAAAGGTTACACTTATACTTCATGGAGTTACGAGTGATACATCTATCGATGAGCAGTTTCACCTTGCAGCTAGGAACCCCCTTCTTTGACCCTTTTTGCTCATAAATCGGTTCATATACCGGATCAACTGCGGAGATTATTCGCATGAATAAGATGCGGGAAAACATCTTGAAACATGCTCTCAAGCATGTTATCGATCTGTACTTCTTTGAATCAGGCAAATCTCCGTATAAGGAATGAGCACGGTTCGCCCCTCGAAAAACCATTCCATAATCTGCTGGTCCCCATTGAAAACTCTTGCCAGATGGTGGTGGGTGCTTGGGAATGTTTTCACCAATTTATTTAATCCATCAGGGCCTAGAGCAGCAAAGTTCTTTGAGCCTTTGAGGACCTGTCGGGCTGCGCAGATCGTTGTACTCGGGATGACGAAGCCTTCTGCTGAAAGCTTCGAATTGCACTAGGACTGGAGTATCTATGTTGAGTGGTTGCGGATACTCCTAGATGTTCTTTCAGGACCGGCGGGTTAACACGTGGAGGCTCTTGGAATAAGCGAATAAGGTTTATCGCGGAATTTCAAGTTTTCCATGATGCTTTTTTTCCGTCTCACTAGTGACTTTTTTGTAGCCACCAGCTTTCGTACCCTATCATGACAGTGCTGTTTAATAGTTAATAGGACGCTTCGCTTTAATGTGTGGTGAGATTGTCGCAATTCTGTGGCAATTTGCCGAATTGCGGGCGTGAAAGACCTATTGGCCGCCACGTATTTTTCCACACATGTTGTCTCGCCGACTCGATTTTAGCTTCTATCTTGTGTATGCGTCGCTCAAGCCTTCCATCCAGAGGGGCATTATTCCTCCGTTCCATTTGGGACAAAAATAATAGTCTGCCACTAATAAGATATCACGAAGGTCATTTATTCTGGATAGCGGGGCGATTTTAGGGCCCCCGCAAACTTTTGGGATTGTCCGACAACTAGTATGCCCCAAACAAATTGTCCGACAACTAAATTGCCCCAAACAATTTGTACGACAATATTTCCACTGAATTTTCCATATTTTTATCTACCTATTCTGAAACCTGCACGTCTCATTTTTTCAGAATCGGTAGATAAAAATATGGAAAATTTTGTGGTAATATTGTCGGGCAATTTGTTTGGGGCATTCTAGTTGTCGGACAGTCCCAAAAGTTTGCGGAGGCACTAAAAAAAATCGCCCTGCTATCTAGAATAAAATGGCCGATTAGCCATGTTATGACGTCATAAACTTAGACCTGTACGTCTCATTTTTTCAGAATCGGTAGATAAAAATATGGAAAATTCAGTGGAAATATTGTCGTACAAATTGTTTGGGGCATTTTAGTTGTCGGACAGTCCCAAAAGTTTTCGGGGACCCTAAAAAAAACACCCCTCTCGAGAATTGCCGCAAATTGCATGTTGTCCAACTCGACATAAAGAATAGACGTACGAAGTCGGGCCCGAGGCCTAAAATTAGCAATGGTTGATAAAGCTACCTATCAAATATAGTAATATCAATAAATGAAGAGGTTTTTTTATATAATTAAATAGAATTTTACTAAGATAAAATAATACCAACCAAAGTCAGTAGGTATCTACAATCTTATTGTCACCCTTACAAAAACGTGTGGAGGAGTACCGATTTTTGTGAAAAATAGAAGTGCTAGAATAACACACTTCCCCTGTATACAAAAATTATAATGATGATGTAAGGATTTATGAATGATATGATGCATTCTTTATTTCTTAGTATTTGAATAAAATATATCTGAACTTTTTGATTTTATATAAATATTTTCATAATACTCGCTTACGTTTTATATAAATAAGGTTTGTACAAATTTTGATTTCAATTGGTATTACTTCAAAACTGTTATAACAAACAAATGGACTTATAAAGTGGTGCAAAGCTAAATGTCATATAGAGTGATAAAAAAATGCTGAGTTTGAAAGCTCCCTGTATAAAATTTTCATTGTATACAACTTTTTTGACAACTTTTGTTATAACGGATACATATCCGGTCGCCCCTCTTAATGTATCGTTCTCTGTATTCCATGTAGCTCAGTGGTTGAGACTTTCGCATTCGAAACCATTGACTGCTGGTCGGCTAGGTTCGAATCCTTAGCAACTACAGATTTTTATCAGATGGCCCGAGAAAGTGCTAGGAATCGCACGTTAGAAAGTAAGACCTCGTTAATCCTTGGCTCGCACAAGTTTCGACTTTTGAGGGCTGCCGTTCGTAAGGGGACGACAGCTGGTTAGGTTAACGGAAAAAACAATTTTTAACAATTCCAAAAATTGTTCGTAACAAAGCCATAATTGTTTGACATCATAATAATGTACCTACTCAAACTATGAGCGATGACAAAAAATTGAAAAATTTAACCGACGACATTTTTGGCGTTTTTAGCGTTTGTATATCAATTTCGGACCAGAAGTATGTTGAATGGTTCGTATTCAAGTATTCCTGAAGCTCAAAATATAAAACAAAAATATAAAAAATATCACTAAAAAAACTGTCACTTTGTGACTCGCTCTATACAAAATGTTGAATTTGTCAATCTTGACATATTTGAACGATGAGCATTCTAGTGTGTTACTGGGTTTGGTGACATCTTTATTTTATAGGGTTGATTAAGAATTCCTTTTTGAGTAATGCTTGACCCTGTACCTAACAATATTTTTCATCAAAAATAAGTCTCAAAT
Source organism: Chrysolina haemoptera (assembly GCA_958298965.1). Lineage (NCBI taxonomy): Eukaryota > Metazoa > Arthropoda > Insecta > Coleoptera > Chrysomelidae > Chrysolina > Chrysolina haemoptera. The sequence continues at coordinate 22,610,802 of OY282596.1, read as the reverse complement.
GAATGAATGCGGGAAGCTGAATATACTTGTTAGTAATGAATGAAGCGAAGAGTTTGTATATGTATAAATTTATTATTTATTGCAAAGCGCTTTCGACAGTGCTTACCTGACAGTAAATACTCTAATTGAAGAAATTTTACATTAAAATTGAAATTGAAATTGAATTTTGAGGTTATGGAATTTAGAAAGTTTAGTGAGTACTTACTAGTCGGGCAACAGGAAGTATCGAGATTTGAAAAAACATTATCTGTTTAAATTTGAAACTTATTTAAGTCTAAAAACCAACGAAATGCATGTTGGAGTTATAAGGCCATGTGGATATTTCAATTGAATGAAAACCAACTAGTGACTTTGTGTCAAAACTGTCAAGTAAATTGTCAAAGAAAAATTATTGGTACCAACTTGAAGAGTGAACCAATAGGAATTATGAAAATGTTGCAAATTGCAAATTTAAACAGATAATGTTTTTACACATCTCGATACTTCCTGTTGCCTGACTAGTAAGTACTCACTAAACTTTCTAAATTCCATAACCTCAAAATTCAATTTCAATTTTAATGTCAAATTTCTTCAATTAGAGTATTTACTTTCAGGTAAGCACTGAAGATGACGCAAGTCGAAAGCGCTTTGCAATAAATAATAAATTTATACACTTATATACAAATTCTTCGCTTCATTCATAAGTCTCAAAGGCAGGTAATATTTTTCCGCAATACAATCCCATTTAAGATATTTTCCTGAGAGCTATATTACTTTGAAGAAATTGCCACTTTCCAACTTCGACACCGTGTATTATCTTCAAAACTAGCCATAGAATTGAGTTGGGCCTACGGACACTTATGTTCAGGAGGTCATATTCTGCAACATACCAAAATTTCAGAAAAATTAAACGCCGACAATTCTTCCATAAGGGAGCTGCCTGGTCCTTTTTGTTGCTGTAATTTTAACCCCCTTGTAACCCTCCTGTAACCACCTGACGTGGGGGTGCACCGACAAACGTTTATATTACTATTATATATTACACACACATAACTTACACAAAAAAAAAATGAATTGGGAAAATGACCCCGAAATTTCTGTCGTTAACTCCGGGACTAGAAGACCGCCCCTCAATTCATATGTCCATTCAAAGCGTTCGTTGTTATCGCGGTTAGTATTCACTGACAATAGAGGTATTCAAGCTTGACATTGAAAAAAACCCCGATCGTGTACTTGGTTGTCCTTGGTCATAAGGCTTCAAAGCTTTTTGAGTGCCTTTGACATAAGTTGGTTAATACCAACGTCGAGTGGTATAACCGACACCGGAGGGAAAGTTGTCGTTTTACTCCCGGATACGCATGAGCTGCTGGTCCGATGCTCCTTTGCTCAGGCAGGTGGTGTCCCTACTCACCACGGCCTTGGGTGTTGGTTGGCCACCCTGTCTATTATTATTATTATTATTTTTATCCGTTTGGATTATACCAGTCGGGCCCTGTCTCCGGAGCTCCGACACATCCGGAGGGCGTGCTGGTGACATTTACCCAGATAACCACTCCCCACGTCCGTGGGGTGAGCAACTAGTGAGCAACTACTGGGTCCAAGAATCATGTGCCCTGAGCAGACGGAGTGAACCAAGGATGACGGCCTTCTGCATTCGTCCAGCTAAGATGTGTGTCCATCATACCACCAAGGACCCCTGTAATCAGAACCACCATTTTAACAGAATGGTTTGGGTAGATCCTACGGAGTTCAAAGAGTAAGTCTCGATATTTAGTCCGTTTCTCCTCCTCTTTTCAGACGATGTTCGTTTCGCCAGGAGTCGAAAACTCCATGAAGAAAATCGTCTTACTTTAATGGTCGAGGAGAACTACATCAGGCTTATTGGCTTGTATTTGCCTAAGGGTGGGGAATGAGTAGTTCCAATATATTCGGCACTTCTCATTCTCCACAACGGACTCAATATCCTCCGGAGCATAAGGCAACACCGGTGTCTCGTCTATACCGTACGAGTGTCGTAGATGGTAGTACAATACACGTAGAGCCGCGTTATGCCTGTGGATGTAGGCTGAGACCGCATATGCTGGACATGCTGACAGCAAATGCATAAGGGTCTCAGGCGCCCCACGACACGCTCTGCATCTAGTGTCGGGGATCTCTATACCCATCACGCGGCTACGGTAGACTAGTGTGTTGAAGACACCATCCTGGCAAGCCATTATGAATCCCTCGGTCTCCGACTTCAGCTCACTTGACCTGAGGAAAGCAAAGGTCAGGTTTTTGGATAAGCCAAGGTCTTCAATGTTCTTGAAGAAGACCACATGCATTGGCTTATCCTTGTGCAGCTGCAGGAGGACCTCAGTCTCCGCAGCTTTGATGTGAGCTTTTTGCTGAACGGGTTCCAACTCGGTGACAGAGTTTGGGTTCACCCGTTCAGTGTTGAATACGAGACCAAGTTTTTCAGCTGCTCGGATTGCTGACTTGAAAAGAAATGCTCCAATTCCTGCTTTTTCATGGTCGCTGACCATGCAGAGAAGGGGATTTGAACTCCTGCTGACTTTACAGGCTCCATCCAGCACCATTCTGTTATATAGACACTCCAAACTCAAAAGTCCCCGGCCTCTCTGTTGTCTGGGGAAGTATAACCGTGGAACGGACGATTTTGGATGCAAGCTGCTATGAAGATGCATCATTTTTCTAGTTTCAACGTCGAGTTGTCGCAGATCTTCCTGAGTCCATTTTACTATTCCAAAGGGGTAGAGTAGAATCGGAACAGCAAGCATATTCGTCGCAGCAACTTTGTTCTTCCCCGACAGTTCTGATGGCCAGATCTGTCGGAGTTTGTGCTGATACTTGCCGCGGAGAGAGTTTTCAACTGTGTTCACCTCTTGGGAGCTCCAATCCCAAGTAGGTATACGTCTCTCTGCATCAAGATGATGTAGGATGCTTCCGTCTACGAGCTGGACATCCTCTCCGTATCCCTCGCATCGTCCTCTTTTGAGATGAATCGTGGAACACTTGTCAATCCCGAACTCCATTCCGATAGCATGCGTGTACTCTTGCACCACCCTCAAGGACTGATGTAGGTCCCTTTCTCCAGAGGCATACAGTTTGAGGTCATCCATATAAAATAAATGCGTGACCTTATGCCTCCGGCTGCAGGGGATGCCGCAGTTGTATCCACGGGTTATCCTGAGTGCAACGGACAATGGCAATAGTGAGATGCAGAAGAGAAGAGGGCTGAGGGAGTCTCCCTGAAATACGCCCCTACTGAAGATTACCTGCTCTGTTTGGACACTGACTTGACCAGATCTTATGGTGAAGCGAGTCCTCCAGAGCGTCATCAGTTGTTCAATACATCTCACTATTTGATCGGGCACCGCAAGGCATCTGAGCAAGTGCATGATTAGCTCATGCGATGTTGTATCAAATGCCTTCCAGGCTCATATATCCGTTCGTACACCGGATCAACTGCGAGGAGTATTCGCGAGTATGAAATGGGGGTAAACATCTTATACCACGAATTCAAGCATGTTATCGGCCTGTAATTCTTTGGATCAGACAAATCTCCGTTTTTGGGGTTAATTATTATTATTATTATTATTATTATTATTGTTATTATTATCAAGTAGTGATACGTAGGTAATAAAAATATAATGATAAACAAAAGAACAACCGCTTCCTTCCAGTTCTTTGTAACGTTTGATCAAACATGGAGTCTTGAAACGTAGAAAACTACCCCAAACATCACAACTGCTTCAATTTTACGCAAGTTTCAAAGTTAGCATCATTAGGAGATGTAATGTGTTTGGGTATTTTCTACGGTTCTGAATTGTATTCACACCAAAGGTTCCAAATAATCCTATATGTGAGATAGACGCACAAAACCAACTAGTTAATAGGTGGAGATATAAGCAGATACCAAATTAGTGGAATGAATCCTATTAATTATGAATACAATGAATTCCGAAAATTAAAATCAATCAGTTGATCCTAAGAATGCTAACTTCGTCGGATAAACATAATATACCGGGTGTCAACGTATTCTTTAGACAAGCCATAGTTTCCAGAGTTTCAAGATGGTATTTAAACTTGGCATCAGGGGTATTGGATAATTTTTTTTTTTTTAAATCAATGTTTCATACTCCCCTATCACTTCTGGTCTCACCGGAAACGACCCAAACTTGAGAATTTCAAACTGAACATATTTCAAATTTTTTTGATTTTTGATTCTATGGACGATTCTAAGTACGATCAGATAGTTTCAAGACAAAAAATTCACACACTTGATTTTTCAGCATTTTTATTTTTGTATGTAGAGAGCGCTGGGCGCGTACCTGAGGAGAGGAGAGTGGTAATGGGGTAATCCCCCATGACTGGGTTTATGAAGCACGTGCCATTTACAAGCATATGCATTCTTTACCCGTGTGCCTGAAAACTGAAAGACCATTCACACACGTGCCTTTCACTTGCCTTTCATCACAAGGTTATATTTTCTCTGGTACTGTATTAATTTTCTCAATACTGGAGGAACGACATTTGACTTTTTCAAATTATTCCGTCGTAAATTTCACTGAATCTAACTAAAATAAGTTCTAATTCCGTGCGTGCTCAGCACGCGTTTTTCACGCACGCCGACAGGCACAAGTGTGAACGGCGGTGTGCATTTTCCATGCAGGGTTGAAAAATCTGGGTGCGCACCCATGTATCTGAATCGGCCTTAAGGTGGCCGAATTTGTACGTATTAGAACGTAAATTATATGAAATATGCTCGAAAAGGGTGGAAAGGGGGTATTCCGCCGGGCCATGGAAGGACCCTGAATACAGTAACAATGGAAGGATTCAGGAGACGAAAGAAAAAAAACAGGTCTCAGGAAATTGCGGCCAAAGAAATTGATTACCCCCCCCCCACATGGAATGAACCAGGCACGCGCCTGGCTGGTCCCACTTCAATCAATGAACACGAATGAAGAGTAAAAAATAATATACCCACTTTTTTTCGTCTTGTACGGCGGTTTGAAATTTTCAATACCACTATTTCGTAAAAAAGTCCACTTTTTCAAATGAGAACATCTTTTAGACGGCAATTCCTTACATTTTAATTTTCACGACGAAACCATTGATGGTTTCAAATCGAAAATCAGATGTATAACAATCCTAATACACTAATTAATTATTGAAAAATTATGATAAATCAACTCCTATAGAAAGAAACCCATTTAAATATGACGTCTCAGTCATTTTGACAGCGATGAAAAAGGATGCACCATAAAAATGCTTGTTCCTCAAAACCAGACTTCATCTAGTAAGCGGCCGACGGTCACTTCAATTTCCGTTATGTCAGATACGATTGTTCAGTATTGTTGACACAATATGAATCGTTTTGGGGAAGTTTCATCTAAACAAATCAGAAAAAATTATTGTGACTTTAATAACTGCTTTAATAAAGGTTATAATTATTGTGGTGTATTTATTTATTGTCGTTGATATATCCAAAAAACACTCGAACTTTTCTTTTATCGGGTAAATTTCTTTCAACTCAATATTTTTTCCATCAATAATTCTACTCGAAAAACTGGCATTAGACAAAATTGCTCGACCTACGGCCTCGCAATCTTTTCATGCCAGTTTTTCTCGCGAAATGACTGAGGGGAGAAATGATTTCGTTGAGGGAAGAAATGTATCCGATAAAAAAAGCTCTTGGGTTTTTACTGTTGACAAAATTCGGGTGTATCGCTCATCAGAATTTAATAAAACTGAATTAAACATCAATTTTTACATAACAGAAGTTCATAATGCATTCAAACAAATAAGAAACACTCATAATACCAAAATTAGTTAAAGGGAAATAAATATTAGAAGTATATTTTGCCAATTTGTTGATATTTTCTTAAACCATTGTTTGGGAATCTTGACTCGCAATAAAACAATTTCAAAGAAATCATGGGGATTACCAGTATTACTCTAAAGTATTCACGATTTTCATACAAATACTGCTGCTTTTTCAAAATATTCATTACTGACTCGTGAGTCAGTAATGAATATTTAAAAAAACCCAGAAATTAAAATCATAGCCACCTATGACCAATTTAATTTTTAACTTTTTTCCCATTTTCTCCTCATTCGATTCTGAACAATATTTCCTAGTGACTTTTAATTCTACTGTGGAAAATAAAGTGATGGGATATTTTTTCGAAAACAGAGCATGTTTTTTTATCTCCCTCGTATAGGGTCGTGAATAATTCAATTCTGATGTTTGTAATTCAGGTTTGGGATGAAGCAGAGCTTTTTATCACTAAAGTTTTTTTTTGAGAAATAATAAAAAAGTTTTCCATATGCTGCGAACTTTATGCCGGACACTGTATATAATGCATATGTAAGATCTGAACTAGAATAAACCCCTACCATATGGAATCCAAATACATACAATTCTAAATGATAGAAAAAGTTCAAAAGAAATTTTCAAGATGTTTGTATTATAGGAAAAACTGAACCTCTCCGTCCATGATTTTCCACAACATACAGTGATTGCAGTTCGATATTGATATATTATAACAGACGATTCTTAAATGATATAATATAATCCAACAAGAATTTGAACGGACAACTGAAAGTACCTGAAATTCTTTAGAATAAACCACTTTTCGGAAACCATCCAGAACATTGACGGCAGCCGCGAAATCCTACTTATATTCCAAAATTAAATAAAAATTTCCTCACCTTTCCATTTTTCCACCGCAAAATTCATGTCCTCAATACTCTGATCGTAAGGCGCCGAAATGGGTTCATCGTTAGGATCGGCGTACGCCGCTAAATAGGGGTGTGCCAGAGCTTGTTCAGCAGTTATTCGACGTTCGCTATCAAGCTCCAGCATAAGACCGAGTAAGTCTATTGCTAGGGGATTCGCACCCACTATGTACAGATTCAAGTCTTTTTTAGGCAGCGTTGGAAGGGATTTGATATAACTTCGAGCCTGAAATATGAAATGTCATTTAAAGAAAATAATATCTATAGTGAATATTAATTTCACAATGTTTTAACTCGTATGATGTACACGGTCCTTCATGAGCTATGTTTTACATTTAGAACATATTTCAGAAATTACACCCAGCCGCCTACTTGAACTTTGGAACCACGTTATTTATGTCAAAATGTACCATTTTTGGCACTTTTCAATTCATCAATCAAAATTTTGTAACTGTAATTTTTCTAGAGAGACCGAAAATTATGAGCGAGGTGTCAATCGATTTGACATATAGATAAAAGTATTAAAAAAGAAAGTTCCGCTCGCAAAAATTGCAAAAGTTATAAACAATATAATGAAAAATTGTTAAAAAAAAACTATTAAATGAAACGAAAAATTTCGGCAAATTCGAATTATCCTTCTCTCCACACTATCCCACAAAGTGGAAAATATGATACAAATATCTGTCAGAAAACAACTACTTCCCCCATTGAATTACATCCGACATATGTGTGCAATGTTCCTCGAAGAGGACACAATTGCAAGTGCTAATTGCAATTAAGAATTGAAAATAATATAATAATTTTCTGAATTTCACATTATTCAAAATTCTAATTTGAGCACCATGTAAAATAAACATGTCGCAAAATCACTGAATTGGTGTATTGTTACTTCAGTATGCCAAAAATATTTCCAAAATTGAAAGAAATTAATGTGTCAATAGATCACATGCATGTATCATCTGTAACTTTTGAAAGTTTTGAATAATTAATTTTTTTAAATGCGGAGCAAATTTGAATTTGGTAAAACGCGCGTCTTAGTATGGCGTCAAAGTCCATGTAAACAAAATGTATTTTCATGGTATTGACTTGTCGTTGATCGGCCTATCTAGAGTTTTGCAAGAGGTTGATTATTATCTTTTTCTCACCAAGTTACTGCAAACCTACCGAAACTGTTTTCTTTGGATAATCTGTGTTGACATGTATTTTGACGTGAAATCCTCCCGGCAAAAGATGATCGTTTCAATTTCCACTATTTTTCAATCATTTTTATTCTTGTTAATTATTAATATTTTTGGCAGCTATCTTATTTTCCCCGTATTTCAATGGATGGTATAATCGATTGGTACAATTATAAAAAAACATGCATGATACCTATTCGCACTGTAACATGGCAACACCGCCACCGAAATGACAGAATAAATTTCGGAGAAAAAATACATGGTGTTCCATAGGAAACTTTTCTTTAATAAGCCGTCCAGCTTGTATGAAAGACCCTGAGGAGTTGAAAATACTTTTGAAATGGGTAGCTTCAGTAACTGAAAAAGTTCATTTTTCAAAGTTTTCCTCTATAGATTATTGGTTGTAGATATTAAAGAATTACACACTAAAAGGAACCACTGTATATTTCTCCCAGTATATTCAAGCCCTCAACGAAATTGATGAGTACATTGTGAGAGTATATTATCATGTTTCTTGGCAGGACTTCTGTATTGCCGAATAAAAACCTGATTCAGGCTGCAGCAGGGTAAGTACGTCATTAACCTTCTAGACTTTCTTCCTTGCTCGCACAAGCTCTGCTTCTGGGGGGTTTTCTCAGAAAACCTGTGAAACTCGTAAAAACAAATTTTACAAAGAATTTCCCGTGGTGATAACTTTCAACCCCATTCTACTGAAAGGACATATTAAAAGGAGCGAGATATAGGAGACAAAAATTACCGTAGTATTTAGTAAAATAAATTTTCATATGTACTTACACTTTCTGAGGTTATTTTCTTCATAAATTCCTCATTAGGAGTTCCAAGTATTTCCATTATAAGATTCAACTGATGAATATCTTTCAAAAACTAAGGAATAAATTTAGTAGATTTGAACAAAAATAGTGTAAGTACAATATTATAATATACGAGCAACAAAAATTAAATAAAAAACTTATATTTTTGTGACCACATAACCCCTAGTGGGAACATATGGTGACATCCCTTTTTTAATTTTATTAGTTTCTATATAACATTTTTCTCTCCATAATTTTAAACTTGGCTGAAAATGAACCTATATAGGTTTGAAACATGTACTACCATGATAGATACTATTGAACTGATCGATAGTTTTTGATCGTTCTACCTTCTACCATCACATAATATTTGGTGGTTATATTAAATTTGTGGAGATGACTTTGAGTTTTTCTGCATCGTGAATCTATACCACTCCACTTCAAGACACAATGGACCACAGATTCATTTATCCTGTTCAAACTGGTAATGAAAAATCAGGCTGCTGTATACAAGAACAGAAAAATCACTGTTTGACTAAATACAATGGGTGGCTGCAGTAAAAATTTTAAGAAATTTGTTTTCATTTTCTTTATACCAATTTTACCATATGAATAGACCAATAAGTAATCTATTTATTTTATGTGAAAAATATCGAAATTTTTTCATTTCTCGTAATCTGCCCCATAAAGAGTTAACAGAAATGCATCCATCTCTCTAACGACACTCATTCGAAGAAATGTGACAGTTTCGTTCTTTCTTTCATTGTTCATAATATAATTAATAAACCATTTTTTTTTAAATAAAGATTTACTAACATGTGGTACTTCTCAAGTTGAACGTTGGGCAAACCGGCAAAACCTTCAAAAATAGAATTACCGAACATATACATGATTTTGTGAATGAAAAATTAAATTAAACTTTTGCTACCCCTTTATTGACAAAAAAACACTCCTGTGACCATGATATTGAAATCTTTTATGCCCAAAACAAAGTGATTAATAGATGAAAAAAAATCTTAGAACATGATTGATGACCAAACAGAATTTAATATTTTTGTTCGAAAATATAAACAGGATGTTCATAAAATCTGTTGTGGAATCATCTGCGGCTGAAAGACAAACTTAAGTCGCTATTTTCCATCGTTCAAGATTACCTCTTGGGAGTTATTCATATTGAAAAGGGGAACAATCTCCATGAAAATGTAATAACTTACCAATATTAAATTCGTTTTTTAGGAAGTGCAGCAGGACAAATGAAATTGTAAATCAATTGGGAGACAGGTACACAAACAAACCCTTATCATTAATAATAATACCCCCTTGTAAAAACTCCTAGAGTGTACCCAAAGGCATAGCCTGTGCGGGTAGAGGACGGCTATTATTATTATTTGGCGTGGCGCTTTGGAGCGACTCACTAATTTTTAGTGGCGTATTCACTTTTCAGCTGTAGGAAAACCCGGAAAGCCCACAGTACTAATGAATTATTATCAAGGGCCACACATCAATCAATCAAAGTACTTCATTGTCAGAAGATACAAAAAATCTCATAGACAAAGCAATAATAATAATAATTTAAATGAGCGCATATAAACATGAAATATATAAACATACAATATAGTTGATATACAACATTTTTGGTATAGACATATATTTACGCACAAAATGTAATCCCAAAATTTGTAATATTCATTTAGGTTAGTTTTAATATAAACAACTAAACCTGTCTACTTCGGGATATTAACAAACCCAACAATGATATTTTCTGTCCTCGATTACAGCCTGGTTTTTTCCAACTGCTCCAAACTGCAGGATAATAATAAACTGCCTTTATTTCATAGAAATTTGTGAAGTTCAGCATTCTTGCTGCTTCATTCTGCTCAATTCAGCACTCTGACAAAGAAAAATCTAAAGCATTTTCATGTGTATGATCAAAGAAAAATATTTTCCTAAGTGGATTCATAATATTTTGTTGGATGAAAAGAGAACTGCCCCTCAATTACATTTTATGTATTTTTTCTGCAGTGTCAAAGAAGAATTAGTTTTCTAGGGTACACCTATCCTAACTAGTCACACTCATTCGTACTGAGATGGCAGGGATAGTTCAATAGTGTTACCGGAATTCATACATCAGAAAGAGGCATTGATTTATATAAATAACAGGCCCGTTCGCTATACCGTTGTGGTTATTTATCTTATCATGATTAAAGCATATTTTGAACGACCAGATGTGATAACATTGAACATCAATGTAATCACATCTGTTGATTCAAATACACACAAATTAATATTGGTGAAATTCACATTAAAATAATGAAATTGAACTTTAAATATAGGGGATATGCTTCACAACCACATAATGCTGAATAGTCATTTCAATTATATACAGGAAAAAGTTATACTTCTTTCGAATTCGAATTTAAGTATGAATTCAAGAATTACCGCTTACAACACTATTATAAAATCCCATTTTGTATATTGCCCTACCTTATTATACAGGGTGTTTTCGAAATTGGAGCGATAAATGAAGTGAAAAGTAGATGACAAAACAAAACGAAATGAAAGAAAACATTTTTGTCGAAAAAAAAATATTTTGTGAGATATTAAATTTTAAAGTTTTCAAATTTTTTTTGGTAATCACATCAGATGTCTACAGCCTGCGCAAATCTGGCTGAAACACTGTCAGCGGGCAGACACGCTGTGGCCTGGAGAATCAAACAAAAGTTTTTTTCATAAACTTTCATAAAAATTTCGAAAATTTTTCATTTATTTAACGAACAAGTGTATTAATAAGGAGCGAGCGCGTTAATGTTTGAGATTGTTAATAGCCATTTTAATTCACGAGTTTGTTACAATACTTTTCCGTCGACAGTAGTTTTCAAAAATAGAGATATCTCACTTTCAATGTTTATTTATTTAACGTTACGATAAAAAACAATCACTATTTCCTATTTATATTAACTCTACTCAAAGATAGTTTAATTTTTCTTAGTGGTAGTTTTATTTTATTTTTTATCATTTATTTTCAAATTGAAATTTAAAAAAAAAATTACCCCCGGTTGGTTTTGAACTCTCGACCTCAGTGTTGCCTGTCAGGTGAACTTTACCATTACTCCACGGGACCATATATGGTTTTGAGTGACAACTGGTATAATGAACATTTTCTGAAATTTTATTTGAAAATTGACAAATAAATAATGACAGATAGTACTAACCAATATAAAATGTATAAGAGCAATGTATGTTGGGTTGCATATAATCAAATCGTTGATTAATAGAAAATCATTCATTAGCAGGGGTCATTAATCAACGATTTTGAGTGCGTTAAAATACATCATAAATGAACGGTCGACGGAAAAAAATGATAATTCTTGTAATTTATTGTTACATTATGTTCCATATAACAACCCATTGTCTTAATCGCTCCAATTTCGGAAACATCCTGTATGTTTTTGACCTTAATAAAATGAGATCATTACAAAAACTGCATAATCGTGCAATGAGAATTACCTTGTAACAGGCATACACTAATATCATTAATGTAGGAAACATTACAATATTTGTCCATAGAAAATAGACTCAATTACTTAACTACAAATTATATTTATAAAATGCTGCATAATCTTCTTCCATCATATTTTCATAAATTTATGCTATTTCTATAATCAATTTCACCAACACGATACCAGAATTAAATATAACTTACTTGCATGCCACTAGTCAAACCAAAGCTTATAATACTAAAACTTTAATGTTCAAGGGAATCATTGCTTACAATAATCTGTCAAATGATACAAAGGGTTCAGAAACTCTTCAACAGTTTAAAATGAAAATGATAAATCATCTACAAAAACTTAAATTAGTTTTATTAGCTATATTAGTATGTTACTGGAATTTCATGTTTATTTATTTAAAATATAATAATAATAAATATGTAGTGTCCGCCAAAACTTGTAAACATATGGGAAAAGTTATGTTCTTAGTTTCTGAATTTTTTTTTTTTTCCAAAAGTCGTCAAGAATAAAGTACCTCTATTTTTCAAAATATGGAAAACATGCATTAGAAATATTTCGTTATCTAATGAACTATTCAGATTTCGAATATCAAAGAGATTCTCGATGGCCTAACTGCAATACCACGTATCAACAAAATGTCTATTTTTCAGGACGACCAAAAAACCTTTTGATTTCAGCATATTCCATTCCATAGTCCAATTTTTGGTCACGGACATCTGAATTACCTACGTATATAGCTCATTGGAGAAAATGAATGTGGATGTACGTTTAAGTAATATTTATCGTTGTTACGTGTTATTACTGTAAAAACTAATAATAATATATAATACGTGGTATTGCGGTTAGGCCATCGCATCGTTCTGATGAAACTGATTTATCATAATTTTTTTCATTTATATCCCATCATCATCGTCTCATCATTCAAACCATTTTCTATGAGATAATCCTCTAATTATTGAAATATCATATCATGAATTCATAACAACATCTAACGCTATTTTCACACACACCGACTTCAGTCGGACAACTTTAAATCGGGTAAATAGTGAACTACTGAAATAAATGGAAACATTCACACGTCCCGACCGCGACAGTAAGATCGGACGACAGTCGGGTACAGATCGGAGTCCTCACTTATAAACCCGACAGTCGGTCGATCATCGATACGTTGTGAATAACAGGTCTAATGATAACTTTCAGACGTTCCGACTTTGGTCACCCGATTGCTCAAAGAGAGTGTACTGGCATTACGAGCAGGCGCGTGCCTGAGGGGGGGGGGTAATGTGGTAATTACCCCCCCCCATGACGAAATGATTGAAATTGAATTTTTTCGAACGTAAATGGTACCTCTAGATAATGAAGAAGATTACCCCTTCCATAGAATGACCCTAGGCACGCGCCTGATTACGAGTCGTTAAAATGGTGCAGTTTGAGATAACTAGACAACGAAATTTTAATTCTTTTTGTGGAATCTAGAGCTGTTTTATGGAATAAAAGTAGTGAAACCTACAAAGACAGGAATGCCACAGGACAGGGTGGATAGAAGTCTGCAAGGAACTGAATACACATTTTGATAATATGCGCGAAGTCGAAGCCGAACTTGCTATGGACATTCGAAAATAATTGAATATAGAAAAATCAATTATTAGAGCACAAAAAGGCTTAAATATAATTGAAACTTTTTGTAAAGTATTGTGGGGAGCAGATATCAAAACGATGCTGATGGTATATAATGCCATAGTAAGATCTCACCTGGAATATAGGTCCATTCTTTATAAACCATGCACAAAGAAAAATCTAGAAAAATTAGAAAAAACACATATACAAGGACTACGAATTATCCTGTGCTGTATGAAATCCACTCCTAGGAACGTAATATTAGCAGAAGCTGGAACGGTCAGTTTGGAGATACGAAGACAATGGTTAGCAAATAAATTAGTACTGAAACGAATTGATGATTAACCACCAGTAATTGAATTATTACGTATAATTAAAGAATTATACCTGGATCAAATTGGATATTGGCGAAATCAACAAGCGCCCTATCTTGTTGATGCATTGCAATATTGTAAACCTCTTAGGAAAAACATGTATATGAGAAAGTATTATACCAGCTTTCAATAACGATTACGACGCGTATATACAAAATATTGAAATTATTGATATCAAATTAAAGAAATATGACATAGCTAGTAAACACAGATTTAATCATTTTGCACAACAGTTTAAGGAGGAATATAACTTTGTTTTCATAGATGCATCCAAAAGTAATAATTTAGTTGGGATAGGAATTAACATACCTAAAGTAGATTTTGCATTTTCAGCCAGATTGCATGACCACATTAGTATCTGCGACGCAGAAATTATTGCAATGTATAAAGGAATGATGACATGTATCAATAAGGGTTCAAAAAAATATTATACTTACTAATTCAAAGTGTACCCTACAACGAATACATAATGCAGGCTTTCCGGTAAATAATGATTACATCACGATAAAAATAAATGACCTGATATGCACAGATGGCATTATTTTCAAATTTGCTTGGATACCTGGGCATACTAATATTGAGGGTAACAAAAGGGCGGATGTATTGGCAAAAATAGGCACAGCATCAAATGTTCCATTGGATATCAAAGTAGATAAACATAATTTTTTGCCTTTTCTGGAAGAAAGTATATTAAGTCAATTTTATGAGCAATGGCAACATAACATTCAAACGAAAGGTAAAAGGTATTCTAGGATATACTCTGAATTTTCTAGGATACCATGGTATCAGAATGTTCCAGCTATGGATAGGCGGCATGTTACTAGTATCATTCGCATGAAAACAGGTCATTGTATGAATAAGGTACATTTATTTCGAATAGGTGTGAGCGACACATCTTATTGTCAATATAGTAAATTGGATACAATAAATCATATATTCCTTAAAGGTCCTATCAATACTATACCTGTGTTCAACACATATCAACTGTTAGTTGACAAAAGGCATTCCGGCGCCTCTTGACGGGTTTACGGATCTGAGGGTATTAAATTCAAGTATTATAAAAATATTAACAAAATATATGATATATAATCATATTAAATTATAAAAGGGGGGGTACCTGATACTTGATACCAATCCTCTTTCAAGGTCTTTTATCCTGCCCTATTTGCTATATGTCTTTTTTTCCACTGGCACGCAGAAGAACGAAGAAGTCAAGCTGAAATCTCACAGTAATACTGTTGGCATACCATTTTGCAACAGAAGAAACATAGTGATGAAGGAGTGATTTGGAAAGATACTGACGTTAATCTCAACAAGGACAACCCCTTAATGACGAAGAGAGCAGAATAAAATTTCAAAACTTAAATTGGACGCAGTTTTGCAGTTTGCAAGTCTACTTGCGTCCCCCCGGACGAAGCTGTACATAACAAGTAGTTGTGTAATAGGATAGGTTCGAAAGAATTCAGGGTAGATCAACAAAGTTTATTATTTACAAAATGAAAATGTCGTTTCACAGATTTGATTCTTATACGAGGCTATCCCTAGTGAACCTACAAACTCTAGATGATAGACGCAAACTTGCCTTGGTTTTTTCACAACATTTTAAATAATGCCATAAACTGCAAATTCTAGCTAAATTGTTCGTACATGCAAATCCCGGAAACACCAGACACAGACAGTTTTTCTACCTGCAAAATCACAGAACTAATTATGGTAGCACTGCATTGACATCAAGACTCCAAAACAATTATAATAAGCATTTTATTTCAATTGACATTCTGAACCTTTCATTAAATTGTTTTAAATCACAAGCAACCTCAATATTACGGCACAATTCCTGACATGTTATTGAACCAATATTTCTTATACGGTGTATGTATGTATATATATTTTTTGTGTGTATTATTTAGATTTTATGATTTTTTTATGTTATTTATTGTTTGGATATTTTTACCTTTTTACCTATGTACCATTTGGAATTTTATATCATTCTGTAGTGTACTAATCAAGAATGAAGTATTGGTCAAATGCGCCTGTCTGAAGAAAGCAACGACCAAACCAAGACAGAGAGCGAGAGAGAGCACAAACTTTTATCACAATTTTTTTTTGTGAAATCAATAATAAAAAAATCCCATATAGTATCAAGTTTTTGGCGGACACTGAATGTTATTGTTCATATGATTTTTGGGTGTACTTGAATATTTCTTTTCTTTTAGTGGCATTGCAGTTGTTAATATATTTTGCAAAACTAATGGGAATGCAACAATTTATCTGACCCATTGGAATTTTAATGTAGTAAATGAATATTGTAAATGTACTTTGGAATACGTATTTTGAATAAAGATTATCATTATTTTAATTGTCAAACAAATCAGACTTGACAAGTAATATTTTTGATTACAGTTTGAGCTATGGTCATAATGATTATGTTATAGTGATGTTCACTACCAAGAATATAAGTAATACTAAAACACTGAACTCAGCACTGAAAAATATTTTGTTAATGGGTAAAACTACTAATTTAATAATAATTTCAGAATGTGACACTCCAATTGATCACATTATAAATCATAAAATACGAAATTCTGTGGTACCCTCCACCGTGTGAGAAATTGTTCTATTCTCGTTGATAAAAACCAACAAGGTAGTAAAACTAATATTTGTATTAAACTTGGAAATGATTTGATTTGCCAAAGGCACAAAAACGTTGTTCTCACAACAGTACCGAGAATTGAAGATGCAAATTTTGAGACCTTATGCAACAAGGAAATAATAATATGACAAAAACTGAACCCACAGGCCAAGTTAAATATTTAAATGATGACTAACTATATCATACTACATCAAAATATACAATGCTTGAAAAATAAAACTTTAGAATTAGAAATATTTTTAGAAACTTTCGAATTCCAACCATCATTTATTTGTCTAACTGAACACTGGTATACAAAGCAAGAACAATGTCTTATAACATTAAAAGGCTACCAGTTGGCTTCTGCATTTGCAAGGATTCATAAAATACATGGTGGCTCATGTATTCTGGTAAAAAATTCATTAGATATTAGTGATATTTCAGAAATAAATCAGAAAAGTTTGGAATGTGAAATTGAATCTTCATCCGCAATCTGTAAGTCTCTTGTGTTAATATGTATTTACCACCTACTGGAGATATTGATTTGTTTTTACAAACACTCTGTGAAATACTCGACTATGTGCAAAACAAATACCGAAAATATAGAATAGTTCTTTGTGGAGACTTCAATATCAATCTACTAATTAGAGAGAATGAAAAAACCCAGCCTTTTCTGAATCTGTTATATATGTACAATTTGAAAAAACAAATCGATGAACCAACTAGAATAACACCCTGAACTTCTACATTGCTAGATAATATTTTTATTAACTTTGAAAATGGCTCTCCTGGTGAAGTAATTCCATCTGCTTTATCAGATCATGAAGCTCAAATTCTGAGAATACAAACTACTCAGACTGAAAACAAATCCAATGAAATAAGGACAAAAAAGAGGATATTCTCAGATTCAAAACTTACCCAGTTGAGGGATGAACTACAGCATGTAAAATGGGAAAAGCTTTACTCCTTTAATGATGCAAATGAAGCATACGACTGCTTCTTTGGGACATTGAAACAATTGATGGACGTAGTTGTTCCCTTGAAAAGGGTAAAAATGAGTTATACAAAAAAGAGAGATTGGATGACCGTAGGCATCAGAACATCTAGTAAACGAAAGAAAAGAAAATACTTTATCAACAACAAAGAAATGGAACTATTTCCAGAGATACTTATGAAAATTACTGTAGGATTTTAAAATCGGTGATAGGTGAGGCGAAAAACCTATCTAATATTAATTATATCAGAGAATCGAACAATAAATCTAAGGCAGTATGGAATCTTGTTAAGACATATAGTGGCCACTCAAAAGGTATGAAGGACACTGTAATCAAAAATGTTGACCCCGGTGAAAATGATAAAATATTGGTTTTAAATAAAGTAAATAATTTTTTTATTAGCAGTTGTCCAGACCTGAGATGTGGTAATTATATAGAAAATGCACGTTTTATACCAAACCCTTTCGAAAATAGTATATTTTTTCTGCCTACGATCCACAGGAAGTTTATGATACAATTATGAAGTTAAAAAACACTAGATCAGTAGGCGAGGATGAAATCCCAGTAAAGCTTCTGAAATATGGAGCCCATGAGTTATGCGAGCCTTTGGCATACCTAATAAACATTTCACTCAAAACAGGTACATTTCCGGAAAAATTGAAAACAGAATTTGCGAGAGTAATATTTAAAAAAGATGACAATAGTTTCATCAACAATTACAGACCTATTGCCATTCTGTCGAATATCAGTAATATACTTGAAAAAATAATATCTGCAAGACTGACTTATTTTCTGGAATCCAACAATCTCTTATGTGATAGACAAAATGGTTTCAGGAAGAATAAATCAACTATTGGAGCTACCTATCAGGCATTATGCAGGGTAATGAAATCTCTTAATGAGAAACATGTAACCACTGCTGTAAATATTGATTTATCAAAGGCATTCGATAGTGTAGACCACCTTATGTTGGTCAGGAAATTGTCTTTGTATGGCATTGGAGGGTTAGCACTCAATCTACTCACTTCCTATCTAAAAAACCGGTATCAATGTGTGACTGAATCTTCAGATGGCCATTTCATATCTTAAAAATTACTGATTACTCGTGGTGTTCCTCAAGGATCAGTGCTGGGCCCTCTGTTGTACATACTTTATACCAATAATGCTCCTGAAGTTATAAGTGAATATATGGTACAATATGCTGATGACTGCTCAATTATATTTAGTTATGATGATCAAGAATCAGTACAGGGCAATATTACTAAAACATTGAATACATTGAATACCAACAAAACTCAAATCATTAACTTTACTCAAAAAAACAATATGGACAGCTTCAACCACGGCACAACCTCCTTAAATCCAGAATCTAAACTTTTTTTCTTGGTATCACACTGAACTCAAAGCTAAATTGGAAAAGTCATATAAGTGAACTTTCGAAAAAAATATCGAGATACTGCTATGCTTTGAAAGTTATAAGACAAAATATATCCACAGAAGCAGCATTGCTAGCATATTATGCCTATGTACAAAGCCACATAAGATATGGAATCCCTTTTTGGGGAACATCTACTGATATCCATACTACAAAAGCGTTGCATAAGAAACATATTCAATGTTCCATTAAGAGACAGTTGTAGGCCTTTATTCATGGATAAGAAGATTCTTACTTATGTCGATCTACGAAACAGTAATATTTGTGACTGAAAATATGGCGCTTTTCACAAGTTATGAAAGAAATCACAGACATAATACTCGAAATAAAAACAATCTTCTGAATATTAGACCCAACCTCACATATATACAGAAAAATATCCCCTTCTCAATAATCAACATATATAACAAACTACCAGATTCATTAAGGATACAGCCCGTTAAGAAGCTGAAAATCAAATTAAAAAATATGCTTCTTTTAAAAGCATACTATTCACTAGACGAGTATTTCACAGATACATTAGAGTAGTGATATCTATTTTACTTTACTTATTTTGTTATACTTATTTTACTTATTTTGTAATTTACTGCTCTAAACTCCGATTTTATCTATACAGTTAATTTTGCATATGTAGGTTTGTTTGTATGTATATATGTGTGTATATATGTATGTATGTGTATAAGTGTTTATATGTGTTTGTATGTATATATATTTATATATATCATATTGCTTATAGTGACTGCGAAAAATTGTTATTTTACTTTGTGACCTAATTTTGCCTGACTGTTCTTTATAATAATTTTGACATGTTCTACACCTGAAAAGGTATTTTTTTTAAAGGTACTAATAAAGAATAACTATCTGTCTATCTACATATATATGTGCTTTTATTACTTGAACATTTTGTATCGTTTTCGTGAACTTGTGTTTGAATTGTAAGTTGTTTATTTTTAATATATCTCACAAGCTTTGTCAATAAGAATTTGTTTCTTCGGCAATAAAGTATACTTTTTCTTTCTCTCTTATTATTTTCCACATTCATGCTAATGCTAAAAAGGATACGATCTGTTCCAGGAAACAATGTTTTTCCTGTTAATAATTCTGCCATGATGCAGCCCACTGACCAAATATCGACAGTTTGGTTGTAGTGCATCCAATTTAACATAATTTCCGGAGCTCTATACCACCTAGTTGCCACATAGCCAGTCATTTCAGTTTCCGTTGGCCTAGCTAAACCAAAATCTAATATTTTTAATTCACAGTCTTCATTTACAGCTATATTCGATGGTTTCAAATCCTGGAAAAAGATAAAGAAGAATTTTCAACTATCACTACAAGACAGTATCACACAAGTGATGGATGATGTGTCAAGAATTTCAACTACAGTTATGTCCGCTTATAACGATCTCGCTTATAACGAACCCGCTTATTGCGAACTTCTCTTTAAAACGAACCAATCTACAGAGTACGAACTCAAGTACATAATATGTATTCCATTTTATCTTTTATAACAAACTACCATTTTTGTCAGTCCCTTGAAGTTCGTTATAAGCAGACACTACTGTATTCCCATATATCAAAAAGAATGAGTTCAAAATACAGATGACAAAGCTATCAGATTTACTTACTCTGTGAATGACTCCTGCAGAATGAATGTATTTTAATCCCCGTAAAATTTGATACACTAAAAATTGAACATGATCATCTGTCAGTTTCTGTGTTCGTATTATATTATTCAAATCAGCTCCCATAAGATGTGTAACTAAATATATCTGCAAGAAAGTCAATAATACACCTATGCCATACATATAGTTTCTTGTAATGGAATGACTGTTAGATACCGCTTACAAAACGTACCAACCTGGTTATTATCATGTTTTGGATAGAATACATCCAACAATCCAATCACATTTTCATGTCTCATGTGTTTCAGCAGTTTCAATTCTCTATATGTTCTCTTAGCATGAACGGCAGTCTGAAAAGGACGGGCTAGTTTTTTTATTGCTACCTTATTATTTGAAACCACATCCAGGGCAGAACTGAAAAAAACAAGATCAATTGTTGTATGTATGTACATAACAATTTCAACAATAGATCGTGGCCATAAGTCGCAATAACAACATATTTATAAACATTCCTTGAATTTCAAATAGTGTCTGTGTACCTTTAGGATTTGTGGATTATCATGATAATATTGACTATTACCGACAAATTATGTGAACAATGTATATTCCTGAATATGTTTGGGAGCAATTAGCCAGGCAGATTCATAAACAATATCTACATTCCCATATAATAGGAAAAAAATAATTAGGTGAAGGTTCACAATTAGCATTTGAAATTCATAACCAAACTCAGTAACGTATTTTCTACATATTCAAGTTAAATTAAATCATGAAGCAATGTACATTATTTGAACTTTTTTCATCTGGATATGTTGTTATTGAAAACTGATGTCACATTTACCTACCAAACTTGTCCGTATGCACCTGAGCCTACAGCTGATAGTGCTTGATATCTTTCAGGAACTTCCCAAACGGTTTTGTTAACTTCTACCTTGTGAAAATGGGACATTTTCCAGTGGTTTGTGTATTTTCCTTCTTTGAATTTCAAAAATTGTCAGCATGAGCACTTTTATACTTCAAACTCATTCACAAACTAGGAGAAATGAAGGAGATAGAGATGATTCGAAGGTAATCTCGTTGTAGTGGGCGAAACAGACAAGGATAGACATATCATCGTTTTTATTAATAAGCAAACAGATGAAAAAATTAAATAAAGAATACTAGAAATTAGAATACAGAGTCAAGAGAAACGACAGCTCTGCGGAAATGTTTCAGGCTTCAGGATTCATGCATATAAACACACAGCCACCAGCAACAGAATAAAGCGCTACAGTGCTTACAGTGTTGCCAGGAACGTAAGAATATTATCACCAGATCTGAAAGTCAAAAATCACCAGAATTCACCAGCATAGAAGCGCATGCGCTAAGAAGTACCAGGGTTTCATCGTTATGCATGGGTGTAGTATCTATGTCTTTTTCCATGAAGCGCTTGCGCACAACTGACACAATCCACAAAACGTCATTTTCAAAATGTGGCTTTGATGCGTCGTCATAAAACCGATTACATTTCTTCTTCTTTTGAGAACATCAATGATAAACGATAATGTTTTGCCGATCACTATCATCTAAGCCATATTTTCTCGATACATGGTTTTGAAATATTTCAAAAGTTTACAGGTGCACATTACAATGAATTCACAAAAGTATTCCTAAATATGAACATAACTTGGCTGGCTCACAGTAAACTCTTGAAATTATGTTTCGAGAAAATATGGCTCTATTCTCTTAAAATATTTAAAATATGACAATTGACAATTGACTATGACAATATCCAATATTGACAATTTAGAGAATTGGAACAATGTTCGGTGTTCGATCCAGATCTACCCGTAGACCCGGAGTTACTTGGAGCTACTTGAAGCGGCTCTAACCGCAATTTTATCACAGAACAAACATATGGTTTCGTGATTTCATGTTCGTTCCTAATATCTACAGCAATTCTGAAGTTTGACAAGTCACCATTTCACCGAAACTTTCGAAAATCACCAGAATTGCCAATTTTCACAAAAATAATCACCAAGTAACCAAATAAGTGCTGAAATCACCAGATCTGGAGATAAATCACCAGCTCTGGCAACACTGAAGTGCTAGGAAACTCCCTAGGGAAGGGGATTGCTCTGAGGGAAGGGGTAGTTGGCGCAGATTCTCGCGCACCTCTCACTTTTGGAGTAAAACCTATCAAACCAGTGGCAACGATCGGAATTTCGATTCCTCCAAATTCATGAGCTTCATAGGCGTAGTGATGATAGCAATGATAGGGTCGTTGGTAGTTTTTTTAAAGTTGTGTGTTATGTTGAGTTTAAGTGTATTTTCTGTTTTATTTTGGTCGTCTATGCATAGAAATGTCTTTTTTATGTAGTGTATATTCTTTTTGGAACATTTGCTGCCAGATTTACAAAAGTTATAACAGTAATAAAATAAGTTTCTTCAGATTTCCCACTAATATACTAATATTGCAAGATAAGTAACTTTTTCAGTCACAACAGAGTGTGGTGGACATTTTGTTTTTCATTCTTTAAATTTGTTGTGAAATTGTTATTACTATTTAGATGAATATTGTTCTGAAACCATTATTTTCAACCATGATTATATAATAATAATAATAAACACTCATCGAGTGTTATTAATATTGCCGTGGCGCTCTGGGGCGACTTACTGATCTTTGATAGCGTTTTCAATTTTCAGCTGTAGGAGAACCCGGAAAACCTACAGCAACACCCCATTAATTAGAATGAACATCATGAATATGCAGTCTGCTCTGCTCAAAATGTGTATTAGTGGTTGCTTACTATTAGTATGTGAAATCACTAAGACATATTGTCAAAACTGTTGGTGTTTTCGTCTTTGGTATTTTAATTTTTTTTTTAATTGACTCTGATCATGTAGGAATGTAGGCTGTTATCAGCTATTTTGTAGTCTTTACTTACAGAAACATGCGTGAATGCACCCGTTTCTGGAACGTGTACTCTTAAGAGCAATTCTGACTATGAACATATTATTGAAAGGGACAGGAAATTGGTATACCTATATTCTAGTTCGTGAAGTGTAGATAGTGACTCATAGACTGTACGGTTCATAATTCATATAAAGCAGGTCGAAAAATAGAGCCGAAATCCAGCAGGTACATATAGGATTCAAATCAAGTTTTACTTTGCCACTTTCTTACATCCTCTCCGCACTTTCAAATCCCGTAAAAACCTGAAAATACATTCTTGAATATTTTTAGAGACGGAACTTGGGTTGTTACTGTTGTTAGCTGTAGCAGCATCATTTTAGGATAAAACTTTACAAACCAAAACCGTGAAATTCTAATGCAGTTCATACATTATTTCCTGCTCTCGAGGGATCTTCCAATTTATATTTTGACCAGACAATGACAAATAAATCTAAAAGGAAACCGTGCCAAAATGAAGCGCTTGATAGATTTAGTTATTGTTACGACTGTGATCAATACATTGAAAATCAAAACTTTTCTTTCATCTCTAAAATGTGTCGTTGTTAATTTTACAGGTTCACCAATTTATATTTTCACATTTCAGTGCGTGGAAATTCAATTCATACATTTTGCGAGAATTAATTGTTCAGTTTGACCTAACCAGAACGAACATCGCAGTGGCCGGTGTACAAAACGAGAAGCCGAAATGATTGGGTGTATGAAACAAGAATATTTCAGAGCGGAGGTAATTTCCTAACATATTTGGTAAGGAAATTACCTGGGATTATCGGACAACTTTGCTTTTACATGTAGAAAAGTTTTTGGTGAGAAGAATATTATGCCCGCCCTTTTTAAGTTTGGGATTTCTAAGGTTGATGTTATAGCCCAATGTGGGTTTGATTACATTGAAAAACATTAATAGGAACTTATAAGAGGCCAAGAAAAATTCAAAAATAAATTGATTATATTGCATAACCTGTAGTAAACTGTTTCAGGTAAATTTTTCTCAATAAAGATTCTCAAAAGAACATCTTTTTTTTTTCTACATTTATGTAAAAATCAAAACTTTATTGGACTTTATTTAGTAGAAAAAGAAGTTATTTATTGCACTAGTGCAATAAAGTTTTGATTGCACTCGTGATAACATACGCGCTCACGGCTACTATGATTTTGATTTTTATAATGCCACTGTGGTTATAGAAACGTCAGTCAAAAATTAATTCTGACAATTACAGGATTAAAAGTTTTAAAATGAATAGTATAAATGGAAAATTAGATGATAGTGATGTAACAATGACCATTGTTATGTTTTGATAATCCACCCTATATAATTCAGTCCTTACTTGGGATATTGTAATTTTATTCATTCCATGAAATATTCTGTGCGAACTGCGAATGCTAGCATATATCCGTTCGACAGAACTCCTATACAATCTTCCAACTTGATACTTGATAGCGAGACAAAACAATCTTATGAATGGTCTCTATATGCAACAATGTAAGGAAGCGCAGACCAAGATTGACAAAATGCTTAGACATGGATTTTTGAAACTGTCTTGCCAGCTTTGGGTAAGGATGAAAAAATCGGGAGATAGTCAGAATTCGGTAACGGGTCGAGAGCTTGAGTTCGGTTGGGGACGTGTGACAAACGTAAAGGGTGGCCGCTCGGTAGTCACTCTCGGTCGTAGGGATGACGGAATATGGGTTCAATAATTTCGTTATTTTTCAATACCAGTATCAGTTTTGTCTTTTTCAAATTGGTAAAAGTTTGGTTAGGAATATGGGCTTCAGCCTTTCTTTTATCATGATTTGGGGATGGTTTGAAATTTTCGAAAAGAGGGTATTATTCTAATAAGTTTGAGGGAATATTTTATTTAGGATGAGTTAATGATAATGATGATTCAGATATAAATTTGAGAACATGTCTTATTTTGATGTAAATATAACTAGTGGTTTGTGAACGAATTCGGGCTGTTTTTGTGTATCGCTGTAGGAGTGCGTTCTATAGTGTAGCTAGGACTAGAATAATAGAATAAGGTATGTGGGCGGACGGAGCCATAAGCATGTAGGCCTCTCAATCGGGCCCGTTATTCTGGGAGATGGTTCAGTTTTGAAGGTAGCCTATCTCGCGAGCGAAAGAGGCCAGCCTTCTAACCGATACCACCCTCACACTCTCCGGGTTCAGTACGATACTCCCGAGGTGTGCTTCCCGTATTGCTGCCACTGCCAGGCATTCCGTGAGGATGTGGGTGGCTGACTCCTCATCCTCCAAGCACCACCGGCATTCGGTTTCATCCGTGAAACCTAAAATGTTGAGGTGCCTGTTGAGATGGCAGTGCCCCGTCAGGAGCCCTGTCACTGATCTGATTTCCTTCCTGCTCAGTGTGAGCAGAGTCTTGATCCTCCTAGTAGAAGGGCCTCCGATGTGGAGTTTCGATTGCCTCATGCCCGGTGCATCTTTCCATGTGTCCTGGAATTTTATTTCCAGAATTTCCTTCATGGTTGAGACGCACCATGATCTAGAAACTCCTAGGATAGGTTCTGGTCCAATCGTTGGGCTTTTCGCACCTTGTCGGGCCAAATAATCAGCCCGTTCGTTTCCAGGTACTCCGGTATGACCAGGGACCCAAAGTAGCTTTACTTTATTGGCGGAAAATAGCCTTTGCAGATCATTGATGCATTCAGTTACCAGCAGCGAGGTGACTCTATATGATGTGAGAGCCTTGATCGCCGCTTGGCTGTCGGTGCATATCGTGATTTGCTGGCCGCGGTAGCCTCTGTTGAGATTTTCTCTTACACAGGCGCCCGTATACTTCGGCGCCGGCTGACTTATCCATCCTGGAGCCATCTGTGTACCAGATGATCCCCTTGGTGGGAAGCAGGCGGTGCCCGATCCACTCCCAGTCCTCCCTTTTGGGAATGACTGTCTGCGGCCTTTTACTGAATCGTATGGCAGGTAACGAACTGTCACCCGACATTTCAAGAAGGGGACAATCCCTTACCGTCTGATTCCTTAATCGGGACTGTCCATACATTCCCTCGCTCCGCCATTGGTTAGAACTTCTTAGGCGAGCTGCGGCTTTACGTGCCTCATGTTCGATAAGGAGGTACAAGGGGGGCAGTCCTACGAGCGTCTCCAACGCTCTGGTAGGTGCCGTCCTCATTGCACTTGTTATCCGAAGACAGGCAAGTCTTTGTACCCTATCTAATAGGGTTTTCGACTTGCCAGATGCTGCACCTTGCCACCACACGATGGCTCAGTACGTAATCATTGGGCGTATGAGAGTTGTGTAGATTCAATATATAGAATCTTGGGGCTGAGCCCCCACGTACTGCCAAATGACTTCTGCATGCCCAGAAAGCAGCTGTGGCTTTCTGAACTTTATGATCAATATGCTCGTTCCAGTTTAGCTTGGAGTCAAGGATGACTCCAAGGTACTTGACTGAGCTTTTGTATTGCAGGGACCTTCCAGTGAGTCGAACATCTGGGAGGTCCCCTGGTTTGCGTTTCCTGGTAAAGAGAACCAGTTCTGCCTTTTCAGGGTTTAAACTGACTCCCACTGAATGGCACCATTCATCCACCCCGTTGAGATCCCTTTGTATCATGCCCCTCACGAGGCCGGACCCCCGGTCATCGACCAAAATGACAATGTCGTCAGCGTAGCCCTGAGTGTAGTAACCCAGATCTTTTATTTTAACTAGGAGGCCATCCACCACGAGGCACCAAAGCAGAGGGGACAAAACTCCTCCCTGCGGACAGCCCCTCATGGGTATGGCCTCGCTGGAGCTACTTCTAAGAGTTGCTCTGGCTAGTCTTTGGGACAGCATGGCGTGAATCCATGTTATTACGGTTGGGTTCACGCCCCTTTCCCTTGTTGCTTGACATATAGAGTCAAATGACGTGTTGTCAAAGGCCCCTTCAACGTCGATAAATATAGGTACCTAAGGTGGCGCCGCCACGGTCCAACACTCCCTCAACTCTATGAACGAGTTTATGGAGAGCAATCTCCGTGCCCTTGCCAGTCTGGTACGCGTGCTGGAGGTCGCTAAGCGGGTTCAGCTTCAGCACCTTCTCTCTTATGTATCTGTCCATCAGTCTCTCAGTTGTCTTCAGGAGAAACGACCTGAGGCTAATGGCTCTGAACGCTTTTGCCTGAGTGTAATCACGTTTACCAGGCTTGGGGATGAAGATAACTTTGGCTGTTCTCCATACCTTAGGAACGTATCCGTAGGCGAGGCAACTGCGGAATATCTTCAGAAGTTCGGGGATTAGGATTTCTTTGCCCTTTTGTAGTAGGGCTGGAAAAATACCATCTTCCCCGGTGATTTGAAAGGTGGCTAGGACTAACAGGAATGAATCGAGACAAAAAATTTGGAAAGGGACCTGGGTCAAAATTATAGGACTTTTATTTTGGTGAGTGCAGGCTTTTAGACACATGCATTTAACAGTAGAACAAGCTTTCATTTATTTTATGAGAGGGTGACCATTTTATTTTTATTTTGATAATTTTATAACAGTTTTGCTTATTTGCCAATTCATACACTTGATGTGTATGAATTCTTTCGACGGAATTTATATAAGGGTTTATTTTTCTTTCGAATTTAGAATATCGTATTTTTATGTTGCACATATTTTACGCCTTTATTTTATTGTTCGTTTAAATATTTTCCACCACTTCTGCTTTGGTAAATAAAGCTGGTTCATGGAACTTTGCTGACTATCATTTACCCTTTCAACCCCCTCATACAAAGTCCACGCATTTGTGAAGCCGTGGCCGAATCTGCAAATCTACAACTAGCCCTTCGGAATGATGGTGAAATAGAAAAACCAGAGATTTGTAGAATCTAGGGTTGATTCTATCACCTAAACTTAAATCCGAGTGATTCAGAGCGGATTCAAAATTATACTCTGGTCTGGTGACAGCCATAATTTAACATCCTATCATCATACTGCCAATGATGAGAACCTTTTTTTTTAATTTTCTAAGAATACAAAAATACATCCTAGGGTGGTCTGTGGACAGACCCACCTCAAGGCTACTGTATTACAGTGATCTGCATTAAACGTAGAAAAAATATTGTATGCATCTAGTGCAAAAATTGTTTATTGCATTTAACGTCGAGTGCAATAAACACTTACTTTTTGCACTTGTTGCATAGATAACTATTACATATACATATGTATATCCCTATGCTGGTCTACTGAATGTATATAACCAATGCCAATTTCTCAAAATGATCCACCGTTCTGTAAATAAATACTCTTGTTTAATTCATATTTGATAAACTTGCTGACGTAATAGTGTTATAATACGGTTCAATTCCACTGACGTTTCAGTAATGTATATTTATCCAACCTGTTGTTTAAAATTGTTTTTTCCGTTAACCAGCTGTTGCCTCCTTACGAACGGCAGCCCTCAAAAGTCAAAACTTGTGCGAGCCAAG
This sequence comes from Chrysolina haemoptera, assembly GCA_958298965.1. Classification (NCBI taxonomy): domain Eukaryota; kingdom Metazoa; phylum Arthropoda; class Insecta; order Coleoptera; family Chrysomelidae; genus Chrysolina; species Chrysolina haemoptera. Next base: position 22,581,519 of record OY282596.1, on the reverse strand, counting down.
GATTAACGAGGTCTAACCTTTTAACGTGCGATTCCTAGCACTTTCTCGGGCCATCAGATAAAAATCTATAATCGCTAGGATAAAAGTGTCATTTCATTCGACTGCGCATTCACCTGAGGAAACATTTCTATATTTTGGCAACAAAACTGATTTGAAATCTGCGACTTGAGCTTGTAATATAAAGCTCCAATGAAAACCATTTTTTAAGTTCGCACTAAAGTGACTTATGTTGATAATTTTAGATTTTCAATTTGCCCCTAAATAATTCACGGTATACCGTAATACGACCGAATATAAACTCTTCGGCAGTTTTTGTTGACAACTGATATATTAAGTGATTTTCGTTCAATTAAATTATTCGACGAGTTATTAGAATTCTATAAGTACGGTCCTGTCTGTTTCCCTACAAATATTTCTAAACCTGCCCTGAATTTTACACCCGAATGGAGTCTTCAATGTTACTCCCGACGACTTCATGAAATAGGACGAGTTTCCTAGCTGTGTGTTTATTAAGCTGTGCCAACGACCTGTCAAATAAATTCAATATGGCGCTCATAGAAATTATAATATATATACTTACTCTAGAATGCCAATCCCCTCTTCGTGGGACACTGAAAAGTGTTGTAAAATTCCAAATGTTTTCATCAATGCGCATGCCCATAACCAGTCTCCTAGCTCTGCAGCGTTAACAAATTTCAGAAAATTTTATCTTTGTAGTCGAGATTCTGTCGAAAATAACCTAGCATTACTGTGAAGCCTACCCAAATTCCCGTTGAATTGTTGGGATCGTGCAACAGTGTTAACAGTTTTCAATTGCCGCAGAGGAAGGCTGGTAGTTTGCCAGAGCCGGTTTTGGGTTAGTTTGGTGGTTTAGGCGATTTGTGTTCATTGTGAAATTAACCATTAACGTTATTGTGTTTATTTAGATGTGCTTTTCTTATAACTGTTGTTTACTTCAATTATATATATATAGTGTGTATGTTATTAGTTTTCGGGTTTTTCGGTAGTGAAATTTTAATTTTGACAATGTTGACGTGCTTGGTTCTATGGTGTGGAAATAAAGGAAATATTCCTGGAATCCATTATTCGAATAGTATGTTCAGTAATCAAATAATTACCCAATTAATTACCCAACTATTTATATATTTTTGTAGATTCTTTTTGTAGTTCTTTTGGCCATTAGGAAAAAGTACACATTTGAAAAATAAACACAGAGTGCTACCTTTATTATCAAAAAGTATTCATATAATATTTATAAACATTAAAAATGGCAAAGTTCAAAATTTTGATTGGCAGTTTCTTATTTCTCTATAAACAATCCATTTATTACTGCTCTTCATTTTGTTTTATTTCTCATTTTATTTCACTTGTGTATTAACTCACCAAAAAACGAATGTATTGGGTATAACCCTTAAAATGTAGACCAATAGTCGACACGTGCCTCAGAGTGTTGGTCATCATCAGTATGGTGTAGCCAAGTGCAAAGATGTGCATATTGCTTTAATTAATATAATTTTATTGAATGTTGTATCGATCCTATTTTCAGTTCAGATTCCAATTTGATATTTTGAAAATGGGACTGGGGTATTTCTGGATTAATCATTCATCTTATGGTTTGCCTCTCCAGTTGTGTTCCGCTGGATCAGTTGTAGCACCAACACTTGCTTCTTCACATCAATGATTTGTTGGGAGCTACCTCATGTCCAGTAATCAGCTTTGCAGATGATAGTACTCTTCATACCTCTTTCTCTTCCAAAGCTCCGATATCAGCCAGTGAATGCAGAACGGGCAAAAATCGTGAATGAAATAAATACGCACTTGGCAATAATTTCAGAATGGTGATCCAACAACTTCACTCATAAGCTAGCTCACTCCTCTGGAACATCGCAGAAAGGTTGGCGATCTGTCTGTGTTTTATAGATATTTCCATGGACGATGCTCTTCCGAAATATTATATATCGTGCCACCGTTAGCGGTCCCTTCGAGACTGACCCGTCGAGCTCCAGTCCTCAGCGTATGCCGTCACTTTGGAGACATGCCGAAAATCTGCTTCGCAGAATATCAATTCCTACCTACCTTCCTTTGGTTCTCACGATGTTCTCTGAACAATACAGGATGTTTCTTTCCGTGGGAATCAACTTAAAAAAAAAATATCATAAAATATGTATATTTCAGAAACGTGACCAATAGTTACCTATACTCAAGATATATTTTTTCATTGTTATTTTATTCGATGAATTTCTCGGATTTAATCAGTTCCACAACATACGTATATGCCCACCAAAACTTTTCGTGTCTCATAGACTGCCCTGACACCAACGTATTATCAAATCGATTTTACTCAATATCATGAATCATTTAAAAATCTCACTGAAACCCACCCTGGTATGAATGAAACTGGTCCTGATCATGCGCACTAAATAATGCATCGAACTTTTTACAACACTTTCGTCCCATTGCATTGGCATTCTAGAGTAAGTATATATATTATAATTTCTATGATGGCGCTTGGTTGGCAAACATTAGAAATTCACGTTTGTTTACTGGTAAACCTGGGGTTGGATTCTGTGTACCGTAGAGTTCTATTGTCGATAGAAAAAGTGAGATGACATTATCGTTAAATTAATGGGAGAAAAAGAGACAATAGAATTCTATGGTACACAGAATCCCACCCCTGGAAAGCTTTATTGAGGTATTTGACTATAACTTCAGGGGGAAGCAACGCCATAAACAAACGAAGAATGCCGGGTTCATATGCCAGCTTTTTGTAGTTGAGCTCACAGCGTATTGTTTTCCGATTGGTCACTTAACGACATGTTCTCAGTCATCGGCCAATCAAAAAACAATACGTTATAAGAGAGAGCTATCATGTGTACCGGGCGGAAGACTATAACTTCGTTTAGTTTTTGTCAGATTACTCAAGGTTTGTTGGAACAAGGAATCCTTGACGGTTTCCTGACCATTTCTGATTTATTTATGCGCATGCTTCTGATGTGTACTATTTATGCCGTTTCAGGATTCATGTTTTGTTCGAACGGATTTCGGATCGCGATAAAAATTGTCAATTGTCAAAATATTACCTAACCCCTCAGCTTGAGCCATTTGTTCAAGAAAAAATCATAATTTAGATATTAGATCACGCTGCGACTAAAAGACACTACGAGTCTTGAGGAAAATGGTACATAAGTCAAAAGGCTACCTTACCTTTCTGCCTATAGGCTGAGAATCGAATAATTGATCAACTGCTCAAACTCTTGATTTCTAAGCCAAGTAAAATCCACGAATCGTTTTGACGGTTTGAGAACGGTCCGAAAATAGTCTAAATCCTTGTTCGAACAGTGGAAAAATGGTTAGGAATAGGGACACTTGTTCGAACGCTCAAAGTGAGAATGCGCATGCTTTCTGACGATCATGTACTGTTTCTGACTTTTGTTCGAACGAACCTTCAGATTTATTGGGGATTCAACATTAGATGACAGCGCCAAAGTGGTAAAAATTGAACTACTCTCGAGTACATTATGTCAAGAGAAGAACAGAATATTCACCATTTATATGTACCAGAAATTCATCACATATAAATAATGATTACAGGTTCAACAAAGGGCATATGAATAATAGCCAATATCATGTGAATTTTATAATTTCAATGTACTTATCTATAGTGTCAAAACTTGACACCAGAGAGAGTATCCCTCACGTTGAATTCCCAATAGTAAATAGTGAATACTAGTTTCAATAAATGGATGGATGTAGCTACGTGATAGAAAATCATCGTGAAATACGAGAAATAATAATACATGTTTTTATAACATTTCTGTTTGTAACACTAACGTTCCTCCAGTTTTATCCAATTTGGATTTTATCAAAGTATTACTTCAGACTAGGCCGGCGAATGCTGTACAAATATCCTTAAACATACCCAGGCCCAGAACCGTCATCAAAAATTTTTCAATAACGAAATGTGATTACGATCAACAAATTATTTTATTACTCATTTTTTTTATGTACTGCCTATAAACAAAGTTCAGGTAGAAAATTAGTTTCATTACGCTTTAGTATTTTATACATTTTTAAACAAGTGTGCAGTTTGTATTGATTTATTTTTATTAAACATAAATAAGAGGGACACAGTATACCAAAACTGCAAACTTTAATAAACACTAAATCTATGACACAAATTCATCATCTCATATAGATAGAAATCAACAAGAAAGCATGTTGTACTCAGTTAACGATACTTGCTCCGTTGTCAATGTTCGTGATATTTCGATCCATGATGACGATGATGGTTGAGTGGAAGAGCAATAAGCGATCTAATCGTGGAATTGAACTCATAGAAATTATAATATATATACTTACTCTAGAATGCCAATCCCTCTTCGTGGGACACTGAAAAGTGGTGTAAAATTCCAAATGTTTTCATCAATGCTCATGCCCATAACCAGTCTCCTAGCTCTGCAGCGTTGACAAATTTCGGAAAATGTTATCTTTGTAGTCGAGATTCTGTCGAAAATAACCTAGCAGGATGTTTCTTTCCGTGGGAATTAGAACTTAAAAAAAAATCATGAAATATGTATATTTCAGAAACGTCACCAATAGTTACCTATACTCAAGATATATTTTTTCATTGTTATTTTATTCGATGAATTTCTCGGATTTAAACAGTTTCACAACATAGGTATATGCCCACCAAAACTTTTCGTGTCTCATAGACTGCCCTGACACCAACGTATTATCAAATCGATTTTACTCAATATCATGAATCATTTAAAAATCTCACTGAAACCCACTCTGGTATGAATGAAACTGGTCCTGATCATGCGCACTAAATAATGCATCGAACTTTTTACAACACTTTCGTCCCATTGAATTGGCATTCTAGAGTAAGTATATATATTATAATTTCGGTGATTGAACTCTACCATTTGAGTGTCATATCGACATAATTTCATTTATGTATTATGCTCTGTATGTCTACTCAATAAAATCATTTATTATTATTATTATTATTCTACATAATTCTTCGTAATATACCTTTCTTCAAAAATACTGAATTCTATTGTTAATGTATCTGAGGCTTCCTCTGCTAGAAAATGCTTCCACTATCCTCATTATGATAGCAGTACAATCCAAACTTTCAATCCTTTATTAATTGATGAAATGTTCTTCAGATCTTGAGATTTTTGCTATTAGGACAGGGTACTTTTGTAGAGAGTGCATGGGCCACAAAGCAGCTACATCACTACATAAAACTATACCTTTATTTTGGTTTGTATATTCAACAGTGAAGAGCAAAGCGCCAATGTGTACAGTGGCTGCTTGAAATTGAACCAACTTCAGTAATAATATAACTACCGAAGCACTAGTTTTTTTGTGAATGTCATACCTAAAAAAAATACTGTATAAGACTCGGGTGAATATGAGGTATAACGTATATAAAAAACACATGGATAACATCATTACAACTTTTAAAATAACAGAAAGTTATTTGACATCTTTCGTCATACTTTTGGTGTAAAAATGGTAGAAATCCTCGATTGATCTCAGCTTCATTTTATACCTACGAACAAATTATGATTTTACAATAGTTTCGAACATAAAAGTTTATTGGTAATGCATGAAATATCACTTAAAATCTTCATATATACCTCTGACCAACGTCTGGTTTTTCATGCAGCAACTTCTTAAAATATGATTTACTCATACTGAAGCACTGTAAATATCAGTTTTAATAATTAAGATTACTTTAAATAACTTGCGATTAGTTAAAAAATGGTCAAAATGCCCAAAAAAACCGTTAAACTACCTCAGTGTGGCTCTAAACATTATAAACAATATTAACATAAATGCTATGTTTGCCAACCAGACTTCAAAAGAGAGGCTGAATTGGTTAAAACATTTCACGAAACTCGCTTGTAAACGAAGAAAGTTATGTTAAGTTCAAGACAAGGATGGAGAGGGCATCTCTATGGTCTTTTAATTATTACTCTGAGGTTTACATTCATAGTAAGAAGGACCATAATACAATCGAAGAATGACAACATTGACAACTTGATCCGAATGAAATGAGCGGGCATACACGTAACTACCTGAATGAACACGAACATGTATAAGGCCCTCACTTGTAAATAAACAAAGTTATGTTGACTTCAAGACAAGGATGAAGAAGGCATGGCATCTCTATAGTCTTTTTTACTCTGAGCTCACAGATATAGAGACACGGTCGTCGCTTGTGACGCCATTGAATTATATTTGCGCGGGAAATTTAAATAAACTACCAAATACTTTACTGAACTACTACTAATACAGCGGTGTTGAAATCAGATAAGAAATGAAACTGAAAGGCTTTCATTTAATACAGTGGTATTAGTTGATCATACTCACTTCTATCTCTTATGCCCGTTTGCACCAACTATTTAAGGGAACACCTAACTCTAGGGAAGGAATAAATTAGCCCTAGGTGTCGGTTTCTCTTGCACCACTTGATTTTCAGTCCCTATCTTGCTTTAGGTTGTCCTAAAATTAGGTGTAGAAATTTGGGTCCCTAGCTTCTTCCTAGTTATTATGGGCAATATAAGGAGATTTAAAAAAAACACAATTATTTTGATTTTTGGCGTTGTTCTGGATATTTTGTTTTGTATGTTTTTTGTTAGGAAAATGGAAATCTTTAATGATGATTTAGATTTATTGGAAATTGTGGATACTGGTTTCCCTAGAAGAGTTAATGAAAGAAAAAATCATTTTGATGAAATTGATAACCTTTTATTTTTTAAGATGTTTCGTCTGACAAGACCTACAGTATTAGCAATACTGCAAGAGATTGATGATTCCTTGGAATTTCCAGATGATCGGTAGGTTTTTTCAGAAACAGATACCCCATCAGTTTTTTTGTTTTCTATTATGTTTTTATATTCTAGTATACAATTCAGCAGAAATTCCCTTTCACTACTTGTGTAGTTTGGCGCTCGTTTTCGCTTTGACTTGTTTGGAATTTCGCGATCTCCCATTTCCAAAATTCAGCATTCAAAACGTGAAAAAAGTTAATAAAAGTGTTGTTTTTCACTATCAAACACTGAAATTGAAACTGTCTCTCTCTCTCTCTTTCGTTTATTGGCCGTTACTTCCAGTGAGGTGCAATTGGCCAGCTCAAATCCAGAGGCTTGCAACCTTGTCTGATGTTACATCATGTTGCAACCCTTTTTGTTTTAATTCTATCTGCTTTCTTCGTGTTGCGTCAATAACTTGTGGAACGTTTTGTTTTGCTGCTGCCTCTACTTCTTCACGTGCTAAAAGGATATTAGTGGACAAACAGATAGCACAAACATAGGTAAGGGAGGTTATTTGGTTTTAAGAATGATTATAGTAGGACGATAGTAATTTGTAAAAGGTATATAATCTTTCTATAGCTTGATTTGATTATAGTCAATAAATTTACATAAAATTTTGATAATAGATAGATTCATATTTTTAAGGACATCGGTCATATCAAAAGGAGTCTGAATTCCTTCTTTATTAATTTCAAAATAAATATCGCGGTTAGGTGATTCATTAAGGGGACATTCCAGAAATATATGATTTATATTTTCTATTCTCCCACATTCGCAGTATGGGTCTTCCATAATCCCTATTTTCCATAGATGTTCTTTACTGGAACAGTGTCCGGTTTTCATTCTAATAAGGGTGGTAATGTGTCTTCTGCTCATATAAGGAATCTTAAAATACCAAGTCTGTCTGGGAAATTTTTCGTGGATCTTGAAATAGGATCTCCCCACACGCCTAACATCAGATTGCCATTGGGAATAGAATTCCTCTTTGATATTTTGACATATAATTGTCAGAGTACAATTCTTATCATTAGGAACATTCAATGGAACATTTAGAGCTGTACCCACCTTTGCTAATTTATCAGCTTTTTCGTTACCAGCAATGTTTGAGTGTCCTGGAATCCAGGCAAATTTGAAAACAATCTCTTTTTGAGCAGCTAAATAAGCAATTTGTCTAATATTCATAGTTATATAATCGGTTTTTGCAGAGTATTGATTACAAGTAATTTTCTCTAGAGCACTTTTCGAATCGCTCAAAATATAAATATTTGTTAGATTTTTTTCCAAACATGTTATCATTGCTTGATGTATCGCTATACTTTCAGCTTCGCATATATTTGTAACATCATGTAATCTAGATGAAAAGGAATAATTTATTTGTGGTATGTATACTCCGAATCCTACTCTATTGTTTACTTTTGAAGCATCTGTATATACAAAACAATACTGTGCTTCATGATCATTCAGATATTGCATAACAGAATTTCTGCTGGTTATATCATGTTTATGAAGTCTCAAATTTGTAATACTAGGTTGGTAAGTGTATATTTCAAAGGCAAAACTGTAGCAAGGTAAAATGTCATTTTTGTAAATATATCGATTGTATGGATTTATTTTGTTCATAGCTTCTACTACCAAAGGGATCAACCTGTTTTTCCAATAACCTAGTTTATTATCACATATGAGTTTCAATGATTGTATGAGTTGTATTACTGGAGGTATGTGGTCCATTCTATTGAGTACAAATTTAGTGGCTAGCCATAGCCTTCTGAACTCCAATTTCATTTCACCGGTTTCACCTAGTAAAGCATTAATTGGTGTGGATTTCATAGTACCTGTTACAATTCTCATCCCTTGATTATGTACTTTGTTTAGTTTGTCTAAGCTTTTCTTTGTACATGGTTGAAACAAGATGGAGCCATAGTCAAGGTGTGATTTGACTAATCCATTGAAAGCCATAAGAATACTTTTAGGGTCTGCACCCCACCAAACACGACAAAAGCATTTAATAACGTTCAATCCCTGATTGGCTTTTTTAATAATTGACTCAATATGACTATCCCATTTAAGGTTGTAGGTAAACGAAACCCCTAAATACTTGACTTGATCGCAGACATCAATTTTTTCAGTACCTATCCTTAACACGGAAAAATTATTCTTTTTTTTATTAGGTCGAAACCATATGGCCTGACATTTTGAGTGTGTCAATTCTAAATAATGTTGTTGCATCCATTGATTAATAATTTCCAAAGTTTGATTGACCTTATCTTCAATTTCTGTGATATTATTACCTTTCACTATAGCTACCAGGTCATCAGCATATGCAATAACTGTACTGTAATCAGGAACTACATTAAAAAGAGAGCTCAAATATATGTTGAAAAGAATGGGACTTAAGGGTGACCCCTGTGCTAAGCCCCTTGTAGCTAGTCGAGGGCCATGTATGACTCCATCCTCATCCTCAACAAAATGTTTTCTATTGTCCAGTATTCTAAATATTAGATTCGCAATGTCTGTATTAATACCGTATTGTATCAAATATTTGTATAGTTCATAGATATTAACGTTATCGTATGCCCCTTTGATATCAAGGAACACTGCTACAACTGTCTGATTTAACCCAAATGCTATTTGTATATAGGTTGTTAAATAAATAATCGCATCCGTAGTGCTCTGACCTTTTCGGAAACCTGTCTGGTACCTAGATAAAATTTGGTTGTGTTCTAAATACCATTCAATTCTAAATTTCAATATTTTCTCTAATATTTTTAAACCGCATGAAGACATTGCCAATGGTCGAAGGTTGTTTAAACTATAATCTTTTTTATTATTTTTAAAAATTCCTATTATCAAATATTCTTTCCAGGATTCTGGTAAATTATCACCTTTGATTATATTATTATAAACTTTTAATAAATTTCTTTTCAATTCTTTGGGTAGATTGATGAACATTCCGTATGAAATGTCATCTCTTCCAGGTTTCGTGTGCTTCTTAACTGTAAGTGCCATATTAAGCTCCTCCATACTGATTTCTTCAGATTTGGTTTCTACCGTGTTCAATATAAAGTTAGGATTGATGTCACATACTGATACTTTGTCCAACAAACCTGTCGCTATCGTAAGATTTGGTAACTTATTATTATAAGATAGTTTATTTTTATTATTAGAAAATTTCTTAAGTGTGCCCCATATATAAGATATACTAGACTCCCTGTTCAATGAGGAACAAAACACTTTAAAAGCATTTCTTTTCTTTTTATTGAGAAATCTTTTTGTTTTAGCAATTATTTTTTTGGAGTTTACGTAATTTTCTAATGTAGGGTTATTTTTGAATTGTGTTATGCTCATTCTTCTCTCTAATATCTTGGCGTCACATTCTACATCCCACCATGGATTTCCAGGTTTACCATTACTGTTATTATTTTTTTTTTTGGTATATATATTTCAGCGGCTTCGTTCATTAATTCCACTAGTCCCTCGTATGAGGGACTGCCAACCCGTTGATGTGTAACTAATAAGTATTCGTAATACCCTTGCCAATTAGCTCTTTGAAAATTTCTAATTACTCTGTCTGAATTGTTCAAACTGTTTAACGTCTGTCGTTCATTATAAGAGCAAACAGTAGGAAAATGATCACTATTTCCGCAGTCTTCTAAAACCTCCCATGTAATTTTGCAAGCAATATTGCTGGAAACCAACGTTATATCTAAAGGACTAGGATTGTCGTCAGGATTACATAATCTTGTAGTAGATCCATCATTCATTAGTACAAAGTCATTTCCTTCTAGAATGGACATAATAATTCTTCCGTTGGTGTTAATAAGTGTACTACCCCAGTGCGGGTGATGGGCATTCATGTCCCCCATCCAGATAATATTTCCTTCTAACTCTCTTGTCATTTTAGATAACTGTGTGTAAGATGGTAAGTTATTAACGGTACTGTACATATTAATAATATTTACATTGTTTATTTTGCATATAATAACCTGACATTTTTCTTCCTGAGCCTCAGTTTTCAATATAATTCTTCTAAACTTTATATTATTCCTGATAAGGGTAGCTATACCACCATAACCATCATTCCTATCTTCTCTAATAATATTAAAATGTTTAATCATGAAATTTTGTTCCTGTTTTAACCAAGTTTCATTTAATAGAATCACATTGGGATTTACATCCTGAATGATTTGAATTAAATTATACCTATTAGATGTTACGCTTCTAATGTTCCACTGAAGTATCCTTAACATTATGGGAAGATCCTACCTCAATACTCCTCCTCAGAATCTGTATGCGGGGCATCCAGATCCTGTCTATCCTTTAAGTTGTCTACCGTTTTAAATAAATTAATTATTTTTGGTTTTATGCTCTCTGGTAGTCCAGAGAACAAATCGTAGAACTGTTGAATTATGTTAGTTTCGTCCTTACCATCAAAGATATTCTGTTTTGAATTCTGTTGTATCGGATTTCGGTGACTATTACTGCCACCTTGTCTTACCGTCATGTTATTATTAAACCCTGCCCCATTTCCTGGTTGGCGAAGTTGACCATTGGGATTAATTAGTAATGAATTATGCATTTGCCGATCATAACCTTGTGTTAAATTTTTCTTTGTTTTGGACTGTGCAGTTTCTGCATAAGTCCTTTTATTTTTTGATGGTCTATCATTGCCACTTGTAGGCTGAGAAGTTGAATTAACATCCTCTATATGCCGATATCTGTAGGTAGATATTGGTTGTGTCCTTGGAGGCTCCACATCTAAATGCTGATTAGCCCTGTGGTTCAAGGCGGGGTATTCGCTGGGGGATCGATTAGTTATGATATTTTTGGGAAAAAATTGAGAAGCCTCGAGAAAAGATATATTATTGAAGCTCATTTTTTCTCTGATATTTTTCTGCCTAACGTATTCATTACACTCCCTACTATTTGTTTTATGTTGTGAACTTTTACAATTGTGACATCTTACTTGACTACAATTATTGTATTCATCTTCTGTTTCGTGTACTTCAGAGCAATTAAAACATCTGTGTTTCCCTTTACAATTTTTTTTTGTGTGGCCGTACATGAGACATTTGAAACATTGAGTGACAGGAGGAATATAAGTCGTTACATTGTACGTCATATAGCACATATTTATACTTGTTGGTAGTTTCACACCCTCAAAGGTAATTAATACCGTCGAGGTGGGAACATACCTATTTTCGCCCTGCTCTCTTACTCTCCTATTGAGTCTCCTGACCCCTAGTATCCTCCGTGAACTCTTAATCATGTGTGTTATATGTTCTTCTGAGAAAGAGTTGTCAATGCCCCTTACAATCCCCTTACAAGTTACATAATTAAATGGTATGTAGGCATTGTAGCCTCTGTTCAAAATTAGTTCATTTTTGACAAAATTATTAGCTGCATTTCCATTATTAAACTCTATACCGATTTTATTTCTTCCTTTATTTTTTATCCTTACTATATGCTCTAAATTCAGGTCGCAGATTTCCTTTGCTATTTTTAAGTGGTTAAATCTGCCAATATTGTTTCCGGATTTGTCAGTGGCTTCAATAACTACGACGAAGGGTCCCAAGGCCCCGTTTTTATAAACTAATTCCTGAGTTTTTTGTGTTTGTTCACATTGTTCAGATTCCTTATCAGTAAACGTTGATGACCTTGAAAAGTTTAGGCTAACTAAGTTTTCCCTACTTGCAGAAACCGCATTATCACCCAAATTTGAATTTGTTTGATTTTCTAAAATTTCCGTTATTTCCGTATCTATATCAATATCACTATCATGCAAGGAAATGCCCTCTGAAGAATCCATATTTATATTTGGTTTTTTTTTGGGGGGAGGAAGTCCCCCCGACTCCGCACTCATACTCAATAAAAAAAAATTACCAAGCTATAAAAAGTTGAATCAGAATGAATAGATTATCAAACCCCGTAGGAAAAGAAAAATATAATATACAAAATGTTAGTAAAAAGCACACCTGATTTGTATTGCACCACTATTCTTCGTTGCCACAGCTCAATTCCTTTTAAATTGAAACTGTCTTGCACTGAATTGCGTTAGCGTTATGTTATGATTATGAAATTGAAACTTGGGTTACCTTCTTCTTCTTCACAGTTTTATGACATTTGAACAATATTGCAACGTTGCCGATGTATAACAAGCCCTCAGTAAGGTATTTCAGAATGTAAGGTGGTGCAAGGCATGTATATTTTAGGTAATTTCTAAAGTTAGGTATCCCCTATGTATTCTTCACCTAAAGAATAGTTGGTGCAAACGGGCATTATTCTCTTTAAACCAGAACCAAGAATTGTTAAATTTGGCCCTTTTAAATAATAAGGGTGGAATCTTCAATATTTCGACTCTCGAACCACTGCAGCTTGAACAATAACCTAATGTAAAGCAAAAAAGAGTTGATGCTCTTTTGCTAAAGACACTAGGAACAAAATATGAGACGTATGATTACAAAAATTATAATTCATTCATGGCGGTGGCAGATATGACGACCGTGGCTGGGACTCTGTAACGTTTATCGCATAGCGACAGCGAAGCGAAGCAATCGCCATCTCTTTCCGGTACATCAAAAAGTGATAGCGTGTGCTTCGTTTCGCTTCGCTTTGCTTTGCAAAACAAACAAGTTACAGGTTACAGAGTACCACCCCGTATCTCTATTATCCGTGGCAGTAGCTCCCTTCATGTATGATTAACTGGTGTTTTGTTTTCTAATAATAAAAAAATAATTCTAATAATAGAGTAATAAAAGACAACTCTGAGAATGATTCTAATCAAATCACAGACCACACAGACCTCATCTTGAGTCATCTGTCTGTGCCTAATCCTAATCCTAATGGCGAATAGCGACGTGAACCTGACATTAAGTAAACAGGTGATCAGTTTCAGGGCAGAATAATTATTGTTCTGTTGACAATTTTGTCAAAAAATTGCGAAACATGTTGAATACATTATTTTGAGAATGTTGAAGTAGTTAAATAATATTTACCAAAAAATGGACGAAACAGTGAATAGCTCCCAGGGTGGTGAATCGGATATGGATTGTTCTGACAATGAATTTTATGATGAATATTATTATAATTTGACTGATGATATCGACATTGAGCAGATCGACCCAAGGAAAATGGATCCTGAATATTTCGAATACAATTGCCTTTTTGAAGAACAGGTAGACAGACTTTTGAACGAAACTGTTGAAACATTAAGTAATGTTCTACAAATATCTCCATCATTGGCAAAAGTAAGTTGATTATGTTCTGAAATGATATCATTCCATCTACGTTTTTATCTGCAGGTCCTCCTGCACAGTCATCAGTGGAACATTAATGAGGTAACCAGAAAATTTAATGAAAACCCCACACAGACCTTAATTTCTTCACGAATTGAACCTGCTACTGCTCCAAATAGTATTCTTTTGACCAGGTATATCAACTGCCCTGTATGTGTTACATCTCTGCCTTTGGATAAATTCTACAGTTTATCTTGTGCACACATGTTTTGTAAGGATTGTTGGACCATGCATTTCGAAGTACAAATACATCAGGTATTGCATTCTTTCTGTCTTTTCTTTACCTTATATTATTAATCTGTTTTTCCCAGGGAATATCAACTGGTATTGCATGTATGGCTCGAGATTGTAGAGTTCTGGCACCTGAAGATTTTGTATTAAAACACTTACAGCGTCCAAATATGAGAGAAAAATATCAGCAGTTTTTGTTCCAAGATTATGTCAAATCTCATCCTGAGCTGAGATTCTGTCCAGGACCTAATTGTTCTATTGTTGTACATAGTCAGGAAGTGAAAGCTAAAAGAGCTACTTGCAATCAATGCAAAACTATTTTTTGTTTTAGGTGAGTATGGACTAAACTTTCAAATTAATAAAGTTATAATTATCTCTTGTTTGTAGTATCATATTGATTGTGAGCTTAAGTTTCACTTGATCAAAATGTAAAAATTTGTTAGGGAGAGGCTAAGGGTCTCTGGTTTAAATATCTATTTGACCAGGCGCTCAAAAAGAAGGCAAACTGAGTTGAAAATGCGTGAATTTGTTTTTTCGTTCGCAGTTGACACACAAACCTAACCTGAGTGAGCTAACCTAGTTTGCGAGTGTCGATAATGAGTGAATTTGTTTTTCTCTCACAATTTCCACACAAACCTGAGCAAGCTAATTGGACGCCCGGATGCTCGTAACTGGGCGCCCTAGTGCCCGGACCCCCAGACATTTCCAAATTGTTATTTAGAACCTTTGATAGAAGCTACCTGAAACACCAAAACTATGTTAATTAACTCAAAGCTTACTAATCTGTTTATTCTATTCTAATCTTATTTATACTATTTATCTGATTGGTTAATTGCACTCATCATTATGGAGTTTCCCTGCTCTACTACTTTCCCAGCCTACATCATATTCTCTACTCAAATTGTTTACCTAATTATTAGAATTTATCTTCCCTAAATTAATCTCATGCCTAGTGATTTTTGATTTAATGAAGAATCAATAGTTCACATAAAGAATTAAAAATAGAACTATGGAGAGGAGAAACCTTTATTTTAATTATCAATTTTTTTATTTATTTTACTTTTATTGTATTATGAACTTGAACAATGGGCTGTATGGAACTGGGCCATTATCCATAGTTGAACCATTTTTACACTTCAATTTTCAGACTCTCAAAGAAGTCTGTCGTCATGAATCCGTCTAATTAATTTCAAACTTGAATCATCAAATCGGTACTAGTGATCCCATTTTAACAAAATAAAAAATTCCCACAAACTTCCTGAAAGAATGCACTACAATGATATGGTTAGTTTTAACGGTTATGACATATCAAATCTATTTGTTGATTTTTTTTCCACAGTTATTCAAAAGATGACCATGCAAACACTCACATTAAACCGAAATTCAGTTATGTTAGAACTGTAGATATGACTGAAATCAGAATCAACATATCATTATCTGTGATCGTATTGTGAGTCTACCTTCTAAATTATCATTCGGCCCATATGTTGACTGGTGTGAACTCAGTAAGATGGATTTAAATATCAGAACATGTTTTGTAATATCTTTTTCCCACACAAATACATCTATCAAGTTTCCTTATGAAATCCTTGATAATCAATTATCATGGGTCAATGAGATCAAAAACTTAGGAATTAAAATTGATTGAAAACTCATTTTAGTCATTTTGCTGAAAATATAAATGAAATCACAGCAAAAGCTTGGGAAATGTTAGGTTTCACCTTCAGGATATCAATCAGTCATACCACATTGAAAATACATTACTGCTCATATGTTAGGTCCATTCTAGAATATGGGCCCGTTTTCTGGTGTCCACACTATGATTGCTATGTCAAACAGATTGAAAGGGTGCAAAAAAAATTCTTGAGGTGTTGTGCTTATAAATTGGGTTTACGCAGAGAAGAATGTGAATATACCAAAATAGAATTCTTTTTAAATATTTGACCACTTTATCACAGAAGATGTGTCCGTGATATAATATTTCTGCAGAAAATACTATCAGGCAATATGAACTGTCCACAAATACTTGAGACTATTGCATTGAAAACTCCTGTTTATATAATACCCGTATCCTGAGACATTTGCAATTTCATTCCATACAACCAATTACGCCTGCCATTCCCCTCTCAATAGAATTAAAATAACTTGTAACAAATTTTCACAGGTCCTTGACTTATTCTGTATGGATGTGAATAAAATAGGGAAGGTTTTGAAAGATGTTATTGCCTAGTGTTTTATGTTCATTTCTTGTTGTGTTATAATATTAGAATATTTTTATTTTATATGTAGCGTATTTTAAGTATTTGAGTACATAATGTGTGTATATTTTTTAATTCTGTAAATTGGGTTATCCCGTGAAATGAATAAATGAATAAATAAATAAATAAATAAATGAATAAATGAATAAATAAATAAATAAATAATTTGAATAAATAAATAAATAAAATATGTTAGGCCCATTTTTCCGTTCTCGAAAATCGGACCCTAGCAATGTGCTTTTTGAACCTTACTTTAATGACCTTTCTAGTTTGAACAATATACTTCTTTCAGTCCTCACAGCTTATTCCAACTTTTCCAAATGAATGAGTAAGGTCAGGTGGGGTGAGTGATAATTCGGGGCAAGTGAGAACCACATCAATTGAAGGTACTCCTAATATACATTTTCATGAAAACAATTTAGATGGTAGTTGATGAAAAGCTGAAAAATGTTCAGATTGTTGTATTTGCAAAAATATTCGATTTTATGCACAACTGAATAATTCTAGCTCAAGTGGCTATTAAGTAACATTTTTTCAGTTGGTGTTTAATAGCAAGAAAGAAAGAAAAGTATAAACTGAAAAAGAGTGAATTCCTTGAAAAAATCCTTAAAAAAAAAAACATTGTTAATTGAATTATTACCAAAATGGTGAGAAAATACGTGTGTAAAACGTCCCGAGCGCAATCTTATTTTAAAGACGATGTAACAAATGCAATTCGCAGAATTTCGGCAAGACAATTGACACTGTGTTGGGCTGTCCAATTAAATAGAATATCAAAAACAACACTATTCAATAGACTAAAAAGAAATAAGAGGTGAAAAAAGTTCAGCACTAGGAAGAGCCACAGCTATTTCTCAGGATTTAGAGGCAGAACTAGCAGACAAACAGCTAAACAATGGAAAAATGGGGATTTGGTATGAATCAAAAAGAGGTGTTGCAAGTTGTCTCTGAATTCTTACCAGCCAACAACTTACAAACCCCATATAAAGAGAACTTTCCAGGTTAGGATTGGTTTCATAAAAAGACATAGGTTATCCTTGAAAAAGCCTCAATCTGTGGAAATTGCACGAAAAACTGCAGATCCATTTTCAATCTATGAATATTTTGATATTTTTGAGGCAACCACAAAGGATAATAACTTGCAAGATAAACCTAACCAGATTTGTAATCTGGATTAAACTTACTTTTGCCTAGACCCATCAAAGTTGAAAGTCCTGGTTGCAATAAACTGTCCATCAACTCGAACCACTAGTGGACCAGGTAAACAGAATATAACTGTTTTGATTGCAGTCCGTACTAGTGGTCAAAGGCTTCCCCCAATGATCGTGTTCAAAGGAAGGTACCTATGGGATAGCTGGATGACACCTGAAGGTCAATGCTCTCCCAAGAACATGCATGTTCTTGTAAAGGGTGGATGGAATCAGATATTTTCCATAAATATCTTCAAAATAGTCTTATACCACATATCGGACCCGACCGCCCTGTACTACTCATCTATTATGAAGGGCACACGACTCATATTGATACCCGTACACATTTAACTTATCTTCAGAGAAATGTACCTTTTTCATTAATTGCAATATTTAACAAGATACCTGAATCTCTTCGAATCCTGTATTCCAACATCATGAATATTAAATTGAAAACATTACTTCTCTCCAAAGCGAATAGTATCGCTGCATGAGTTTTTCGCCGATATTCTTTAAATCTGCATCATATATACTCAATTTAGATATTTCAAATTTGACGGTTTTATATTCCATCTTTTTTATACTGTATTGGTTTTACTCTCTGTTTTGCATTTTTTCTGTTTTGTTTCTGGGTGGCTTATAAATGAATGTATACATGACAATATATTTATGTATCTTTTACTATATATACTTATTTAGGGACTACAGCATGTAAATGTGTCTATATTTTTCACTTGTATATAAATATTCATTTGTGTACGTATGCCTGACCGTGTATATATCTGTATATACACAGGGATATTATTTATTATTATTATTCTCACATTTTGTTATATTTCATTGTATTTTATTGTAAGGGTTTTGTACTTACACGGAACTAATAAAGACTCTCTCTCTCTCTCTCTCTACTCTACTCTACTCTTACTCTCTCTACTCTCACTCCAACCTTAGACAACCAGAAAATTGTTTTGAATTTACCTCCCCACACGAGTCATATGTTACAACCTTTAGATTTGAGGGTATTCAAATAAATGAAAAAAACCTGGGAGGCAAAACTATTTTCCTGGCAGAGAAAACATGTAGGACAAAAGGTTACTTGGCAGAACTTCTCCATTTTTGTCAGCAAGATATAGAGTCGAGCACCAGAGCAAAACATCATAAATTGATTTAGAAAAGTGGGGGTTGTCCATTTTTGTAGGGACATTTAGATGATAATAAATATGTTATTGCTGTACTTCTTGACTTGAAGAGGACTTTTGAGACAATCAACAGAAAAATATTGCTGTCTAAATTAAAACAATATGGTGTTGGTGCTAGAGTGTATGATTGGCTGAATAACTATCTTCAACATCGGAAGCAAAGGGTACGCTTCAATGATCACATGTCATCGGAATTGGATAACGTAGGTGTTCCACAGGGAAGCGTTCTGGGCCCGGTACTAGTTATATTATATCTAAATGATATTGAATTTTTCATGGATTCTAAATTCATTAACCTATTCGCTGATGACACTTTAATTACTTGTAATGAATGATGGATGACAAAATTGTCAAATCAATTTATTGTGGCTTCAGCTCTAATTCCTGTAATATTTCCCAAACTGTCTTCGGGAATTTGTACCTGGGGAGATATTGTACGTTCCAAGAGTAATGGGCTCATTAAGTTGATGTTTTGAGAGTTTGATGCGAATTTCTTGGTAAGGAGTTTCAACCTGTTCTGGATTAGCTGCACCATTGTTTTGTCATAGAGCAGAACATTAGAGGGGTTGTGGAGTGGGTTCGTTGCGTGACGCATTTTGGTTATTGTACAGAGAGATGCTGTTTCTGCTACTTGCAGGTTCTTCAGTGCAGGTTTTCTACAATTTTATTGGCAAAAGGGAGTTGTCCATACTCAATCAGTGGTCTGCATATCGTTTTATATATTTTGGACGCATTCCGAATGTTTATTCTTTTTGTAGGTTATGGCTCGGAAGTATTTAGCCCTTGTTTTAGTTCTGCGTTTTACCGGCTTTGTATGATGAATGAAGTTTAACTTGTGGTCCGGTTGTATGCCTAGGTATTTTGCACAAGATTGGGGGGAGATATGATGATTTGGTAAGGATACTGTGGGGGAGGATATGGAAGGAGAGTGATTGAATATAAGGTATTGGGTTTTCAGTGGGTTCACAAGCAGCCCCCATTCGTTGAACATGTTTGAATCTGATCAGTCATTCTTTGAAGTTCGTCCTTCGTCTTTATTATTGTTTTATTGTGGGAGACAAAAACTGTGTCGTCAGCATATTGTAAAATATAAGAAGAATCTCCTCCTGGGAAGTTTGCCACTGCATATCATAACAGAATATATTAAATAATAGGGGTGACAATGATGAACCTTGTGAAACGCCCTGTTCAGCATAGAACTTTCTGGAGTACACGTTGATGAGTTTAAAATTTATTGTTCTTTGGCTGAAAAAACTTTTCACCACATGTATAATCCATGCTGGTAACTGAATTTGGGCTAATTTATAGATAAGGCCTTTATGCCATACACTGTCAAAAGCTTTTTTTACGTCTAGGAAGATGGCGTTAGATTTCATATTATTCAATTTGGCTGTTTACACATTATATACTGACATTGTCAATGGGTGTAGTGTAGAGCAGTTTGTTTTGAAACCAAAAATTGATGAACAGGAATTTCCATTCTCATAAAATTTTATTTTTGATATTTTTTTCCAGTAGTTTACCCAAAACTGCAAGTAAGTTAATTGGTCTATAGTTGATTTTTGTTCGAAATTATGAATGGGATATTCATAAAATCTGTTGTCGAATCATCTGCGACTGAAAGACAAACTTTAGTTGCTATTTTCCATCATTCAACATAACCTCTTGGGAGGTATTCATGTTGAAAAGGGGAACATTCTACATGAATATTGAAAAATAAAAAATGTGATTTATTTGTAATATCTAACAGAAAACAATTACTTCCCCGGCTAAAGCCACGCTGGACATTGAACTACATCTGATAGATATTGTGAAAAGAATTTAATGATAAAAAGGTGTACTTCATGCTTCAGTTTTTTTACAATTGACCAAGTAATATTGTCGAAGCCTGGTACAGAGTTTCTTCGCTGATGCAAAATCTGAAAATAGTCGTCTTCGTCGATTACCGTATTTTCTGGTTCAGGATCGTTCTGGAAGTATTCTCATACCAATCTGACACTCTCTCCTGATTTTCCATGTTAAAACTGGCATGTTGTGTTTGTTAAAAATCATCTTTGAAAATATGCAAATAAGGTCAGATGAAAATTATTGTCCATTTTCAGTTAAGTCTGGAAGTGTGAATTTGGGCTGGTATCTTGAAAGTTTGTTCACCTGCTGATAAAAATTTCTTTCATTGGCTTTTTTGATTTCTTCACACGCAATCAACCAGGTATGCGTTCTATATTGATCTATCATTTTATGAATGTTCTTGTTGTAGTCATTGATTTGTCTTTTTATGCCTGGATTTAGATTGCGTTGATAGGCTTGATACATTTTCCGTTTGTATTTAATCAGTCTTATTATGTATGGCCGAAGATCATATGTGAAGTTCACAGTTTTTACTTTGGGTGTATTTTCAATAATAGAGTTCATAATCTTGCTGTCGAAATTGTTGGCAGCTTCCTCGTTTATTTCTGCATTTTGAGCATTTTCAACGTAAACTTCCATTTGTTGACTGACTTCATCCATTCTACATTTTTCAAAATTTAATTTGGTGATTCGTTCTTCTACGATAGCTGTGAGAAATGAGTCCAGCTTTATTATGATGTGTAGGTGATCAGAGCCAACATCTACAATGACTTCAATTTTAGTCAAGTTGTTTGTTATGTTTGTAGTGTGTAATACTATATCTGGCGTAGAATCCTCATTATCAGGCATAATGAAAGTGGGAGGAGTTGTTGCTTTCAAAAAATTGGTATTTTTCAAAAAGTCATTTAGTTCCCTTCGCTTTATCACACTATATTGAATTCACCTTAGTCACCTATGATAAATTAATAGATAAATATGTAGTCAAATTTTAAACTGATTCGTCATGTATTTTAATTTTTTAAACTTGGATTTATATTTGGTAATGTAAGTTATATTTGTGTAGGTACTATGAAAAAGTACTACTTATGTGCTTTGATATATACTACGTCTTTTTTTTATATTTTTTATATGACACTATATCTCTCATAATGTATATAAGGATTCTTATTTAAATAAAGATCTATCTATCAGTTATTAAGCCAGAACAGTATTATGATCCTGCAGCTTACAGGCGTGGGCAGGCTCATGTAAATATGAATATTGTGGAAACACCTGAAAGACCAAGATCTCCAAACGAATCAGCAGAATTCGAAAGATCTACACCAATTCAGAGCACTCCTTCAAGTGTTCAGGACGTTGCCTTAGATAAAAATATTCCATCCTCAGGAACGTTACTTCCAGTTGAGAGTGATGCTCATTCACCTTCATGCAGTAGCCTAAGTTTCGAAGATATTCTGTTACAAGTCAAGCATAATGGTAGTGTGGTGAAACAAAAACGAACAAGAGTTGAAACAGGTGCAGAAGTGTCGACCTTGAAGGAAGTAATTGAAAGACTCAAAAAGAAGGATATTAACAAAAAAACCCAAGAAGAAAAAACCCAAGAAGAAAAAAACCCAAGAAAAAAAACCCAAGAAAAAAAACCCAAGTAGAAAAAAAGAGCAAAAAAAAAACACTACAACTAAAAAAGCTTTTTCTGATTAGTCAAGTACTGACGAAGATGGTACTGTACTATCGTTGCAAGAGTCATACAGTGATTTTGCAAATATAGACGAGTTAGTTAAGATGAAGAAAACGAACCAGGAAAATTAGTAGAATTTACTCCAAAAAAGACAAAGAAATACTTCATTGAGCAGATAATGAAAATAGACGGAGAAGACCTGAGCACATTTAAAAAGAAATCAGAAGGCGACAGCAGCTACAGAACCTTTGCTTGGCCTCTTTAAGAAGATGAAAGTGTAGTCTCAGAGAATGACATTCCCATAATAGTCCGGGAGGTACTGTCACTTTGGAATACGTCATAGTATGCACGATAAAATTTTGTTTTTATTATAGTACACATACCACTTATTACTAAACTAGGATGGGTGTAGTGGTGGGGAGGCTGTGCAACTTGTCAAAAAAAGTTGAAAAAAAAGTAATAGTATGCACGCGCTGAATTTTTTGTCGTTGGTAGATCGTGTAATACTCACGAAATCAGTCTTCATACCCTTCAGTAGTGGTGGGTTGCACAGATACAGGGTGTTGAATATGAAAAATTTAATCTATTTTTTAATCATAGTTTTGGAAATTTTACAGTTTAATTCGAAGAAATATTTTTGTTCAATAAGAGCTTTATTTTAGAAGAAAAATTACATTTTTAGTTAGCACCAGTGGCGTACAAAAAGGGTATATTGGTCCCTTTCCTCCCCTATTTTTTACGCCACTGGTAAAATCAGGAAAATTATTATTCTTTGACTTCTTCATTCAATTTTAATTAAAAAATGTATAATTGTTTGAACCCGGAAAAATCAATCGTTTTCAAGATAATTGCTGATAATTGATTTTGCTGAAGTGAATTGTATCTTCCGTAATTATTCGAGAACTGTGTAAATTTCTGGACGAGTCTTAATCTTACCTGTGGTTGATCTGAGTGAAATACAATGATCGCCAGGAGCGATAGACTTTCCCAGTTTTGCGCAAAATTACATCAGGGGACAATGTACTTGGGCTCAAAATTTCAACGGATTCGGAATCAGGACAACAATATTACTACCAGTACAGATTTTCGAAGAAAAATTTTTACTTCTGAAAAACCCAGTTTGTCTCACTTTTCATGGAAACACCCCCGTATCTTCCGTAACTATTGAAGTGAAACTCTGTAAATTTCCAGATCGGTAGATGTACAATCGATGAGTGTGAATCTTGCCTGAAGTTGATCTGAGTGACATACACTGCTCGCCAGAAGCGATAGACTTGGCCAGTTTTGCGAAAAATTATATAAGGGGACAATATAGGCTCAAAATTCCATCGGATTCGCTATCAGGACACCAACTTCACTACCAATACAGATTTTCGCTGAAAAATATTCAGTTTTAAAAACCCAGTTTGTCTCACTTTTAGATTTAGACTCGTCCTGAAATTCACAGAGTTCTTCTCAAATTATTACGGAAAATACTGAGGTGTTTCCATGAGAAGTGAGATACACTGTATGTTAGTTAGGAGAAAAACACCCTGTATTTCTGCAAGAAAGCAGCTTTGTGAAAAAATCCATGTGAGAGTAGCATTGATATTTTTGGTAGAATATCCAGTACAAATTTTGAAAATTTGAAAATTTTTGAAGCAGTGATTTGGATTACACAATTCACTTCGGCAAAACAATTTTTTCATTATTAGTATGTATTCATAAAAGCGCAATTATCTTGAAAACGATTGATTTTTTCGGGTTCAAACAATCATACATTTTTTACTTAAAATTGAATGCAGAAATCAAAAAATGATAATTTTCCTGATTTTACCAGTGGCGTAAAAAATAGGGGAGAAAAGGGACCAATATACTCTTATTGTACGCCACTGGTGGCAACTAAAAATGTAATTTTTCTTTTAAAATAAAGCTCTTATTGAACAAAAGTATTTCTCCGAATTAAACTGTAAAATTTCCAAAACTGCGGAAGTTATGAATAAAAAATAGATTTAATTTTTCATTTTCAACACTCTGTATCTGTACAACCCACCGCAACTCAAGGGTCTGAAGACTGATTTTGTGATGAGTATCACATGATCTACCAACGATAAAAAATTCAGCGTGCATAATATGGCGTATTCCAAAGTGACCGTACCCCCAGGCTATAACCAACATTTCTATCGGTATGGACTGCTAGCGCCATCTACGAACGAGTAGCGGCGGCATAGGGTCCCCTG
This sequence comes from Chrysolina haemoptera, assembly GCA_958298965.1. Taxonomy (NCBI): domain Eukaryota; kingdom Metazoa; phylum Arthropoda; class Insecta; order Coleoptera; family Chrysomelidae; genus Chrysolina; species Chrysolina haemoptera. Next base: position 22,556,777 of record OY282596.1, on the reverse strand, counting down.
GAGGCGAATAGAAAAAAAATGCAGAACGTCTGGAGAAGATTTCTTCCGAATGGTTTCATCCGAATATATAACGCTGCGTTTGGCCACTGGAGGGACAAGTTGGAAATTGGCATTTCACAGTGAAGATAAATAATAGAATTATAGTTTAGTGAATTAGTTACCTATTAGATCGTGTTGTATATACGTGTTTTGTTTTAAGTGTTGAATAAAGAATGTTAGAGTGAATTTTGAGAAAGTTCTTTACATTAGATATCTCAAATCTGAAAATTTCATTTGAAAGCTGTGATTGTAATTAATATTATCTCTTGTCCCAGCTTGTTCAGCAAAGCTGTGATTGTAAATTATATTCTCTCTTGCCCCAGCTTGTTCAGCAAAGCTGTAAGTACAAATTTGAACTCTTCGCCTCTTAAACCATAAACCTACAAAACTAAACTTTGAAAACACCTGACCTTACCGCATTTTGATTTTCACACGTTTTCATTGGTTGAAAAATACATTGAATTGAATGGGGTTGATTTTAGATAAAATAGAAAGGAAGAAGTACTCAGTCACTTTTTTGCGGTCTTTCAAAGGCTTCTGACTGAGTCTCACAGTGTTCCATAAAAAAGCTGGAGTGTTACATTTTCAGCCACGGCAGAGTGAAGCTCATGAAATCATACCTTGAAAAAAGCAGAAACTATTATGTTAGTTTAAACGGTAACTGCAAGAGTGTAATATCTGATGTGTAGTACCCCATGGGTCCTTGATGGGATCAGTTCTGTTTTTTTTTAATAATGTCAGGGTATTCGGTTGAGAAATCATTTAGTCTCTGGTAGTGAACCATGGATGATGGATGACAATAGTGGTCCTAACACGGAACCGTGCGGAACCCCAAATTTTACATCCCTGAAGATGGACAAACTGTTTTTATATAATACTGACTGAAATCGATTTATTAAGTAGGACTTGATTTGTTTTAGAGTGACCCACTTAAACCCATAAAGTTTATCTAGGAGAATATGGCACATTCGAGTGCCTTAGATTGGTTACAGAGTGATACCCATATGGTGCTGGATTTATTTTTTTCACCCCCGTTGTTTTTGCACCAGTCATTGATCAATTGAACCTAAAGCCAAATTGAGAATCTTTGATGAAATATTTGTTTAAAAGAACATAGCCTCCTTTTTACAAGCTTTTATTTTTAACTTGCAATTTATGTATGTTTGTTCGGGTCAAATCATGCAAGTAAATTTTGACCCACTTCTAGTTCTCCGAATAACTCGAAATTTGACAGGTGTTCATAATTCCGGTGACAATGCATTATGAAAATTTTGTTAGGGAAAAATAAAAAATGGCTCCAATATGGTGGATTAGTTTTGTGATTATTGTTAGATTCGATTCTAACTTGGTATGAGGGGGTTTTCGGGGTCGGAGATTATGAATTTTTTATCAAAATTCATAAATTCAATATGGCCGCTCTAATATGGCGGACGAGTTTTGTGATTATGGTCCAATGCGATTCTAAATTGATCTGTGGGGGTTTTCGGGGACGAAGATTATGATTTTTTTTGTCAAAATTCATGAATTCAATATGGCGGCTCCAATATGGCGGACGAGTTTTTTTATTATGGTCCGATTCGATTCTAAATTGGTATGAGGGGGTTTTCGGAGTCAGAGATAATGATTTTCTTGTCAAAATTTATGAATTCAATATGGCGGCTTCATGGTGGCGGACGAGAGTCGATTTTGGTTTGATTCTATTCAAAATTGGTATGTGGGGGTTTTTGAGGTCGGATATTATGAATGTTTTGCCAAAATTCCTGAATTAGATATGGCGGACGAGTTTGGTCCGATTAGATTCAAATGTGATATGTGGGGGTTTTAGTGGTCGGGATTATGAATTTTTGGTCAAATTGGTATGTGGGAGTATTTGGGATAGAAGATCATGGATGTTTTGCTAACATTCCCAAACTGAAGATGGCTGCTTCATGATGGCTGACGAGTAATATATATATAGATAGATATATAGATGGCTCCTCATTCAAGAGCTAGATAGCTCAGAACTCGCAGAAAACAGGCCTTGTAATAATCATTCTTTATCAGAAATTTATAGATACATGCGTATTCAAATCCACTAAAAAGTAAAAAATAATTTCTTTAGATGTGTAATGTGAGTTGCAGATTCACGAGCTTGCCGCTTTCGTATTCGCTCACAGAATAGTCTACATTACACATCTGAAGAACTTATTTTTTACTTTTTAGTGGATTTCATTACTGCTCGTTTTTTTTTTAACATGCAGTTTCTGAATTCTAAGTGGTCATATATTTTTCTTGTAGATGTGGGTGTGACTACCACGCCCCGACCGAATGCCAAGTGATTAAGAAATGGCTAACAAAATGTGCAGATGATAGTGAGACAGCAAATTACATTAGTGCACATACCAAAGACTGTCCCAAGTGCCACATATGTATTGAAAAAAATGGCGGATGTAATCACATGCAGTGCTACAACTGCAAACACGATTTCTGTTGGATGTGTTTAGGAGATTGGAAATCACACGGATCGGAATATTATGAGTGCTCCAGATACAGGGAGAATCCTAATATTGCTCATGAATCAGTGCATGCTCAGGTAAAGTATTTTGGCAAACTTTAAAGTATTTAATTATGGCAGATTGATTATTGAGAGAATAAGGAAGTATATGAAGTAGAAGTATTATATACCAAAAATGCAACAAGAATGCTATCAGTTAAGAACTCTTCTGAAGATCATTATTATTATTATTATTATTATTATCATTATATAATGTACTATTTCCATGAAAAATCCTATTCATTATACTTCATTTTGTACCTACATACAAGAAAACCAAAAATATTTGCCAATGTTATTGTGTACCTAGTTTGTAAACTATTAAACATATTGCAGGGCTTAAAGCAATGTATAAAGCTCAGTTCCGTGATTACTACAAACCACTATTCATTCATTGAAAAATCTCAATCTTATTCAATCTTACTAGAAACTGTATGCCTCGTTAACAAGAATTATGTCACTACTTCAACTGAAATTAAAATATATTAGACGAGAAAAAAAGATTATATTTCTCTACAAATACCTAAATCGAGCCTAATCAGAAAGTCAGAAATATACCTTGCCAAAAAATTGATAAATGGAGAGGAAATGAAAACCCAATGTACATATATTTTTATATTTACATATAGATTTATGTATACAAATACTGGGTCCGCCCCTTAACTTTATTGGTTTTGCAATTTGAAGGATTTATATATGACCTAAATTTGCATTTTTTGACAAGTGACTCAGTTTCATGCAACTTCTGGTATAACCGGAAGTGATATAAACTTGTCTCACTTGTCATTTTTTGTGACCCATATTTTATTTTTATATTTATTTTTTTAATCCAGAGGTCTATGGATATGTTAAAATCGCTTACTCAAGTCCTAACATTTTTGGGAAATATTTTTTTCAGTCGAAATGTTTGTGCTATGTGAAATTCTGTACAACTCTGTTTAAACTAAGACAAAACTGTATGCACTTTATTTAATAAGTCAATAACTTGTAATAAAACAATTTCTTTAAATGCAACCAAGACACTTGAATACCAAAAACACAGTAAGATGCTAGGGCTAACCATTGATTGCAATCTCAATTGGTCTAATCACATTGAATATCTTTGTACCAAATTGGCTAGGACGGTATATGCTCTGAAAGTTACCTCAAGACAATGAAGTAGATATATATTACATCAGCTATATTTTGCATCAATTCATACTTATATTAGATATTCCATAGAACATTGGGGTCAGGCTGCAGATGTTGCAAGTGTTTTTGTCCTAAAAAAAAGCTATTCGTACCTTGGCCAATTTAAGCTATAATGATAGTTGTAGGGAACATTTTAAAGAGATGAATATCTTGACACTTACATCAGTATATATCTTAGAGATAGCCTGTTTTGTTTTCAAGAATAAATCTGCTTGAAACATCTTTTAGATTAAAATGATATTCAAAAGCATTGAGTAACCTGTGACCTACAAAACTGATAAAACAAAAATATTGAAGTAATTAAAAAAAAAACATTATTTGTCGATATCTTATCTTACTTCGCTTCTGAAAAGTAAATTAGCAAACTATTGTGTTCGTTATTGATTGAAAAACATGTTAGTAATATTATTTATGCAAGGAGATATTATGTTAGTAGTTTTTGAGTTGATGGTTTTGTTATATCAGTTGTGTTGATAACAGGTTACTTGATGAATTTAAATCTTATTTCAATCCCAAAAGTAAAGATCTAACGTAATATTTTTAAGTTTGTAGACGAAAGTTTGTTTGAGACCTAATAATGTGTGGTATCAAATTAATTGTAATAAAATGATATTTTTTCCTGACCGGGCGAGCCACTATGTTGCCATTTGAAAAAAGAAATAGTAATAATTTAAAAATAAACTTTCACAAAGCAGATGCATTTCGATTAAAAAATAAATTTCAAAATAAAAAAATGTTTGGTTACCGAAAGTAACAATTGATACATTGTTGTATTCAAAATGTCATATGAAGACAAACGAAGTGAAAATATTCCAGGTGCCTCGTTTAAAAATCGAAAGTTTATATCACTTCCTGTGAAACTGAGAATTGCATGAAGCTGAGTCAACTGTCAAAAAATGCAGTTTTATGTCTCATACAAGTCCTCTAAATTTCATTTCATCATCTTCAACAACAAAAAAATTATGGGGGCGAGCCACCGTCCGTGGACACCTGCTATATTGTTGTTAAAATTGTTTTTTCCGTTAATCAGCTGTCATCCCCCTACGAACGGCAGCCCTCAAAAGTTGAAACTTGTGCGAGCTAAGGATTAACGAGGTCTTATCTTTTAACGTGCGATTCCTAGCATGATCCGAGGAGAATAGATCTCGAAAGGAGGTCGTCCGTGAGTCACCCATCCAAACCACAACCTCGCCCTGCGTTTCTTGGCTTCAGATATCGATGACCCACGCTCTACCGTTCGAGCTATCCTCAGGTGAGTCAGAATAAGACCGACAAACTCCAAATACAGATTCCTCACCCCATTTCGAAGTGAAAAGTTTTCCCCAAGGTATGTCCTAGAATGTATCCCCTCTGAGATACAGGGTATCGAAAGTACAAAAAAAATTAAGATTCAATTATTTTCCTCCAAAACTCCCGAAGGAAAAATTTTGAAACTCGGTAAGCTAATCAAGGTTTATCAAAGTGATTTGAAGTTATAGTTTTTAATTTTCATAAACCTGTAGCGTAGTTACGGTGGTATGTGGCCATACTTTCCTTCATATTTTCTTTAGACAAGTGAATGGACAAATGAGTGTTGACATCAGTTAGACTCATCGATACTCATCCTTAGAGTGATAATATTTCATATGTCTAGAAGTGAAGGTTTTTGAGACATTTGTGAAAAACTGAATGTATACCCTGAGTAGAGATATAATTTCCTGTGTTCGATAATCACATGATGCAATTTTGTTACAAAATATAGGAATGATTGTTAGCCTCCTGAACATTCTTCAATGTTGGGAGTATTATAAACATGGTACAGGTAAGTCAAACAAACCGTTTTTACATTCATCTTATTATATGATCAAATCAATGTCGTAAATTCACTTATATGTGACCATACTTTTTTGCATAATGATTGTTTTGAAAGATCAATTGACAAACAAACTCAACCTCAAATTCATAACATTCCTCTTAGATGAGAGTTAAGGACTAAAATAATATATGCGAAAAATACCTTGAAAAATTAGATTAGTTGGCCCTGGTAATTGATATTTATTCATAAAATTTGGTGTCCTAGTGGACTTTTTGAATGTCTACTTGATGAAAAAAAATAGTTTATTGTGCAACTAGTGCGGAAAATAGGATATTTCATATGAGTTTGACAAGATGATGAACCACAAGCAGTAGGCTCTGTAACGCAGATATTACATCATTTAAATCGCATATTTTTACACTGGCCAATTCAGCTCGTCTCAAAGCTCCGCTTATAGCTAATGCTAAGGCAACCTAAGAAGGATTAAATTAAATGTTTGTTATTTCTCTAGTAGTGGACACTGTGTCTTGATAAAAAATTGAATTTAGACAATTTTTATAATATATCTACTCTAAAATGAGTTTATAAGTGACATGATGATTATTCTTTAATTATAATATCTATAGAGAAAAAATTAAAAAAAAAATACTCTGCAGTGATTCGAACCTACGCCTACGCCATTCAAATCTGTCAGTGTGTTTTTATCTCTGCATTGACCCGTTGAGCTATTGAATGATGTTCATGTCATTCTTCAAAAACAATGATTTTACGATACAAAACATTTATCATGATGCAATAGAATATCAAAGAATACTTTTTTATCGTCGGATGACATTACGGCAAAGACAACTTTAAAAAAATTATATAATTCGCTATTTAGTTGGTAAATATTAACACCCTTTGAAAAAATTATATAATTCGGTATTTACTTAGTAAATATTAATTCACTGACACTATGATGTTATGAATATGAATTTAGATATGTCACAATTGGCATCTCCGTTTCATCGACTGTCGCACTCTTTGGAATACCTGATCATTAAGTAATAAATTGTTACGCAGGTGCTTCTTGATTTCTACCATGAGGTGAAGTACGCCCTCTCAAATTTTTCACAGTTTTCAAGATACAGATTTCAAATTTTTTATGTTGCTACAGTACTCAAATACGCATAATTTTGACACCACTTCTGATAATTTGCTACTTCCGGTTCGACCGGAACTGACCCCAAACTTTTTTTCAAATGGAAAAGCTTGGAATTTGTGATGGAACTGTTTTTCAAAATTGAAAATCGGTTGTAAAATGTCGGAGTTACAGTTGATTGTACATGCTGCTAAAATTCTTCCTTTAAATCTTCCACAGACTCTACATGTGAATATACCAGTGATTTAGCTAAATCCGGTGCAGGCCAATATACCACTGATCATGGAATGTTTGATCAATGAATTGACGAACGATTCGTTGGAAATGAGCCGGTGCTCCGTCATATTAATACCACATTATTTGACAAACCAATAGAGGTACTTCTGCAAGTAGCCCGTTGAAACATATTCAAGAAACATGTTATGTCCATTCAGACTTGTAGAAAGAAGATATGGATACGATTTTCGATAATTCCCTACCCGAATATTAACTGAAAACTCTTGTTGGTAACCTTTTCCAAACATTCAGTGCGGATTTTTTTCATTACATAAATGGCTGTACCTACCTACTATTGAAATATCCATCTCTTCCACGTCGATTCGATCAAATAATAATAATATGACTCACCCGTACTATGTTTCCGATTTCCCCCAGATAAAAAAAAATTCAGAAGGTTAATAAATATTTCTATATGTTGTAAGAAAAGTAGCATTAGGTGATTATTGCACATAAACCTCATAAACCTCCACTTTTAGACACATGGAATTTATGACTTATAGGTTGAGTATTGATAAATCTAACTGATATCAAATGCTTATTTGTTCATTCGCTGACCACATACCATCGTAATACGCCACTGGTTTACGAAAATCAAAAATTATAACGTTGATAAACCTTGATTAGTGTACCAAGTTCGAAATGTTGTCCTTCAGGAGTTTTGTAGAAAAAAAATTAAATCTTTATTTTTTCGTAATTTTGACACCCTGTATCTCAAAGGGGATGCATTTTTAGGACATACCTTGCTAAAAACTTTTCACCTCAAAATTAAGTGAGGAATCTTTTATCGGAGTTTGTCGGTCTTATTCTGACTCACCCTGTATAATGTATCACGCTGACAATATTGTTTCGACACACAGTGCCTAGTGCCATCTTCTGAGCAATGAGTTATAAACTGCTATTTTCTCCGAGACTTCCTCTTCTTAAATTCAAGTTCAAGTACAAATATTACTAATGACGTACATACAGTGTGGCTTTTAATAGTCCCCCCCCTGTTAACTTTTGAACGGTCCGACGTAGAAACATGAAAAAAAAACTGTTTCGAGGGTTTCACGAATACTTTTTGAAATGAAAAAAATGGTGATTGCCCGACAGGGGGGGGCACATCAACACAATATTTTTAAATGGCATGGGGGGTCGAGTGGCACATCGTCGAAAAGGAATTTCCATTCTCTTTACAACCATCAATTTTTTTTTGAATTTTGTTAATGTTTTTTTGCAATTCAAATTCGAAATATCAAATATAAATGCGGATCTGAATACTGCAAAAAACTTGCAAATCGAAAAAAAGGCTAACTTGTTTGGGAAAGAATTGCAATTCAAAACCAATTTTTTGAAGCTAAGGTCTAGTCTCCCGTTTCATTGAATTAAATCATGTTATTGTTGCACATGGTGTGGGATTTTAATATTTTTGGCTAGATTTGTTTTACTGTAGCTAGATAGATTTATTTTACTGTAGATAGATGGATTTATTTCATTTCTAATTTCTACAGAGTTGTTTTCACTCGTCTGAAAAGTAAGTCATACATACACATAAACTTCAATTAATATTTTAAAATATAAAATCAATATCACTATAAAATTCAAAACATGAAAATATTTGTAAACATTCATCTGAGCTGCTCGTATTTAAATATATTTAAAATTATTAAAAGATTATGTTTGAAGGAGATAATCACTAATGGAGTAGAGCTCCAGGCTACACATATATTTCCTCACCGATCCTAACAATCCTTTCGAACTTGGCATATTTTTAAAATTTTGTGGAAGATGATTGTTAAACTTAATGGCATTGAAGGTACTGTGGACTTGTCTCGAAAATACTCTTCTGAATAGAGATTTCTAATGGCTCGGCAGACACCGATAAAAAGAGACAAAAGTTCTTAGGTTTTCCATCCTTGTTGTAGTTGTGATTGTGACGAAAATTTTGGTGGAAAACTATATTTTCTACGACTTTGTCAATATTGTTAGGATAGTTTGGAGGAAAATGTTGCATGGTCTGTCTATTGATGTTAACTGTGTTCTTTGCAGCTTGACCGTTTGATAGGATCTTTGAATTTTTCCGATTTTTATGATGACTGCCACCGTAAGGGACGAATGATTACTTAGTCAGGCCAGTTGTTTGGATCTAAAAATTCATCCATAGTCAAGTCTGTGCTGCCTATTTTAAAGCATACCTCCTACCCATATCCAGTTTCTGCTAGGTGCCACTGCCAATATATTGCTCGGTTATCCTCGTCCATAGATCCTAGATGAGGATGTGTGAGTGACTTTCTGCCACGTCTGGTCAGTTTTGTCTGTTTCATCATCTCTTTGACCGAATTTTTATAGTCTTTCTTGACTTTGTGGGTGTGGATAACAGATTTAGAGAAAGATTGCTAGCTTCTTCTTGCATGTCTGGAACAGATTTCATACCTTCTTCACCACTGTCTGAATTACTATTAATTTTCACTAATTCACACAGTCACAATTATTCAGAATCAGAACGTATTATGATTTTACAGTTTTGTTCTCTTCCAGACTTTGATAATTTACACTGACGTTTAATGAAAATGTATGTGAAACGTCAAAGTACGCAAGTGACAGTCACAGGTGTCTAGATAGTAAAAAACTACAAAATCGTGTTTTTATGACTTAAGCAGCAGATAACCATTGGTTTCGTTCATATTTTTAGCGTTGATATGATTCATTTTCATATATGGTAGGCCAAAAAAGTCATAACAACACGATTTTGTAGTTTTTCACTATCTAGACACCTTTGAATGTCACTAGTGTATAGCTTGGCAAATCTAGCAATGAATGTGAAATCGGCACGCCTGTTGATGCGTGGTAGCAGAAGAGCTCAGTACATTCTGATAGACAAGTTACAACTGGTCAGTTCTGGCATCGCGAAGTGCACTGTGGAGTTAAGTGATTTTTGATTACTGAATGTACATTTATACTACCCTCTTTATCGTCCGAATACTTCCTCATTCTAAATTCGCTTATCTCATACGTTTATCGGAATTCATTGTTAGATTTGCCAAGCTGTACTTTGACGTTTCATATCAATTATCATTAAACGTCAGTGTAAATCAAAGCCTGGAATCAAGAAAACAAAACTGAAATAATAATACGTTCTGATTCTCAAAAATTGTGATTGTGTGAATTAGTTTCTTATTAAAGATGCATCACCAGCGCGTCATCACGAAAGTCAAATTTCATTATTGCGCCGCACCGGATATATTTTTCAAAAGTGATATTGGAGGTAACGAAGCACCGGTCCGTAAAAAACTACGTAGCTGGGAGCGCCAATAAGGTATAGATAGCTCCTAATCGTAGTTTCGGTTTTGCGTAAATACTAATGATTTTATAAAAAAAAAAATGTATACCTTTGGTTCTATAATTTCTTCAAGAATGCGGGAAACTACCTATTTTTTTCATTTGTCAAACCATACAATTTTTTTTTCTTCAGAATCATCAAAATCAAAAATCAGTAATTTTCCCGCATTCTTACAAACAAATTGAATAATTTGTACCAACAAATTTATGCAAAAAACTAAAACTGAACGCTCGAAACCGAAACTCGTTTCATAAAAATATATAGATACAGACCAACTACGACATACTGACGTTCAAGATGGTTTTTGTTCTACTACACTTAATGAAAGATACGCCGCTGACTTTTGCTGGTGTTTCACTTAAATTTCTCAATATGTGTATGGATGAGAAAGCAGACAAAATCATTGTTACGTTTGATCAGTACATTTCGCCATCTATAAAATATAATGAACGTTTATTACGAGGCTACAAAGAAGTTCGCCCTTTTTATATCCACGGATCAGATCAAAAGTACCCAGCGGATTTTTCTTCAGTGTTAAAAAACGTAAATTTAATATTTTTCATTTCTGACTACGCACCATTTATTCAGAAGAAAATTATATATTTTATCGTATCATTGAAAATTGAGCTTCCTTTAAGTTAAATCTTACAAATTATCAACATCATAACATCACAACAACACGTAATACATTAGTTACAAAATATAATAAGTTAGTTACTTTATAATACCCTAGATACCAAATGGCACGCTAAAATGACAATAACGTGACAATAACCAAAGTTGTAAAAAATTTCACATCATCTTTGTCTATGATACGATAAAGCTTTGAATGTAACTAGATTATTATGCAATTTAAATAAATCTCGGAAGTTGCATCAGGCGACTCAACGCGAATCGGTTGTTAAATAAGATCAGCATCATTATACATGTACTAATAAATATAGATTCTTGTACATGATAAAATGAAAATCAATAAATAATTTTCTCCGAATGTCATTATCTTGAAGCATTTAATCGAATCAATGAGTCCTTTCGTTTGCTTCGAGGTGTAATGTAGTGTGATTTACACCACATTTTCACACAAAGGAATGTGTCAAATCAATCTACAAAAGAATACTAAAAATCGAGTGTAAATTACACTAGGTGTAGGAAGTATTACACCTCGATGCAAACGAAAGGACCCAATAATATAATCCTAATTTTAATTAATTTACTGAACAAATGTGTATAACATAAAAAAACAACTTAATGATAGCCATTAAACAATTTAGTACTACAACGATCGTCTTTCGGGCCGATAAAGCAGCTTCATAAGCTTGGCTCGTGCATCTAATAGCCTTGGGCTTCTAAAGCTCATTTTCTGCCACAATATACTACAGCAGCCCAAGGGGCGATAAACATTACTTTCGGTAATATTTTTAGGAATGATATGATTCATTTTCATATATAATTGACCTTTATTATCTATGAAATCTGGTAAAATTTAAAAAATTCTTCAAATTTTAAATGACAAAATGAATTTTTCATTTTCAAGTAGACACTTAAATATATTTTTAAAGGAAAAAGATTGAAATGGTGAGTTTTCATAAAAAATACTTAATTCTAGTCTGGAGAAGAATTCCCCATTCTATATGAATGAATTATCTCACTATTAAAACGTATGAGCAAGAACATTATGAAGTAAAATAGTGTTGAAATGAATATAAAGTAAACTCGTCTATATTGTTTCCTTTTCAGGCAAGAGAGGCACTGAAAAAATATTTGCATTACTACGAAAGATGGGAAAATCATTCAAAATCATTGAAGTTGGAAGAGCAAACACTGGAAAAACTTCGGGCGAGGATCAACCACAAAGTAATGTCTGGGTTGGGTACTTGGATTGATTGGCAATATTTATTCACCGCAGCAAACTTACTAGCGAAGTGTCGGTACACCTTACAATATACATATCCATACGCCTATTATATGGATGCAGGATCCAGAAAAGAACTGTTTGAGTACCAACAAGCTCAGCTAGAGGCCGAGATTGAAAATTTGTCGTGGAAAATTGAAAGGGCGGAGACAACTGATAGAGGCGATTTGGAAAATCAAATGGACATAGCAGAAAAACGACGTACTACTCTTTTGAAAGACTTTCTAGATGTGTGATATTTTCTATAGGTATACTTTATTTATTAAATTTTGTACTTTTTGCGGTGTTGCCAACGTTTGAGCTCATTTCGACAATTAAACTGTGATGATAGCTCCAAATAGTTTTATCTTAAGAGTAATGGCATCGGAACATAGGCAAGAGGTCTTAAACATGTGAAATTTTGGCCTGGTTTTGTCATTTTCAGTTTTATGAAATGAAATTTCTTAGGATGAGAACTATAGTTTACTTTTAGTAAGGTTTAGTAAGGCATTACACTTGAAAACGACTGTAGATCTCAACAGTTGAAATGTCGTGAATAAAAATTGTAGAGAGTTGAAGTCCAGAATAACCTTACTAAAGGTGAAACATTTTCAACCACCTTCAAACAAATATAGTTTACTTGTCTTATTTTTCATCATTTCTGCTCAACAAATCAATTAAATTATATATATACAGGGTGTTTCCCAAATTGGGGCAATTAAGAAAATAGGTTGTTCTATGGAACATAATGTATCAATAAATGGCAAGAATTTTCGTTTTTGAAGCAGTCAAAAATGTTCGAAAAATTTAATGAAATCGCTTTCAGTTATCTTTGTTTGGGAGGCACTGGTTTGATTCTCCAGTCCAAAGCATAACTGACCGCTGGCAGTGTTTCAGCGTGGTTTGCACAGGCTACAGTGATTTCCAAAAAAGTTTTGAAAACTTTAAAATTCAATATCTCCCAAAATCATTGTTTTTTTTTCGATAAAGAATTATTCTTTCATTTCGTTTTGTTTTGTCATTTCATTTATTTCCCCAATTTCGGATTAAGTGCGTGGACAAACTTCGGGAGAAGATTCTTTGAAAGTTTTCAGGACGAAAAGTTCATATAAAAATATGTCTCAAGCGGCTTGGTTTTAGAGATACAGGGTGATAAAAATGTATTTTTTTTAAAGATTTTTTGGAGTTGAAAAAAAATTCTGAAGGGTTGAACAAGGCTTGACTCTGAAAAAAGGAGGACCCTGTAAATTATTTCAGAAATGAATTATTTTGTATCGTGCTCACTATTGAATGGATTGTACTTGCCTAATTTGAACTGATTATTGTCGAAAATGTCGAAGTTAACTCCAAAAAATCTTGAAACAAATGTATATTTATCACCCTGTACCTCGAAAACCAAGCCGTTTGGTACATATGTTTATATGAACTTTTCGTCCTGAAAACTTTAAATGAATCACCTCCCGGAGTTTGTCAACGTACTTAATTAACACCCTGTATATATGGTGAAAAGTGTTTTCGATTTAATTCCGAGACTTCTACCATCTGCCGACGGCAGTTTCGTTGTTTACAACTCTTCAGGACAGCTTTATGGAGCTTTCGAAATCAAAACGAATTCACTCTGAATTATTAATACCTTACGACAATGATAATGAAAAATATCTTATGACATCTACAGTTCACTAGTTGAAACTTAATTTGAAACGAACCATGGAATCCAAAGTTAGATGTTTATCTACTCATTGGCAGGCAGAACAACAAAATTGTTGGCTGCTTGCCAATGAAGCATTTCATGTCAAGAGTCTCAAAAACAGTATTCAAAAGCAAACGGGAGTAAAAAATATCCTGTTTGACAGGTATTCATTATCTTCTTAAACAATAACAACAATCTTCTTAAACGCAGCTTGTTTTTGAAAGTCTGTCAGTTGGTTGCCAAATGAATCGGATATTATTTTATGCTATTTATTTTTTACTAGTCTTTGTCTAAATACTTTTTATTACAAGCTTTTATTTAGTTGCACCTGTTCCGGTGTGCGTCTGTCTGTCTGTAATAAAATCTTACAGGTAAATTTTGACCCACTTCTAGTCTTCCGATTAGCTTGAAATCTGGCAGGCGTTCATTATTCCAGTTACAACACAATTTTTAATGGCGGAACAAGATGGCGGACGAGATTTGTTATTATGGTCCGGTTCCATTTCAAATTGGTATGTGACGGTTTTTAAGGTCGGAGATTAAGATATTTTTTTTTTTAATTTTTGATGAGTTTTGTGGCTATAGTGTGATTCGATTCAAAAGTGGAGTTTATCTGGATTGAAGAATATGAATTTGTTGTAAAAATTTATGAATTCAAAATGGCAGTTCCAAGGTGACCGACTAGTTTCATGATTATGGTCCAATTCGATTTAAAATTGGTATTTGGGGGTTTTTGGTGTGTGAGATTATGAATTTTTTGTCGAAATTCATAAATACACGATGGCGAACGAGTTTTGTAATTATTGTCCGATATTCTTCAAAATTAGTATGTGTTATTTGGGCTTGAACGTTTTTTAAAAATTCATAATTTCAATATGGCGGCGAGTCAATATTCAGATGGTCATTCAAGAGCTTGATTTGTTTTTAGTGATAATTAAAACTTGGATAACTATGGTCATTAGTATGAGTGCTAACACTTTTTTATTTCTAATTATGCAATAGGATATTTCTAAAATATATAGGCAACAGAACATTTTTAGCTTGGCAAATAATGGTCTACACGTTTCTTTCTCACTTTTTTTTAATTAATGCTCTAAGGCATTTTTTCTGTAGTCCGAATAATTTTCCAAACTAGTGTGTCATTCATAGTTATGCCTAAAAACTTTGTTTTTGCATTATTTCAGATTTACTTCTCCCATTTTTTTTTATCCTCTTTGGTCCATTTATTTCATCAGACTTGACATATAGTTTATTTGCTGAGAATCAAAGATTGTTTCATTGAAGTCTTTTGTTGTTATCATCATCAACAAATCACCTGCATAAGTGTTAACTTATATTCATATAGGTATTTAACAATGTGTGCTTTGCATAATGAAAATTATATAGGAGGAAGCACACCTAACCTGACATACCCCTACATTTACCAATATCAAATCAGAGCAGTGCGTGCTGCTTTGACCATTGACTTCTCTATAAGATAATACTAATATTTCCTCATAAACACTCGTAAAGTGTACCCAAAGGCATAGCCTGTGCGGGTAGGGGACAGCTATTGTCATGGCATGTACATATTGTTTTCTGTCATCAAGACCGTGACCACTGATGTGTATTTCCTCTGATTTCATATATCCAAAGCATTTCTAATAACCAGTTCAGTGGCATGCAATCAAAAACATTGTTCAAGTCTCAGTATATTCGCATTGGACATCTTTTTAATTGAAAGCTTTTATTTCACTTCCAATGTGGGTGTGTGTGTGTCTGTTAGTTAGTTATTTTTAGTCGCACCTCGTCCTTCTCGAAAAAAGGTGAGAAAAATCGCTTGATTAAAAACTGATAAAGCCGTAAAAATAGTGAAAAATATCTGATCGTCGAATAATTTAGTTTCAAAAATGTTTACCCACCCACCCTTACAAAAGCTAGATATAGAATGTGTAGGAATTCGAAATAATTCCCAACAGTTTCGGACATGGAAAATTACGACCAAGGAAACAAAAGGTTGGTCAGGGTCTACGAACTCCCCTTCCTTTTCGAAAAAAGTGAAAATGAAACCGAAAAACTCCGATAAAATAATGAAAAGTATCTTATATGTATTCAAATAATTAATTTGAAAAAAATTCACCACCCTGACCCGCTGAAGGCTAGATAGAGAACGAGTAGAAACTAGGAAAATTTTCTGATTGTTTTGGACGAGGAAAATTACGAGGCTCAGATCCTTCTGATTTTACGAAAAGTTGCGAAAACACGATAATAAAATCGAACAAATCCGTAAATATTATGAAAAACATTAAGATGGGGTACGTGCCGAAAAGCTGTGTACCTGTCGCATCTATTAATAATAATAATCGTAGAGTGTACAATGAAACCAACCTAGCTTGAGACGTGAAAACGTGCTGCGCACTGGTCGGACAGCGGATTACAGTCCGTAATATATCCAGTGATAAGGCACTCAACATGAACATATGCGTAATTTAAATTGTCAGGCTAGATTGGTTTCACTGTACCTAAAGGCATAGCCTGTGCGGGTAGAGGACGGCTATTATAACTATTTACCGTAGAAAAATAATTAAACAGATTCTAATGCTGAAAAGTACAAAATAAAATATACTTAAAATAGCGGTTTAAAAAAAGCGTTTATTTAAATGCGCTAAGAAGAAGATAATGAACTTTGAAGTAAATCAAACCTATCATTTCGTTATATTATAAAATTTTATATTATACGTTTGGTGAAGGTAATATTAAATGTAATTTAAAAGAAATACATAAGTACTTCTCGCGATAAGCTTTTATATCGTATAAAATTAGAGGATAGCTCGAACGGTAGAGCGCGTGGGTCATCGATATCTATAGCCAAGCAATGAGATCTTTTCTCTTCGGATCGAGCTAGGAATCGCACATTAAAAGGTAAGACCTCATTAATCCTTAGCTCGCACAAGTTTCGACTTTTGAGGGCTGCCGTTCGTAGGGCAGCGACAGCAGGTTGACGGACAAAAAATTTAACAATTTTTTTTAATAATGTAATAAAATTATTACATTATTGAATTCAGTTTATATTCTTCTTTTTAGCGCTTTACATAAAAGCTTTTCTTAAAAAGTTTTTTACCTAAATTTTTTTGACTAATTTCGTTAATATGTCTATTGTTTCTGTTGCTGTTGAGGATGATTTGGATTTTCTGAATCATTGTTGTTGATCGGGCATCACATTGAATGAAGAAATGAAGGAAATTAGTATATCAACATACGATACCCAAATAGTTTTATATAATGATATAATTTTCTAATAAATTTTTGGCATTTTTGATTTGAATGGTTCACCTTCGCTACTTTTGAAAACTGAAAATTCCTGTTTCTACAGAAGAATTTATGATATTATGACAAAATGCATTGACTAAATTTTCCTTGAATTCTTTGAAAATATTTACTTCATTTAATGTGGATTCCTTCATCCTCTCTATACAGTCTCGAAAATAAAATTTGATCATAGTCATCTAAATTCAATATTCTGCTGCGGCTAAGACCGGCTGCCAGCCGCTTGTAACTCTGTGACACTCTCCCCACAAGGTTCGACGATCACCCTTCTCTCTCACCGCGCGGAGCTCCTGAACGTATAGGAGTATAGTGTAGATAGGCAGCGTTATTCACTTCAAACAATATAAAAAAATTAATGAAATACAATCGCAGAAGTTCAATGATTTAAAAAAAAATTAACATGCTCATCGAAAATTAATATTTGGAACATTTGGTGTGAATACAATTCAAGAAACACCAAAACTACGTCACTTTCACTCGACGCGCGTTTACTACACTAGTTAACCCTATTCTAATTCTATATATACCTACTACAAAGCAAATATATTTGGGAAATTACCTCGCACTCAAATGTCCACGCAAGGTTAGTTCGACTAAATAATTACTCATCGCAAAATGATTGTATTCAATTTCGGTTTCCTTTTCCTTCTATATTTATTTTTGGTTGTCAGGTCGAAATATAAATTGGTGGGGAGAATACCTATAGGATTGACAAGAACCCTTAGTTTTCGTGAGAATACCTTACGGATTATCTGACCCGAGCGGTTGGTGAGTTTACCTCCGCCCCTTTGTCTACAGCCAAGGTTCTGACAAAATCCAATTTTTTTTAAATTTAGTGCTCTCTGGTGTGGAGAAAATGAGAAAGTTTTGTCATTATTATTGAAATACAGATGTTTCAGTATGGTCAAGGTGTTCATTAGAAAATAATTTGATATTTTCATACAGCTAGGAAAATATTTAAAAAGAATAGCTAAATTCTTTTTTTTTTCATTTCAATATTTGTATATGTGTATAAAATTAAATTCTAAGCAACTTTTTCAAATAACTTTTTACGATATTTTGCCATTTTACTCCACTGTTTGTCTTTTCATAATAATTTTTTTCAATTTGCCGCCATTCCAGCGATGACGTGACATGTGTCAAAATCGATTTTTAGGTAATCGGACATGCACAAACTTTTCCACAGATTTTTTCCAGTACTTTATTAATAACCTTTTTTCTATAGGGTACATACTTTTTGGCGGTCACTGTAGACTAGTACCATTTTATTTTCGGTAATAGTTCAGCCTGTATAATATATATTTATGATGAATTGTATCTTTTCCGAAGGAGATACATCAAAGTTCTGGGTTCCTTTATAAGCTACCTAGTTTTTGAGATATTAATATTGAAGTGTCTGAAGGTACTGAAGCTGTGTATAAATTTAATTGATTTAATTACTTACATGATGTGTTCAGTAGTTTTCAAGAGATATAGAAAAATGTGGTGTTCAATATATTAGTCAACAGTTTTGTTGATTTTAATAGATTTGGCCACCCTTCACATAATACGCCAATAACTTTTTTATTTCAACTTTTCCTGTTTGTAGTGACGAATTTAAAAATTGATTGCAATTTCATCAAGTGCATTCAAAACTTTTTTATCTAGGTTATTTTAAAAGGTAATTTTGTACTTTCATTTTATAAGGGTTTCATGGCCTGAGGCATCACTGAGCAAGATATATTTTTTTATTTAGAAGCATTGTCGGATGATGTAATGTAATAAATTCATGGGGTGTATTCAATAATGTGGATAATTCTGCTTCTGCAGTGAATTGTGCTGTCTAAATATATTTCTATATCTGTGTTCATGTACAATATGAGGTGCGAAACTACGTAGAGATAAATAGATGATAAATACTTTATTTTACAGCTGGAAATATTGTTCTTGAATTCTATTTTATTTATGAAAATGTATATAGTTTATCTTTTTTGTTTTCTTGAGGTGCTCTATCACAGTCCAGATTGAATGATAACTTTAGCCTCTTCAGCTAATAATGAGGTAGCATAAAAATAGTACAAAAATAAATTCCCGAATTTGTTTATATTTTATGTTCTAAAGAGATTGCTTATTTTTATGATATCTGCATTAGTTTGGCATGTTTTGACATCAAGAAATTTTTGTGTAATTTCGAATATTAAAATAGTTATATTCTAATATGAGTTTTCTTTATAAAAAAAACAGCCTCGTTGGAGATCATGAATTATGAAAATTTTTCGTACAAAATTATTATTCGCTCCCCAGAAAGTTTCTTGAGTTATCCAGTTCAAGAATACAGCTTTGAGTTCTGGACAGCGAACATGCCTACTTTCACTTTGATTGTTCTACTCCCTGGTTTTTTATATACAGTTGGTGTGTTGAAACTCTAGTCTATGCAAAACTCACTTATTCATCAACTGAGACCAGAAACAGTTGATAATCTCTATTGCTGAATATATGCCAAACTAACACAGTCATAGAATAACAAATCCAAGTGAAGCACTTGCAAATCTGATCCTAACTCTGGAGTTCTTCAGTCATGACCTATCATCACACAGGAGTACAAAACTTTTACAACATATCAAGCTTAGAAAACCACCCCAATTTAGCCTATTGCCATTATGAGTTTTACGTTTTACGCATACATTGTTCACTGTGGTTCTGGAATTGATTCTGGCCACTACTACACTGCGACTAAATACAGATCGGACTGGTATAAATTTGAAGAAAGTAGCGTAAATAGAAGTCTTCTTTCGTCTTGGACTCTTCGGAGCCTCTGGAAACACCCTACATCCTCTTCTACCAAAGAGCAGATTTTTTCCGGTTTTCTTACAGCTGTAAAAGAAAATGCGCCACCGAATCCACTTAAGCATCTTGAAACGTTTTTTTTTCTTATAAATTGTTTCTTTGTTATTGTGTTAATATTACAATAGATATAAGTATATAATTCATTATTAGTAAAATAATTGTTATGTTTAGTGTAGTTGATAATGGTCTATTATACATATCGCAAAACAAAGGAATAAGAATAGAGCAAATAGACAAAATAACTCAAACACTGGTTATCAGCCTGAAGGAGAGAAAGGAAGAAAACGACTCAAAACTCAATTACCTGGATATTACTATTGGAAATAAACGCACCAAAACAAAATTTCAATTCTCAGTAACAAGAAGAGCAAAGCTGCAGTATTTGTATTGCAGATTTGAACTTCGCCTTCTGGTAAAAATGTATCCCATTTTTTTTTGTTCCAATAAAGACTATTATTATTACTAACAGGTAACCTACACAGACAAGTTCCATCATTCCATCATACCCTCAAGTTCGAACCACCCACCCTCACACAAAATGACCACTCCAACAGAAAAAACCCACACAAATACGGTCTGCTTCACAAAGGTCACCAAACTAGAAAACTAACAAACATCTTCAAATACTTTAACATCAACATCACTTACAAACTGAACACGAAAATTACACAAAAAACAGCTATGAGAAAGATGAAGAAATCTAAACGGAGTGTACAGCATACAATGTTCAGACTGCAAAAAATTCTACGTCAGTCAAACAAAGAAAGAACAAATCCAAAGCACAGGAAAGCATACATAAACCCAATAGCATATAAATCAAACCTTGCCACACACGCCATACGAAACAATCATACCTTTTCCCAATTGAAAATAAAACAGGTCTATAAAGGAAACAGAATGATCATATGGTAAAATATAAACATTCACAAATTTAAAAACCACAACTCCCTTGTTGATGAACAAATACAATTCAGAACGCAGGACTTAACATTTGATATACTCCACAAAACAATACAAAAAGCTAGCAACAATGAACCCAGAGCAACATCAATCTAGCAAATTCTTCATGACGTGACACAAGTACAAGCGAATGTAATGAAGCGTTCAGATGGAATAGAGGACATCTTCACACCCAAACAGTCACTAATGGAACACAGATGAAAACATGGAATCATGAAGGCGTTCTAACAGAATAAAAGGGCAAACGGTAAGAAGGAAGAAGCAGTTCAAGTAGAGCCTTGAAAATAAATGACAGCAAAACTTTGAACACTTCCTTTTGACTTAGTGTGAACATTAAAATATAATTAAAAAAAAAACTTTAAAGGTATCATGACTCAAAGTAAATAATCCAGCATAAATAATTTTTGATTCTTGTATAATAATTGAAATTGGATAGTCGTTTTTGACATTTTTTTTTTGTTTTGTGCGAAAGTGACATAATTTCTATCAGTCTATTTACAATTCCAAACAAACCAATAGAAATGAATTCACATCAAGGCAGTTTATCAAACTATTTGACCTCGAGCCACGGGCTTTAGTCTTAATGGGGGTCAAACTTTGACAAAGTCTAGAACTGAATAACTTTCCGAATTCCGCATATAAGTACAAAACCACCCTGGTGTCAATCACACTTTTCTTTTTTCTATACTCATATGGTTTTTTTCTCATTAAATTGACATTTTTTGCATTATGACTTTCATCTCATAATAATGATTTATAAATTGTTTGTTTTTACATATAATTAGGTCAGGTCTATTTATACTTTTTTTGTTCCATTTATATGTGAATCGGTATCTACTTTATACTAAATAACCAAATACATAAATAAAATATCCGATGACTACTTTTGGGTTCCACCTACTTGTAGCCCAACTTTATTTACATCAATTGCACCTCCAATTGCAATGCTATGGTTTCAGTTTGACGTAGGAATCTAAATCCCACAAGAAATTTGGTTCTTATGCAGATTACTTTCTTCACGAGTGTTTTCCTACTTCTGAAACTAACACCAAAAGGAGGTCCAATATTATTTGAATATAATTGTAATTACAAAACCTCCCTATTTTCATGTTTTTAGCAACATTTCACTAAAAAATAAACAATAAATTTGGCAAACTTCAATAGGCTGGCTGCTATTTTTTTTGTGCATCAAACGTATACCATTGAACTATGACTGGAGACATTTATAAATTATATTGAAGCCTTAATTTTTCGTGGGGCTGTATGTAGTTATGAACACGCAATATCAGTGGATAATTACTTGTTTTCTTTTGTTATAAGGCATCGACTACATTGGTCATTAGCCTTTTAATTATTTCCGATCTGTTCGGAATAGCATATGAAATACTCATCCACACTTTGTAGAGAATCTCAGGGGTTTTAGGGGTGTGGGCTGCTGATTGAAAAGCACAGAGAAGGTTAAACAGTTTAATTGGAACGTTACCCTGACGGTATATGGAAGGACGTGACTTATTGTGTTGTCTAAATAAAGAATAAATGAACTAATTACAATAGAATCACCCACTAAATGAAATTCTACCTACCTAAATAAAGAGGCCGGCACGAACTAAATAGCGGCAAAGCTGCGTTTAGTTGTTTCACCAATAACCCTTTTTAGAGACAAACAATTAATTCAGTGTAACAGGAAATGAAATCTGTCAACCTCAACGCTGTTTCGCATGGGCCTAGAAATGAATGTTTTTTATCTTCCCCCCCAGTGGTGCGCTCTACATACGCATGCTTCAATGTAGTACGGCGCGAGGCTTCACCTGAACAAATATTTACCGCGCCACCAGATTTACACCTGGGCGTTCGCAGAGTTGCCTAGCGATCAGGGGCTAGAAAGCCTGCGTGAGCGCCAAGGTGTGCCTTGGATAAATCCTCTGACACCGATAACATTGAGCGATCTGTTACAACTTTTCTCATTAAACCTGTTTCATTCAGAAATTGTATAGTTTTCAGGCAGTATTACTCGTTTCTAAGGCATTGTGGCAGCGTGTCAGGAAGGAAGCAGTCATTTCTAGCTAGGGTATATACCGAACACTCTAGTAGTAAATTTGCCACAGTATTTGGGGTCTGGTACCACACAAAAAATAGTTAGACACTTGTTATGTTTTATTATATAGTTATACGTACCTATGATCATTAAAAAAAAATGTATCACCTTTAAAACCCATTTCGATTTTCCATCCTAGCTTGAGTAGTTTGGATGGATAGACCGCGCGTTTCTTAGGTCCAAAAAAGAGACGAATTCCTATCGTCGGTGATACTTCGCTCACAAGCTCGCTTACTTCTCTGGAACATCGCAGAAAGTTTGGCGATCTGTCTGTATTTTATAGATATTTTCATGGACGATTGCCTTCCGAATATCATCAATCATTCTATCGTTAGCGGTTTCATCGAGATTGACCCGTCGAGCTCAGTCCTCACATCCATATGTCGTCACTTTGGAGACATGGCGCACATCTGCTTCCCAGGACTCGGTTTTTTCACCGAACAGCAAAGCTTTGGAACTCGTTGCCTCGGGAGGTGTTCTCCGAGGCATACATCCTTCAGAAATTCAAGAACACCAATTCCTACCTACTTTCCCTGGGCCCTCACGATGTTCTTTGAACAATACAGGATTTTCCTTTTCGAGATAACTAAAACTAAAAAAAAAGATGAACAAATTCGCGCGAAAATCCATATTGGAATTCTTGACAAAATTATCGATTTACTCGTAAACCATGGGTCATACAGATTTTAGGAAATTTATTAAACTCTCTTTTCTATGATTACTTTTTTGAAAATTTCAACGGTTGGCGAGTTATAGGCGAAAACATATTTTTTTTTGGCCAAAGTGGTGATTTTGGGGGGAGCCATGTCACCCCATGACGGATTTTTGTGGTTTGTGAAGGAAAATTTCTGTGCCAATATTTTAGGTAGATATTATGAATATTTTACTGAAGCGACTGTACTAAAGTCAAAATATTGAGAAAAAAGTCATTATAATGAGAAAATGAAATTATAAGGAAAAACAATTTATATTAATGAAAAAACAGCCATTATGGATTAAAAAAAAAACTATGTGTGATACTATATAGGGTGCTGTTGTACATAAGGGCTATTCTAGTAGTAGATGTTTTTTGTGTTGATTCCTTTCTCGTCCAACAACCTCATGCTAGGGTAGAGCAATAAATAATTGAAGAGAATTGGTAACATTTATTGAAACAAAAAACAAACAAGTATAATAAACTGCTACCAGTGGTATACAACCAAATTTAAAGGCGAATTTGCATGATGCAGTTTTTCACATTTAGTTAGTCGATGAGGGGTTTCTAAATGTATTCAATATTTTTGAGCAACTGAAAATTCTTCAACGAATATCCTGCAGTCACCATGCATACTCAGCCTCAGCTGTAAATGAGTGATAAAGACAGAACAAATATAATAGAAAACACGTTTTGGTACAAAATTACCATAAAAACATCATTTCATTAATAGGTCCATGGTCAAAATAATATTGTCTCCATTTACACAGGAAATTAATAAAAAGTAAATACAATGATGAAAAATAATAAATACTTCGTTGAAAAATAACACAATAATCCAATCAATCACAATCAACATTCATGACTTTGAGTCTCAATTTGTTTGTATATTACGGTAGGTGATGGCTGACCAATTTTGAAGAGATGTGGTTTGAATGTTCAAAAAGGCAATTGCTGTGCTTATTGACATGTCTGGTAATCTTTCTTAATTTATTGTAGGCAGTGGCGGATCTAAGGGGGGAAGGCACGGGGGCACGTATCCACCAGACGGATGAAGATTAGACTAAATAAAATTTATATTTGAGGAAAAAATTCTGTCAGTCTTGTGCCCCCCTGACTAATTTTTTGGATCCGCTCCTGACTGTAGGTTGTATATACCTTCCACTAGGAAATAACAATAATTGTATATTTCTAACAAAACCCAATGAGATAGTGAATTCACCTGCACTGCACTGTTTGAAACCTTTGGTGTAGTAATGAATATATTGGAGTTTATTATTATTAAGATTTAATTAAATCTACTTGCATAGCTGTTCTTATACCCATTAGTTACCTCTGTAAAGTACCTGCGTCATAATTACCTTGAATAAATTTTATTTACTAAACAGGTAAACTTTAAATTGATGATTGGATATGCCAAGTGCATAATGTGATATCAAACAGATCATTTCAATAAATTATACAGTGCACTGGTCCACCATCATTATCATTCATAATGTTAAGTCAACTTATTTTTAAGCTTTCATAGCCACCTGTTGTTGTTAACTTGCCTAACTAATCTTAATGAACTAAAGTCTATGAAATGTTTTTTTTTTTTGCAAAACATGATGATCTACTGCTGATTATTCCACTCTTCTCCGTAGTTTAGATGTGCTAAGTGTTCTTCATTATCTTACTTCAATAGATCTTTTAGTCTATCCATAATATTTTGCACGGCAGTTCTTATAGTTGATTTTGTAAATTCCAAACTTTTCCGACTCATCCTTGGGGTTGCCCAAAATACTAGTGTCTGACAGAACCTTGCTGAAAGGAACGCAGAAGAAGTGCAAACAATTCTTAGACTGATTGATAATATCAACATATCTGACACTCGTATCAAAGTGCAAAGAATAGGTAAATTTGGAAATGGACTTAATAGATTAATGAAGGTAACTTTTGCAAACCTTGAAGATGCAAAGGAAGTTTTGAAGTCAAAAGATAAATTGAAGCCAGTGATCATATTCGGCGGTCAAACAAGAAAGCAAAGAGAATATTAGAAACAAGTAAAAGAAGAGTTGAATAGAATTATTGCAAATGGAGATAATTCGAAAACAATCAGGCATTTTAAATCAGTTCCAACAATAGTATCAAAATCTAACAATGCGAATATCCAAAAAACCAATTAAAGAAGCCTTATATTCAACCACTTCAGTACAATGAAGATATAATGTATTTAAATGTTCAGAGTTTTATTGCGCACAAAACCGATATTATAACAAGTATTGCATTATTGAATCCATCATCATCCTGAATGAATCAAGAACAACAGTAGACATACATAATTTTGAAATCAGCATAAACAAATACAATATAGTTCGGTGTGACAGCAAAAGTCGACAAACTGGTGGAGTATTAACATATGTTCTAGTAGGAATGGACTACAGAGTGATCAAACCTATCATTTTGGATGGAAACTATTGGATACAGTTCATAAGTGTAAGGATAAAGTCGCAAAAGTGGCACATCGGTGGTATCTACCATTCTCCAAGCTCGAATCATGGAATATTTATAGACACATTAGAGGACATTCTTGAGACATACTTCATTGGAAAAAAGTGTTTGATGATTGGCGACTTCAATATGGATTATGAGGACGATGATTATTTTTACACCAAAAAGGTCAAACATTTATTTAAAATGTATGGAGTAGATCAAATTGTTAGTAAATATACAGGGTGTACTGAATAACTAACTAACGAATATTGATTCAAATCGAGCAATTGTTCATGACAATCCAAAAGTGACAGACCAGTCTATCATATCTGTCAATTTTTGTAATGCAAATACAACGCTAGGGGAAAAATTCAAGCAAATTAGAAAAATGAATGTAGATACCTATCATGACATAAATATTGAAATTTTGTTCTGTAACTGGAATTTAAATTGAGTTAATGTTGATGTTATATTAGATGATATAACAAAAAATTGTATAAATATTGTAGATCAATTAGCACCAGAACACACTGTTAAAATATATATAAATATATATATATATATATATAAATAGTATGGAACCCTATGATAATGAATTGACAATCAAAGCAAGAGAAAGAGATGTGGCTTATAAGAAATTTACATAAACATAATAATTGGGAAAATTATAAGAGAGTGAGAAATGACTATGTAAATATGTTAAAAGTAAAGAAAGAGCGATATTATGAACAAAAAATTGATGAAAATAAACATAACGCTAAAGAAATGTGGAAATATTTAAAATCTCTTATAAATCCAATTGAGAGTTATAATTTTGAAAGGATAGTATTCAATGTTGATGGTCAAATGATAGTTTATAACACAAAAATTGATATTGCAAATGGATTTAATGAATATTTTGTTAAAAGTGTAGGTCAAATTGTGAACAATATAAATTCTGACTCAGACTGGAGTTCAAACGATTTTGATATAGTGAACTGTAAATTGAATTCATTTCAGCTAAACTTGTCGCAGTTACGAAATATAATATTTTCAATAGATAAAATTAATAGATCAGAGATAATGAACAGTCAATTTCTGAAACAGACATTTAACACCTTGGGGCGTGTAATATTGAACTTTGTAAATAAGTCTCTCCAAACTGGAAATTTTCTCCAGTACTTCAAAACAAGCACAGTAATACCAATACTGAAAATAAATAATACTATAGAATCTAGCAATTTTCGTCCTATCAATACTCTACCAACCCATGAAAAAGTTTTGGAATTAGCAGTATATAAACAACTCAACAAATACTTTGATGAAAACGGGTTATTCTTAGGTTGTCAGTCAGGTTTTAGAAAAAAACATTCGTGTGAATCTGCCTTACAGAGTAACAAATTGGCAAGGAAAAATTGATGAAGATAATTATATTGTTATTACATTCTTAGATCTGAAGAGGGCTTTCGAAACAATAGACAGAAATATATTAATCCAAAAGCTCATACAGTATGGTATTGATGACGATGAGTTTTAGGAGTCAAATAACAAAAATTAATTCGTGCTACTCACAAGAGATAGAAAATGATCTTGGGGTACCACAGGGCCTTTACTTTTTTTAATTTATATAATATAAATGATATTAATTATTTATATGGAGATCATATAATTAACTTATTTGCAGATGACACATTGTTATATACCTACGATAAATCCTTGCAAGTAGCCGTTGAAAAGATGAACAATTCATTAAAAAATATTGAGTTATTCCGTGGAACAAATAAACTAAAACTAAATATCACTAAAACTAAGGCTATGATCATTACAACAAAATGACATTGAAAGGAATACAGTTAAAATTAAAATCAATGATAGTGACCTAGAAATTATGAGTAAAATCAAGTATCTAGGGTTTTACATAGATAACATAATTTCATTGAATGATCATGCTCATTATGTGATAAACAAAATATCAAAGAAATTGTATTTTTTCTCAAGAGTGTCATCTTCATTATCAATGTATGCCAGAATAACGTGCTATAATTGCATAATAAAGCCTCATTATGATTTTTGCGGTACTCTCTTATGTTTTGTTAATCAGAACAATTTAAACCAATTAAAAAAACTGCAGAATCGTGGAATGCGAATAATACTACGCTGCAATAGAGCGACACCTATATAAGATATGCTTTACAGATTAAGGTGGCTTACGGTTTCACAAAGACTCTTCTATCTAACTATGATATTTATCTTTAAAATAATGAATAAATTGCAACCAACATATTTAGCTAACTTTCTAATGACATATAATGAAATACATCATCATAATACCAGATGGAACACTAATTTTCACATTGCAAGGACAAATTCACGAAGCTGTATGAACTCATTATTCTTCAAGGGTCTGGATATAGTTTTAATGAACTGCCAAATAATATAAAAAATTTTACTTCTCTCCGTTTATTCAAAGGGGATTTGATAATATTTATAAGGACAAATTGAATTATATTAAATCTAAGTCATTGTTACAATGGAAATATAAATTCATACCCTATCTAGAATGTGTTATGTAGTTTTTCTAGATTTTGGGAAACTAGACAGGTTATTTCATTTTCTTTATTGTCTTATTTTTTTATGTATTGTGTGGATATAGTAAATTAATTATGTTTAAATTAGGCTTGCTTATTTTCAAATAAAGTTCTTCTTTTTCTTTCTTCTTTTAAATACCACCCCCACCTCTGGTTCCTTGAAATTATTTCCAAAGTATTTGGTGGTGTGGAACGACCGATACGTATTCATTTTGGTTTGTATTATTTTTAAAAGTAGAGAATTCGTTCACTCTCAACCCAAACATTTCTTCCATATTATATTACCTATACTACTCGAGAAACCGTTACTAACGGCAAGTTCTTCTTTAAATCTCTCCCGTTTAATGAATTACTAATGCAAAAACTATAGTGCTATTAAGTCAGAGAAAAACCAATGATCTGATGAAATCCTACCTCAGTAAGTGACAACAAATTAATAGTCAGTGTCTCATCTAAAAATAACTTCCGTATTCTATTCTAAAAAAAGTTCAAATTAGTGTAGGGGTGTCTGAAGGATCCATACTTAGCCCTATTTTGTTCTTGATATTTATTAATGACATATTTTCACAAATAGACATCTTGCTTGCAGATGACATTTCAGTTGTTGTATCGGAAAGGGATATTTGTCCTCTCAATGAATCATCTAATGTAACAGTGTTCAGGGTTGTCGAGCGGTAGAATAATAACTCTCTTTTGATACATAAGAATAAAACCAGTCACATATTTTTTAATAACTTTCTCTTGATAAATAAAAATGAAACCCATCACATACTCTTCAGAAACGATATGATTGACCAGCTTATGTTAATGTAGACAATTCCCGACTGGATGAAACAAAATCCTACGAATTTTTAGGGGTAAATAAGAATTGTAGCGAGACACTCTACCCTGTACACGATTCTGACTATAATTCTCTTTTCGCTCGGAACTTTTTATCTAAGGGAAAAAAGTTCTGCCTTATCGTCGCGACTCGGTACGGCCTGATAAAAAGACAAGAATGGATATAGCTAGTTTTCAGCTGGGCCATTTACATTTCGATCACAGATATAGTGTTGTAGATTTTTCGTAGCCCTGAAAAGCTTGGGGGTTTGTTTCACGGTGGGTTGTACCTGCTTTTTAAGGTGAGCATATATTATTTACTCCCATGTTTTCGTTTTCGGTAATTTTCTAAAATATTTCCATTAGTTTTTACATTTGTATTTATATTTTAAGGTTGTCAAAATCTCTGAATACAGTGTTGATTGGAAATTACCCTGGTATATTATTGCTAACACCAAGAACCCCATCCCCTGACTACAGTACCTTAGCCGAGCCGGGCGCTTTACTACACCTTGGCACCCACCCCGTGGCACAATATATATACAGGGTATTCAGAAAAATTATTCTAACAAGATCACCAAAAGAAAATACGATGGGACGAATATCACCCCCATTGACCCGTGCTAAAAAATATTTGCAAAATTTCGAGCTAGTTTCTTTCCTAAATACATTGTATTCTAACCCTTCACACTGACTCCTCTCCTCATCAATAGTAGTGGAAAATATGGACAACTAACTGCCATTCCTTGACGTTTTGGTGATAAGGAGTCAACGTGGAAGAATGGAATACAATGTAATTAGGAAAGGAACTAGCACCTACAGGTATATACCTAACAGTTTGCATCACTGTGGACAACACAAACGTGCTGGTCTGAATTTTCTAGTGCATTGTCTTTTAACGTTTACTCATACACAGGAGACGTTTGAAAAAGAAAAGGCGGCAATAAAAGAAATGGCAGTTTGTAACGGTTTCTCAAGGGGTATCAAAGATTATAAGAAAGAAAAATTTTAGGTTTGGAATGAACGGAAACTAGACTTTTAAAAATAATACAAACCAAGATAAATACATATTGGTTAATCGGTTCTATACCACCAATACACTAATAACTCTGGAAATAATTTCAATGACCAATGAGGGTGGCATTTAAAACAAGTCAGACAATTCAGCGTCTTTTGTCAACTTCAAGTTCAAAGTCGGGAATTTGGAAAATTCTGAAATCTACGAAAATAAATTTAAGACCTCTGACGCAAAATATTATAAACAGACTCCGAAATATTGAAGTGAGATGAAGAACACTTAGCACATCTAAAATATGGAAGAGCGAAAAAATCAGCAGTTGCTCATCATGTTCTGCAACAAAACCATTCCACAGACTTTATTTAGTTCACTAAGATTAGCATTTTGTGATTAGCATATCCAATCAATTAAAAGTTTCCTAGTTAGTAAATAAGGAAACATTGTAAAATGTATTTGAGATATTGAACAAGGAAACATTCTCCATTAAAATAATTTTTTTTTTGTAATATCTAACAAAAAAAACAACTACTTCCCCGGCTAAAGCCACTTTGGGCATTGAACTACATCTGATAGATATTGTGAAAATACCCTTACTGAAAAGAAAAAATCTGAAAATGAAAATCTTTAGTTTTCATTGAAAATTCAAATAAATAATGGAGATAGGGAGAATGTTATTCAAAAATATAACTCACAGAAATCGTTCATTTCATTATTTAAGATAATTATAACGCAGGTACCTATCAGGGTTATCTAATGGGTATTAATAAGGGCAACTATGTATGTAGATTCAGTTTAATCCAGAAGATGATCATTTGCTGACAGCAAAATATCGCTTTAATGTCGAGATAAAACTCCATTACCTATATTCAGTGGATTCATCGTTAAAAGTTGCAGGTTTTCATGGTAGCTGATTTCATCTACACCTTCAAAATAGTTTTCTAATTAAGTGATTTTTTTTTAATCTGTGGACATATCAAACAAATTAGCACAAAAATTATTATTTTGACATCTTCAACTCTCAGAAGAGGGTAACCAACGTTCCCAGATTCCCCACTGTTGGCAACAACGTTCTGCAAAAATATAGTTGCTTCCATCACCCATTCTAAATTTTTTTCGGCTTTGGTTTTTTCTTAGCATTATTTATACTTTGGACAATCTGATCAATTTGAGCATCATCATAATAATCATTCACAGGTTTTGCACTTGGAATGGGGAATAAGTTTGTCAAGGCATTGACATTGAAGTTGAACTTTTCCTTCAACACATTAGCAACAATTTCTATATTGTAGGCTGCGAACAAAACAGTCAAAATTAAAATCAAACTCCAAACTGAAGTTTGTCGAATTGGTTGTTCTGAAACACTATCTCTCACACTAAAATCTATGTCAATGAATTTAAAAGACATATTAGCGCTAAACTGGTGTATTTCTGGTTGCCACTTCGAATTTTGCACCAAACTTGATTCTAGTTGTAGAGTATATAGTTTGTGATCTATGGGTATAGAAGGTAGGTGTACCAAAATTCCAGGATTTATTGTCTTTGACAGCTTTATCGAAGATGTATCAACTTTAACAGTGTGAATCACTGTTGGTGTACCAACTTCTCTCGTCAATTTAATTTTGAGTGACTTGTAATGGTCAACATTTTCTGCATGAACTCTGACAAGAATGTCCATTCTGGCTGCAGGCCTAAATACTATGAATCTGAGATCCGTCACGTCTTCTTTTATGGCCTAAAGAAAAAAAAAATGAAAATCACTATTTCGATTTCAGAAAATATCAACTTACATCGATTTGTATAAACTCTGGGGCCGTTCTTTCAACATTGTTGCTCTCACTCAGACCTCCTTTCACAATAACCTTATATGTACAGTATGGCTGTAGCCCTCTGATTCTGAACCTGCCAGTATTCTCGCAAGAGGTTTCTTCAGAATAGTGACTGCAGTTGCCCATTCCTGATGCTATCATAACCATATTGTCTTCTGAATCTCCATTCAATGATAGTACTTGGCCAAAAGCACTGTAGGCCACTCTCTTAGCCCTAAAATTTTAAATAATTGTATGTATTTTGTTCTGAACTATATGTGTTCCAAGAAATATACAGCATCTGAAAATACTTTGCTCAACAACTGGACAATAACAATAATAACGCGTATTTTGTGACATTTATTTAAAAATATGAATAGATGTTCATAAAATCAGTTGTGGAATCATCTGCGGTTGAAAGACAAACTTTAGTCACTATATTTTCCATTGTTTAAGATAACCTCTTGGAAGTTATTCATGTAGAAAAGGAAAACATTCTCCATTGAAAACTGGACAATTAAAAAATTTACTATCTGAACGAAAATGCAAATTTTCACTTTCAGATTTTTGTCTATTCAATTAGGGCTTTTCACAATATCTATCAGATGTAGTTCAATGTCCAGCGTGGCTTTAGCCGGATAAGTAGTTGTTTTCTGTTAGATATTACAGAAAGATCATATTTTTCAATTTTCAATGGAGAATGGTTTTATTTTGAACGTATTTTGTGGTTTCCCCATGTGATATACCACATACCAAAATGATAAAATTCATAATAACAAGTTGTATAATGTAAATTCTTTACGACATTATAGTAATGCACCGCAACCCCATCTATTTTGGCGGGCTCCCTTAAGGGTTTCACAATCTTCATCTCCCTGGCCCAATAGCGGTGGGCCCAACTCCAGGGTTCACCTCTCCTCCCACACAGGTGGGCTTCTTCTTGGAGTACGCCACTCCTGTTCCGACGGGCTCCACTTTGGGGAACTCGGAGCAACCCAAACCTGGCTCTGCGTCGACACACACAGCCATATTGGAGGATTGCCTACGTTTCCCAAATGTGGCAGATCTCGCCCGAAGCTCGGAAAATGTGAAGGTAAAAACCAACATCCGCGGGTCAAAGGCGAGGCTGGCCATCCACCTCCACTTCCTCCGGAACACGGGTACGGTGGGAAATTGAGACGTTTGCAGATTGTCTCAATGCCACCATCCTATCATCAACGACCAGCTGTCCCTTGGAAAACGTAAACAAAGCAGGTAAAACCCGTTGGTGGAAATAATAAATAGAGTGACACTGTAAGAAAGTCCGTAAACTTCTTAATAAATCCAAACGAACCAAACATTGGGAAAGCTATATGTCAGCACAAATGGAATACAAAAACATTATTCGAGACGCACAGAGGAACACTTGGAGAGTCTATTGCCTTACCAGAGGCGACAAGACTCAATAAGGTCCTATCCAATGACCCGGGAGCGAGACTGGATGTGCTCGCTCTGTCCGGAGGGAAATACACTGCATCAGACAAACACTCCAACACATGCTCTCTGTCCATTTTGTGGGCAGTGACTCTGCAAGCCACAGAGAAAACCACCCAAAACAGAGGTTGGCTACAAGATGGCTGCTGGGATTGTAACTTACGAAAGGGTGGGCTGGGCCATTGAGTCCTTTTCATCTTTCAAATCTCCGAGGGAGGATGGCATATTTCTAGTCCTACTGAAAGGGAAGAGATATCCTAATTCCCCATCTTCTGAAGATATTTCAAAGCTGCCTCGCATGCGGATACGTTCTTAAGGTATGGAGGACAGTCAAGGTCATCTTCATTCCCAAGCCTGGTAAAAGTGACTATACTCAGGAAAAAAAGTTCAGATCCATCAGCCTCACGTCTTTTCTTCTAAAGACAGTGGACAGATACAACATAGAGATATTGGAGTGACATCCGCTCAGCGTACCCCAGCACGCGTAACAGGTTGGGCACGATACAAAGAGCCCTCAACGGGGTGAATGAATGGTGCCGATCGGTAGGGCTGAGCGTAAACCCAGAAAAGGTAGGGCCCAGAAAAGGCAGGGCAGAGCGAGAACCCCTGAAAAGATGGAACTGGTTCTCCTCACCAGGAAACGCAAACCAGGGGACCTCCCAAATATCCAAATCAATGGGAGGTT
Source organism: Chrysolina haemoptera (assembly GCA_958298965.1). NCBI lineage: Eukaryota > Metazoa > Arthropoda > Insecta > Coleoptera > Chrysomelidae > Chrysolina > Chrysolina haemoptera. Next base: position 22,522,179 of record OY282596.1, on the reverse strand, counting down.
CCTGCAATACAAAAGCTCAGTCAAGTACCTTGGAGTCATTCTGGACTCCCAAATATCCAAATTAATGGGAAGTTCCTGCAATACAAAAGCTCAGTCAAGTACCTTGGAGTCATTCTGGACTCGCTAAACTGGAACAAGCATATTGAACATAAAGTTAGGAAAGCCACAGCTGCTTTCTGGGCATGCAGGGGGCTCAGCGACAAAATTCTATACTGGAACTACACAACTGTATAAATTGAATAAATTAGTCATAGATAAATTATATCATGACCTTCAGTATTTTCGAAATTCCCCAGTCTAATTTTATACAATCTCTACTGAAACCTGGGCCTAATTTAACTCATTTAAGCTGTCCTTCAACTGTTTTATAAAAATGATGCCCGAAACTAATGTGTAATCATCATGATTGGAAAGTAATGACCCTCTTGGCATCCTCCTTCGGCAATGCCAACACATGTTTCAATATGTTTATCATTTACTCTGCTAATTTGGTCTTGAAGTTGTGGAAAATGAGGTGGAAATATCGTTCTGACATGGTCCCAATATTCGGGATGTCATGCGGTCATGCCTCATTACATCTGACATAGTGAAGTAAGCTGTACTATAGAGCCGTGAGGTGAAACATGACCAAGCTCTTCGGAAAATCTCTTTGTTCAAGAACGATGAAATATAGTAGGATTATTAAATCTTTTCCTGTGCGTTATCAATTTATGATTGAAAAAATTACACTCTATAATAATACTGGGAAACAATAATATTCATTTATTTCTTTTGATCACGATGACATGATATAGAAAACGTCAGTTTTACATAAATAAGAACTTATACACTGAGTATAACTTAGGAATATATAAAATAGAAAATTAAGAAAAAACACAAGACATAGACAGAGAGTAAAAGGCTTCAAAGATGTTCAGAATGAATATCACAGTAGTTATTAAAGCAATCAAAGCAATGGAGGAGTAAATCAAAATCTGTAAATTTACTTCGTTATTCTATAGATTAGTCACTTAATATTTCAACTGTGTAGTATGCTTTGGTCATCAGTAAACCTTTCAAATAAATTTTGAAGAGTCTAATTTCCAGATTCCTTAACCTTGCTGGTAATCTATTAAATAATTTAATAACCATGTCCCACCAGAGGCTTAAATACAGGCTTCCAAAATTGGAGCGATTAAGAAAATGGGTTATTATATGGAACATAATGTAACAATAAACGCCAAGAATTTTCGAATTTTTTTTGAAATTTTATGAAATTGCTTTCAGTTCGATTATCCAGGCCACAGCGTGTTTGCCCGCTGGCAGTGTTTCAGCGTGGTTTGCGCAGGCTGTCGACCTCTGATCAGTGATTACCAAAAAAGTCTTGAAAACTTTAAAATTCAATATCGCCCAAATTTTTTTTTTTTCTACAAAAAAGTATTCTTTCAATTCGTTTTGTTTTGTCATCTTCTACATTCCGCTTCATCTATCACTCCAGTTTCGGAAACACCCTGTATGTACGTGCAGAGTATAGCAAGGATCTTCAACTTAATGAAACTTTCCCTGCTTGTTCTTCTCCTTTTCATTCCCACTATTATTCTGACAATTCTTTTTTAAATTACGAAGACTCTTGAGGTGTTAGCAGAAATACAGTATAAGATCAAAGAGTGGAAGTGGGAATGATAATATACCAGCAGAGCACTTTTATTAACAATACTGTCCAATTGGTAAGTACAGTAAACCGCTGATGACATTTTTTTACACAATTCGTCAATGTGATTGTTCCGAGGTGTATCCCTCGAATTCCATATTGTTCCTGTTTGTTTAGGAGTATTCCATGGTCGACCAGGTCGAATGCTTTACTAAGATCAAGAAACAGACCCAATACTTTATTTCCCTCATCTAGGTTTTCTGTAATCCTGTCCAAAAATAATATAATTGCAGTTTCAGTGCTTTTACGTTTTATAAAACGAACTGTTTATCATTAAATATTTTGTTCTAGGTGAAAAATTCTGTCATGGATTGGCAACAATTTTTTCATAAATTGTGATAAAGGTGAGATGAGAGATATTGGTCTGAAGTATCCAATGGTTTCTTGGTCACCTCCTTATTGAAAAGGTTTTATTTTTGATGTTTTTAAACATTCTCGGAAAATACCTTCTGACAATGAACAATTAATTAATAAGTACAGTTGGTGTAGAGATTGCCTACACAATTAACCAGGATGGAAATGTTCTTTAATAAACTGTTCCTAGAGGTCCCACACATCATAAAACCACAATAATCTGGTTTGATGGGACATGGCTCTGCCCCTAAAAAACCACCCCTTTGGACAAAAAGCCTATTTTCGCCTATACCTCATATCACTAATAACTAATATCAAAGAGTTTTCATTGAAAAAGAGAGCTTGATGAATTTCCTAAAAGAAAGTTCTACACTGATTTTTCTAGCCATAGTTTACAAGAAAATTGATTGCCAAGATTAAAATTTGTTGGGCAATGCCCATTGAAAAAAAAAATTAATTACTCGAAAACTAATTGAAATTTAAACTGATACAAAATACTTGCAGTCCTTGCCATTGTTGATGGTCATAGGTATGTAAAGGTATTATAAAAAAACATGATTCCTCTGAGTTGGCTGAGTAGGCATCCATGAACATACAGCGTTATTGTTACATATTCATGGATGCCATCACAGAGAAAATTAATACGCCACCAATGTATTCCTTAATGAATATGGTCCACTGTAATTCTCCTCTGATATTTTGTGTTCATAACCAAGTCATATGAAAAATAAAATACGGTCATAAAATATTCTCATAAAATACTTATATTAAAGTCAGAATGAAAAAAAAAATGCTTTAATTTCGACAAAGTACATTATGAACATGATAATTGTTTTATTTTTATGGAGGTGCGATATTTCCATATACTCAAAAATGTTAGCTTTGTAATTTACTATATGCACGTTTTCATTTTTATCGGAGTATTAGTCACGTTGTTTTTACTTTCAATACTTTAGATCCAATGAATGAACTGTATTTTATATAACCGAATTTTGTTTTTGACATATTCACAGATTAAAAGATAATAAAAATTGTATAATTGACGACGATAAGCAAATAGCAAACATTTTCAACGAAACTTACATCGATATGGGTAAGGAATTGGCAAAAAAAATCATAACAAAGGGTACCAAAACAATAAGGGAAAAAATAACAAATAATTCAATATTTCTCAGTCCAGCATCGGAAAATGAAGTTCTTGAAGTCATATACCAATTAAAAAACGGAAAATCACCAGGAATTGACAACATACGAGCGGAGACACTCAAAGACATTGCACAACATTTAATAGGACCACTGACTTATATCATCAACAAATGCATCGATATAGGTCATTTTCCTGATCAATTCAAAACTTCGGTTGTGACACCCATTTATAAAAAAGGGGACACAACAGAAGCGAAAAATTACAGGCCCATTTCGCTCATTCCAAATTTTGGAAAAATATTCGAAAGAATTATAAAAAATAGACTATCCAGCTACTTGAATAAGTATGGACTGCTATCTGATATGCAGTTCGGCTTTAAAGAAGGCAAATCCACTCAAGATGCCATACTCGAACTAACCAACAATATTTATGGAGCTCTAGATGAAAGCAAACCCTGTTTAGCTGTGTTCATAGATCTTGCAAAAGCTTTTGACACCGTAAGCCACAAAATACTACTCTCAACACTTCAAAATATTGGAATACGTGATAAATGCCTTGAACTGTTCAAAAGCTACCTTGAAAATCGTAGACAGTGTGTTAAAGTAAACGATACTATCAGTGACTTCAAAACAATTGATTGTGGGGTGCCTCAGGGAACTGTGTTAGGACCACTGCTATTTTCGCTTTATGTGAACGATCTATTTTTAATACAAAGTGAAGGCAAAATAATCAGTTTTGCGGATGACACTGCCATCTTTTATAAAGGAGAGTCCTGGAGCGCTCTAAAAAATGATGTTGAAAGGGATCTTTCCTCAATCAAAGACTTCTTCGACTACAAGTTACTTACCATCAACTTCGAAAAAACATTCTTTCTACCATTCACAATCTATAATAACACACAACAGACATTTGAAACACTCTCTTTAAGTAACAATATAAAAATATCGTCAGTAGAACATATCAAATATCTGGGGATAATGCTAGATACACATTTGCGATGGGATCACCACATCAACTTTGTTCTGAAGAAATTGCGTTTCGTATTATATAAATTCCGACAATTAAACGATATTCTTGAACTCAAACAAAAAAAAACTATTTATCACAGCCTCGTTGAAGGCCATTTAACGTACGGTCTATTGGGATGGGGAGGGGCATCTAAAAATCATCTTCGGCCACTCGAGGTTATCCAAAGACGCTTTCTTAAACTGATGCATTCAAAAAATTCAAGATATCCAAGTGATCGTTTGTATGTTGAATCAGATGTGTTGGACATAAGACAGCTATATTATAGAAACAGCAATATCAGACAGCACAAAAACAAAAATGAACTAGAAAAGCTTACGCACTCCTATAATACCAGAAAACACACTCCATTTCATTGTCCTTGGAGGTACAAATCTATCGGACAGAAAAGTTACCACTATTTAGGTCCCAAATTATATAATACTCTACCGCCGACCGTTCAAGAAAGTAGATCAAATTTTATATTTAAGAGAAACTTGAAATGTCATATGAAGAATATAACCTCGGATTTCATTCATAATTTGTTTGGGTGAATGTTTATTAACCAAATTCCTACATGTTTTTCGAATTGAATACATTTTATTTCTCTTTGAAAAAAATATATTTTTTAATTTCATTGACCTAATCAGAAATGTGGAAAAATCTATGAGTTTTAATTTATGATTATTAAATTTATTGATGTCTAGTTTAACTTACGATTATGTTATATCTAGATTATTGAAATATTTTAAATTGTACTGTTAGAAATATTTATAAATTTTAAATTGTCGTTTCATATTTCACCAGCGTGAACAAATAATTCTATTCTTCTTATTATTCTTAGTTTTATATATATATTATACATTTATTTTTAGTATACTTTGTTGGTTCACATATGTGACCATCTCACAAACAAGTGAAAACTTCTGTGAGATATTTCTGTGTTTATATTGATGAAAGCTACCGAAACTGTTTTTATTTCATTATCTTGTGAGAAATGTTTTTGCAAATAAACACTATTCTATTCTATTCTATACTAATTTTTGGGATTCTTTTAAAATATCAACTTCAATTGTTGAGCAGTTTAAATAATTCACTTACACAAGCTGCACCTTAACAGTTTCTCCTTCCTGTACAGGGATAATTTTTGAGTTGGGGTTGAACTGATATTCCTTCATCATTGGGCGTAAGAAATATTCACTCGGACTTAGAGAGTTGAAAGATATTTTGCCATTTTCCCCGCTCTGCAAATTCTTACGGTAACCTTCACCACCTGATAAAGATAATAGGACTCCCTACAAACGAAGCAGGCAATTAATCATTTTAGGTTTCTAAGATTATGGGTCATTTATAAGGAAACGTAGAAAGAAGACGTATTTACCGAGAGTGGGTTGTTATCGATTTCATCCAAAACTTCCACAATGACTTCAGCTAGCTTATGTGCCAAAAAGTTTCCATTACCATCAGGCCCAGTCAGAACATAAGACTCTTTGCTAGCGGAAATTTTATAGTCTTTCTTGCTGTCCAATGGCGGAAACTTGAAAACACCATTAGCATCAGTGTCTATCACCAAACGTTCGGCATCTGTACTTTCCACTGTAACAGTCACTCCGGCTAGAGGAGGTTTGACTTTACCCTCGAAGATTTTACCTTAAAACAGACAAAAATTGTCAAAATTCCGAATAAAACCATATGTAATATTGAGATATTCACATGATTCTTGAAACATAGTTTGCTATTTGAAAATATACCCAAATCTTTACATTCAAGTTCAGTTCTCAAAATATCTTCATTTAAATAGTGATTTCTGTCGACTGTTCATCTATGATGTATTTTAACGCACTTAAAATCGTTGATTAATGACTCCTGTTAATGAATGATTTTCTTCAACGATTTGAACAACATACATTGCTCTAATATATTTTATATTGGTTAGTACTATATGTCATTATTTATTTGTCAATTCTCAAATAAAAATTCAGAAAATCTTCAACACACCAGTTTTCGAGTTGAAATCATAAATAGTCACGTGGCGTAATGGTAATGTTCGCCTGACAGTCGGAGAAGTAAAGGCGCCTGACGTAAGTGAGGGGCAAAAAGCAAAAACACAGTTCACGGAAATTTTCCGGGACACGCCCCTCGCGATTGGCCCTCATAGATTGGTTAAAGTACTGACCAACTATGTGGAGCTGACGGAAGTCATCAAGCGACTTCCGGCGAATAAGGCGCCTGGGCCGGATGGGCTGGACACCATTCTCGTCAAAAACCTGCCGAGAAAAGTCCTCGTCCAGCTGCTGCACGTCACCAATGCAATCATAAAGTGGCAGTGCTACCCAAATTGCCTGAAGAAAGCTGTGGTGGTCCCAATACTAAAACCGGGTAAGGATGGCCAAAAGCTAGGGAGCTACAGACCAATCTCACTGCTGAGCGTCAACGCGAAGATTGTCGACAAAATCCTCTTGAGACGAATGATGAGCCTCGAGAAAAAGCTCAAAATGATCCCCGATGAGCAATTCGAGTTCTGCCCGGGTCATAACACGACCTCGCAGGTAGTCCGGATTGCTCACGAGGTGAAAGGGGGTTTTCATCGAGGACTAGTCACAGTCATGATGCTGCTGAATATGTAGAAAGCCTTCGATACCGTATGGGTCGAGGGTCTCATCGCCAAACTGTTGAGAGCAGGCATGCCCATATACATGGTGAAACTGATAGATACCTACCTGGTCGGCAGGACTTTTGAGGTGAGAGTAAACCGCACTCTCTCAAAGGCCCATCCAATCGAGGCAGGTGTTCCACAGGGCTCGAGCCTATCACACCTATACTACCTACATACACATGATTTCCCTCGACACAAGAGAACGAAGACAGCAATGTACGTGGATGACACCGCAGTGTATTGCCAGTCGTTCTCCAGCGATGTCGCTGCATACCAGTTCCGGGTAAGGCTGCCGTATTTAGAGGAGAATAAGATCGTGATGAACCCGGCTAAGACCGAGATCATCAACTTCACACGTAAATATATATATATATATATATATATATATATTTACCGTGACGTGGTGGTCTCGGGCGAAGCCATAAAGGTGAAAAGCCCGGTGAAATACCTGGGGGTACTTATGGACAGGCGCCTAACGATGAATGCGCACCTGACGCTTGCCATCCAGAGAGCGGCAGCGGTGGTAAATTTGCCGTACATCACATCTCTCGTTGGAGAATAAGATGCTGATGTACAAGCAGATGGTGCGCCCAGCATTGTTATACGCCTGCCCAGTATTCTGTAATTTGTTCGACAAACAGTGGAAGCGGCTCGACGTAATGCAGAATAAAGTACTTCCTATCATCCTCCAGTACAACTCTGTGATCTAGTACGGCTGACGACCCGCACAACATCCGCGGGGGTCGAACCAGCGCCCTCTTATGAGGACCCTAGGTTCCTCCTTAGGCGAAGTGCGCAGCTCCCGTGTCGGAAACGACAGGGGGCTGTCGTGCACATCCGCTGTCCTTCCTCTTTATCTCTCGGGGTTGAGCACAAAGTGATGGAGTTAGCTGCTGCATAAGATCACTTAAGATTAGCTTTGTAACTATAGGTAATAAAGTTTTATTTATTTATTTATTTAGTCGGAGAAGTAACGCTGTGGTCGAGAGTTCAATCCCATATGAGAGCAATTTTTTTTAAATTTCAATTTGAAAAAATCAAATAAAAGTACCACTAAGGAAAATTAAACGATCTTTGATTAGAGTTAACATAAATAGGAAATAGTGATTGTTTTTTATCGTATCGTTAAATAAACATTGAAATTATGTATAATGGCAAAATTGTTCGAAAGTATTATCTTTGAATAACTTTATCATGATGTCATGAACATTTTGAATTTACAACAACATGGATTTGTCAGAAAGCGCTCCGTCGAAACAAATTTATTTGAATATACTGAATATATTTTGAAAAGCTTGAATAGCCGGATTCAAGTGGATGCCGTTTACACCGACTTCAGCAAAGCTTTTGACAAGATCGATCATAAATTGCTCATACAGAAGCTGGCAGGGGTCGGTGTGACCGGTTCCCTACTTAATTGGTTTCAATCTTACGTTAGTAATCGTGAACAGGTTGTTAATATTGGTAACTATCTCTCGAGATCAGTTAACATAACGTCTGGGGTACCTCAAGGTTCACATCTAGGACCACTACTATTCAACATTTATATAAATGACATTTCTGAATGCTTTAAATTCTCAAATTTTCTTATGTATGCTGACGATTTGAAAATATTTCATACAGTGTCACACTCGAACGATTGTATGCTCATTCAAGAGGACCTCGACCGATTTTTAGAGTACTGCCGAAATAATGCCATCTACCTGAACCTCAACAAATGTCATCAGATGACTTTTACTAGAAACTCTAACTTGATAACTTATAATTATAATCTGGAGGATCATAATCTTACCACCTACAGTGAAGTGAAGGATTTGGGAATTATTTTCGATTCTAAAATGACTTTCAACAAACATATATCTTACATCTCCAAGAAAGCGAACAAAATGCTAGGTTTTATTTTAAGAACAACCTATCCTTTCAGAGATTATAATACCTTGCGTACTCTTTTCATGTCATACGTAAATAGTCTCCTAGGCTTCGCTTCAACCATTTGGAACCCGCACTATATAATATACATGAAACAAATTGAAAGCATCCAGGACAAATTCATCAATTATATCAACAAAAAATATTTCGGAAACTTGCCACAAAATCACCTCGTAATTCGGAAGCTCAATTTAATTAGTCTTGCTGACAGAAGAGCTATCGCCGACATCAAATTTTCTTTTAAAATTATAAATGGTATAATTCATTCCTCTTCTATAAATAATTTGATTCAGTACAATGTTTCACAATATCCCACTCGCCACTATAACTTGTTCCATACTTCCATACCAAATACAAATTACTATTTGAACTCCCCTTTACATCGATGCTTGAAAAGTTATAACTCCATCTCAAACATAGTGGAGATTGATATTTTTTCTGACTCTTTGACTACCTTTGTGAATAAACTTAAGAAATACTTTGTTCCATCTTCTAATAGTTAAGAATTTCGATATTTTATATATGAAAGTTTTCTACTGTATTTTCTATTTTTGTAACATATTAAGTTTTACATGTGAATACTGTTTCTGGGTTCGTCCTGTTTGTATTCCTGTTTGTGAAAATAAAAATAAAATTGAAAGTAAGATATCTCTATTTTTGAAAACTACGGTCGACGGAAAACTTTTGTAACAAACTCGTGAATTAAAATGGCGATTAACAATCTCGAACATTAACTCGCTCGCTCCGCTCCGTTAAATTATCTCGATTGTTAATCGCCCTTATTAAAACACTTGTTCGTTAAATAACCATTAAAATCAACTGGTGAGCTATCGAGTAGCATTTATTTGTATGAGGATGTAGGCAGTTTACTACACACCAGTCAGCAATGAAATTCAGAATATCTATCAGATGTAGTTCAATGTCCAGCGTGGCTTGTGCCGGGGAAGTAGTTGTTTTCTGTTAGATATTACAAATAAGTCACATTTTTCAATTTTCATGGAGAATGTTCCCCTTTTCACTCTGAAGAAAATTAGCGCAACTATTAGCACTTGACCGATGTAGGAGACAATATAAATATTATATTAAAGTCGAATCCAGCCCTGGCCCAGAAAGTAAACAGATCCGTAAATCTTCCAATACGACATCAAATCATCGGTTAGACAAACAAGAGCCCTCTTATACATTGGAATTCGCAAGCATTCCAACCAACCGGTATGAATCATCCAACGCCGCTAGGTATTTATAACTGACACAAGACTTTGAACGACGACTAGAGCTACCTGGAAGAGAGTAAGTAGCAGCGCCTGTATAATTCGAGAACGTCTCTCTCCAGCTATATAATAACGTGACACTCGCCGCTAGGGGAAGTCAGAAGTATTGCAAGAGCAGAGTGAATATAAAATAATAGTCCAGTGATTGTGATATAAATTAGTAGGTGTTAGGTGTTGAAATAATTGAAACATTGTATTTATTCTTATAGTTGAATAAATTATTTTAGAGCGAATTTGTGATAATTTACTACAATATAGTGTAACAAAGATCAAAGCTGGTACTAAAATACGGTTTTCAAATGAAATTTACCAAGATATTGCTAAACTGGAAGATCTAAGTTTAAAACTAGTAAAAACAAAACCATTTCTAATCCAACAGAAATTTACAATAGTTTTGGAGACTTCTTTGCAAATTCGGTCACCAACAAAATGAATTCCCTTCATCTACCACTTATGTACAAAAGTCGAAGTGAAACATTCACATTCAATGTTCTTCAGACTTTTTAACACTTTTAAAATTATTTTTTTTCATGACGCATAAACGAAATTCATAAAATGGACATGGCTGTATACACAGTTAAATACCCTTTGACGGGGATAGAAAATTAATTTATCCATTACTTTAGGCCCTCAGTGTAGTTTACCCCCACTGTACATGGGATGATTTTGTGATACTGTCAACCTATTAAAAGGTTGGTGTAATTGTAAATTATTCTTGGTAGACAAGACAAGTTCCTTTTGATATAGATCAGTTCAATAAATGAGCAAGCTTGGCATAGTAAATGCATTGAAATATATGAATAATGGCCTGTAATGTTCACTGTAGTTGACACCTGCCATAATTCGTATTGCCTTATTCTGAACTACAAAGACTTCGTGAGCATTAGTTGATAATACCCATTTTTCAAGATCATAGGCCATAACAGACTGTATCGAACTCTGATGAAGCAGTTGAGAACTTCTGTTGAAACTGTATGCTTCAAGTGACGTAGCAAATATATATTTTGACTAAGTTTGATTTTAACACCATCTATATGGTGATTCCAGGTGAGTTCATTGTCAATCACAACTCCCAAAAATTCAGTACCTATACTTGATTGACTCGATGTATTGACCCTATTACGATAAATAATACGTGAAATGCAATCAAAACACCAAATTATGCAAGATAGTAATTGTGAATAATTGAAAGAAAAAGTTGCCAACCTCTAAGCTCAAGTAAATGAAAACAACTGACGATAAAAAAAAATCTAGAAGTCCATAAACAGTTATCTCCGAACTGTATAGATTCAGTAAATGTGGATCTCGGCGATAATATTGGAGGCATCACTCATAAATGGCGGTGACCACTCGGCCGTCAGATCGATCAGATAACAAACAGCCGTTTGAAATACGAAAAACTATATTTCCTCCCAGACAAGTTAGTTTTGCAATTCTGCAGGCAAAGAGCCACACTGTAATGAAGAACATACAGGATTTAGAACCTTCTTCTCAAAATAAAAATATTGATGACGACAATGGGTGGTCCGTTGAGAGAGAAAACGGCGGAAGCTCCTCGTTAGAGGGGATTCTCAATACTCTGAGTTACAGATAATCCCCCAACTTGTGGAACTCAACGTTATCTGATTACATCCACGTACAAAACCTGAAGATCTCAAGAATATACTAGACAAGAATATTCCCGACACAATTTATGAATCTCACACATCAAGCATCCAGAGATATACACCTCAGTGAAAGTCACGTTGAGGCGTGAAAATCTTAAGAATGCATGAAACCGCCAATTTTGGCCCAATGGTACTCTTGTGTCATTTTTTCGAAAAGGAGCAAGACCCTCAGTCTCTAATGATAACTCAAGTCTTACCTGATCCTTTATATTTATATAATTTCCTACCTATTTATTTATCAGCTTGTTAAAATTCCGCCTGGGATAATGTTAGTTTTTTTCTCAAGTGTGATATTTTATTTAGTATGTATGAAATAATGTGTTAACGTAGTACTCCACATAATAACATGTTCTTTTCTTTTGTCAATTAAAAAAATAAATGGAAAGGCAGAAGTTATCCCTATTCACGTAGGGAGTTCGGCTGAATCTCATCTCGGGTTTTTCTTTAATTATTTTTGTTCTCTTACATGTGTCCATATTCCAAATAATCATTAATAAATGAATACATTTTTTTTTATCACTTGATATTATTCAGCATCATTTCCTTGTTACTGTACTATTGATTGATATTGTACGTTGATTTAAAAAAGATTTATACGTATTTTTTTTATTTCATGTTGAAGAACTTTCAAAAAAACTCAAATTTTCTTTGTGGACACAATGTATTGAAATTCATATTAAAATAAAGTTTGAACATAACTAGATTGAAATAAAGTTTTGTTTTAATTTTGATTGGTCGTAGAAAAAAATAAGCTATGCAACGATCATGTAATTGCTACTAACACACGCGCACGAGATTAACAACAGTCGCACGAGATTTACGACACTCGCCTATGTCTCGTGTCAACATGATCGTTACATAATATACCTACTATTTATCTGGTTCTATCCCTGGATTTATAGATACATGCAATGACTTCCAAAATAAAAAAAAATATTTACTGAACTGACACACATTTCTATGTAACCCTTTTGCGCTACTTATTTTTTACACATGAGGAAATTTGAAAGTCTCGTACGCTAAAACAATGCAATTGAACAAAATGCAACCGCGGACTTATTCATAGAAATTTTCCATAAATATCTCTAATGAAGACACGTAGGATGTTTTTCTCATGAATTGAATGGTTTTTGTAGCGTTGCTATTTACATGTCGATAAACACGATTTTTTTATCGTATTTTTTAATTATGATGTTTGCTTAAACCACACATATTTTCATAAGTTATATCAATACCAATCAATATACGAAATATCGATCCCAATAAAGAAAACAAGAATTTTCATTTTTATTACCCATATTTAAATTCTTCCTTTTAGAGAATACTGGACGACAATGTAATGAAATCAAGTTGACCAGAGTGGTAAAAAGCGGCGAGCGTTCGAGTATTTAGACAGCCTCGAAGCGTTCAAGGTTAAACTTACTATGAGTAATTTTTATTTTACACCGAAATTAGTTGAAGTGAGACACTATTAGATTTCTTTTATTTTGAGGCTCCGCCCCTATCATTTGGAATTCTTACCTTGCCCTTTTATCCGCAGATTTACTTAGACCTTTTTCAGAAGGTAAACCCCTTCTTAACGTCAGCCTAGGCAGAAATAAGAACCGAAACAAGGCACTTTCTTCTGTTAATCGAATTTCTGCAGGCAAATTTGCACAGCACAGTTTTTCCAAGATGTTATACAAAATCTAATTGAAAACTGTCAAATTCTAGACAACATAACTACGAATTTTGATCACTTTACAAAGGAAATTAACATAAATCATAAATCACTTTATCTACATCCAACAAGAGGTTCAATGTATTATTGGAAATCTTAGGAACTATAAGTCAAAGAATTGTTTTGGTTTGAATGCCATTTTGTTAAAAACAGTTGTTAATACACTAGATCAACCAATTGCAAATCTTATAAACATTTGCATGAATAATGATGTTTTTTCGAATATAATCAAAATGTCTATGGTATCGTCAGTTTATAAAAAGGGAGATGCCAACTTAGTAGCCCATTCAGACCCATCTCCATCATACCTCTAATAGGCAAGATCCTAGAAATTATACTAAAGATGAGGATTTTATATTTCTTTGAATGCTAATCAATTTGGATACAGAACTGGAAAGTCCACTATTGGTTTTGACAAACAATCAACCAGCCACAGTCATTTTAAGACCTCACGAGAGCTTTGGATTCAGTTCGACATGATTATCTACTGGTGAAACTCGAAAGATATGGCATTAGAGGCACCCCACTAGATCTCATCTCCTCATATCTAAACAATAGGACTCATTATGTTGAATATGGGGCTAAAAGCTCTGATACCCATGCTGTGCCATATGGCGTTCCACAGGGCTCTGTACTCGGACCCTTGTTTTTATAATTTATCTCAATGACTTGCCAATTAATCTAGGCCAAACTGTTAAACCTGTATTTTATGCTGATGATGCAACCTACGGGTAAAAATAACCAAGAATCACTCACTTTTCTAGATCAGTATGAGGCCATAACTTTCTTACCAGTGAACCAGTTAAACTCTTTGGTGTGGAAACTAAAATCCAACTTTCCATACCGATACTATTTCATACTATACTTACTTCCAGCTTAATAGTCTGGGCAAACTGTAGCACAAAAAAGTAATACATATAATGAGCTTCAGTGGCCCTCATTCTCATTGCAAGCCGCTATTCAAAAAATTAAATATTCTACCATTACCCTGCTGCAATATCAAGGAGTGGCTTTTATCTATTCATTAAAAAATTATTGACTGATGACGTTAAATGGCACAATAATACATACACATTCAACTAGAAACAGTGATATTGTATACCTTTTTGTAGAATTAAGAAAACCCAAGATATTTTATGCACGTACCTATGTATCTTGTATTTCTTGTATTTTTTATCCTAATAATGGATTTGAAAATCAAAATAAATTCTAGAAATAAAAAATTGTTAAAAAACAAAAAAAAAATCATACTCTGAAAAACTATAAACATTACAAATTCATTTCCCTATTTGGATGCTCCACAATAATTGGCTCTCCACATGGTTCACCGATATTTTCACACTACTGGCAGTTCTGAAAACATCCATACTTCTCAAACTGTTGAATAATTCGAAAATGCATCAGCAACTGTGGATTATGATTGTAACTGAAACTGAATGCTGCTGCTATTGCTCAAGATGCAACAGTAGGAAGGGATAACTTTTTACAGTGGTCTAGTAGAATACTTGATTTTTCATCGGATTATAATATATATGTTTTACTAGTTCACTGGCTCGCGTACCTCCCGTTCTAGCCTGTAGTAAAAAGTATAGTCTGAATCTGTATATCTATGACATCTGTAGTAATACATATAGTCTGAATCTGTATATCTTAGACATCCGTAGTAAAACATATAGTCTGAATCTGTATATCTATGACATGAAACATTCAAATTATCAATATTATGATCTCAAATCAATGTCTATTATTTGAAGTGTTTTGAAGAAAATTATTTAGGTCATTGATACATACAAAATTTTCAAGTTACCTTTTGTAGCTAAAAATTTCACCCCGATATTTTCACAATCTTCACCTCCCTCGAATGATAGTATGGGTGGAGTGAAAAACAATATCTCGGACTGTGGGACAACGACTGCCTTCTCTGTAGGTTCTAGAAGAATATCTAGTTCATAAATGCCATTTTGATATTTTAATTTCCGCTCAGATTTATCCGTTCGTATTTTGACTGATACCTGGATGTCACCAAAATCTGACTCTGGCTGGATGGCCAGTTTGAGAGTGTGTTTTTGAGCAGACAAAAATACTTCATTCACATCTGAATCTGTTTTATAGCTGATTGTCTTTGGGTCATAGCTATGGCAACTTTCTAAGGTGAAAATATATTCTCCGGGTTTTTCTAAACAAAAAGTGGACCTGCCTCGTGGAATGTCGATAGTTTTTAATTTTTTCTGACCAGGAAGTTCAAAGTTCACCTAGAACAGTACAGACAAACAGGTATTGTCAGTGTTCAAAACATTTTACGACCAATGAGTTCCAGAGAAAAAAATTCATCTTAATAATTTATTTCACCTGTGTTTCATGAGTTGAAACAAAATTGATAGTATAACCACTCTGGATGAACGTAGGAACTTCAACTGTCACTGCATCCACAACAATACTCTGCTTGTCACTTTCCCAGCAAAATTTGTTTGACAAAAGAGAAATTTCATAAGTCCCTGGGTACATCTCACTAACAGAATAAGTTCCTCCTGAAAAATATTATGAAATGTGTTTTATGTGAACATCGTCAATCAATAATCTACTAACCTTCAACTTTCAGTGTATTTTCCTTCTCTCTTCCAGTTTTTAAAACTACAGTAAGATCATCACAATCTTCAGGTTTAATACATTTAACTTTTCCAGAAATTGTAGATTTCAGTTGTGAAAACACAATGTTCAAAACTTTTTCTGAAGTTACTTCTACCATTTGTTTTAGTGGAAAAAACCTGCAAAGATTGGCTATCATAATTACAAATACTTGGGAATCTAATTTATTTCATGGTTTTCAAAAAAAAACCTTTTCTTTTTTTAACATTCTACATAAAACATCCAAGTCAAATTTAAAATATTTTCAAACATTAATTGACAATTAGGAAGGGGAAAAAGTGGCTATTATTGAGAAGCTTCAATTAATAACAAAAGACTATTTGAGGATTATCTTTTTTCTTTATCATTTAAATATAAAACAGACAATAAACCTACTGCAATCCTTTTTGTTTATCCTCTTCGCTCACAACAACTTGGACTTCATATTTCCCAGGCGAGAGATACTGGCAGAAGGCACCACCACTGGGAGATGTTTCGGTTTGTATGAATTTGGTACCCCCCACTTTACTGAAGGTTACAATTTGAGAATGGTCGCTTATAACAGAACCACAAATTTTGAAAGCAGAAGGAAGAATGTCTGGAAGTTCTGGCAAGCTTGGATTTATTCTAGCTATAACTTCTTCAAAAATTAGATCCTCTGCAAAGAAAAACAAAATTTGACCAAGTGGATAGGTTTTGTTAAAGCTTTCAATGCAATATCAGAAATATACAGAGAAAACCTCGGTGGAGTCGAATTACCAGCCCCTATCAAAGCATATTTTACTCTGAATATAATCCAGAACACTTATTGAAAGAATTTTGGGACAAATTTAAAAACTTACTCATAGCAAAAGTTTTTATAGTGATGTGTGAATGATTGATAAACTCTGTAATACTGTAATAGTTTTACAGAACAAAGTACTAACCTGCTTCAGCTTTCAGTTTGTAAGTCCCAGCCTTCATTTTCTCGAGTTTGTATGAACCATTAGCATCCGTTCTAGCTATTTCTTGTCCGTTCATGAAAACCTTCACATTTGCTAGTGGAATATTTCTAGACCTCAACACTCTGCCAGGGATGCTGAAACCAATTATCTGCCAAATAATTAAGAGCAAGTAGTGAAAAACGAAAAATTATGTGGAAAGTCATTACCTGAAAGCTTTGCTGAAGATCTAAACTGTCATGATTAACAGTAAATTTGATTTGTTCTGGTTGGAAATAAATACTTTGCCCTTTATAATGAGCAACAACGTAATAATCACCATTTGGCAATGTATCAAACACAAATTTTCCATTCTCATCTGTTACTACATGACACAATAAATTATTTTTCTTCTCAATCTGCAAATCAGTCAAAGGCTCCTTACTGCATCCTTCAACCAATGCTTTTTTATTCTGAAAATATATATATACTTATTTATGGGAGGATAAGTCAAAAAACATTATATGTTACTTCTGAGAATAGAAGAATACTGGCACCCTGGACAGGTTCATTTTCACTTTTAACAGTTCCAGATACATCATACCCCTGTATGACTAGACTATTTTTTGGTAACTCAGTATTGCTCTCAGCAACCTCAACATCAACCAGACTTTTCAAAACTTTCCATCTACCAAAGAATTATATTTTAAGTTTCAGGTACATTCAGGAGAAGGTTGGGTAAACTTACTTTGGATGTGAAATAGATACTTTATGGTGACCTGGAAATACAGGGGTAAAGAAAAAGTTTCCATTTTGATCAGTTGAGGTTGTTCTGGTTTCTCCATCTGATGCCAGCTGAACCGTAACACCTTCAGGGCCACTAGTACTTGAATCCTCACTACCCAAACTTTCAACCTATAAAGCATTTTTAGTAGGTCAGAAACAATATACAAATTTAAAAATGGTAACTTTTTATCATTAACATTCACCTTTCCTGTTATGCCAAAACCTTGGAAAACAAAATTTATATCTTTTCCTTGGCTACATATATCATTCACTCCATCTATAGTTAGGACTACTTTCTTGGGTTTGAAACTCCAACCTGGTGGTGGAGAAAGCTCTAGGAGCATTTCACCTTTATCATAAAGTGGGACGAAATAATATCCATTGTTTGGAGCAGCGGTGGTCCTGTCCTTGACTATACCTTGCTTGGTGATTCTAAAACAAACATAAACAGGTAACAAACAATAATTATTACATAAAAATTGTGCATACTTACAATTTAACCTCAACTTTTGAAAAATCGATTGGAACGTGACTTTTCAAGAATCCTCCACATCCCAAAACGTCATCGGAATATGTAACAGGTACAACGTTTATTAGTATAGCAATTATTATGTGAAGTTCATTCATTATTTTTAAATTCAATAACTTTCCTACAGTACAGCACAAATTACCAAAAATCAAAAATTAAATGATTATTGATTAGTAAAAGTATCTGTCACATGACAGTCATGCAGTGTTGCCAACCAACCCCATCCAAGAAAAAAACTACATACATGTCTATTGCCGGGTTCATATGCTAGCTTTTTGTAGTTGAGTACAGCGTATTTTTTTCTGTGTCAAGAAGAGTAAACATAGTTTACTCTTCTTGACATGTTCTCAGTCAGCGGCCAATCAAAAAACAATACGCCATAAGCGAGAGCTATCTGTACGGGGCGTAATAAAAACTGTAGAAAACTGTTAGGGAGTTTTTAGGCCACTTAAAATAACGTTGGAAAATAACAGCTTTTGTGGTTATTCTCAATAATGATAAGGATAACGACTGGTTGATTTCAAAGAGTTTTTGGAACGTAGAGGAAGATAACGTTAAAATCCGTTAAGAAACTAAACATAACCTATGAGTTTTGACGTTAGCAAAAGGTCATTTTGTTGATATCCCAGACAGCACACTTCGTCCATTGGACGTCCGTTTAAGTTCCAGAGTGGGTCCAAACGTCCATAGACAAAAAAGGACGTCCATTGGACATACTGTGCAGACTCTATATTGGACATCCAAGTGGACGTCCAATGGACGTCCCATGTTGAACCAAATCCGTTACGCGGATTGAAACTGCGTCATAAATTGGTAATGCGCATGCGCATTGTCTTCATGACAACTGTGGAATAACAGACGCCAACGAGGAGTCCATTGTTCTGTGTGAGTGATTAATTATTGTTAGCGTCAGTTTACTAATTCAAAAGCTGTGAAAGTGTCTATTTGATTGAGAAAAACTGGCATCACAAGAATTTGGAAAAAAGTGTTACGGTGAGTAAAATTTAATATCCATTTATGGATCACAAAACATTTTAAGACCTGTTTTCCTCACACAATTGGTTTTGATATCGTGTTAGAGTGAAGCCATATTTTTTTAGATCATTTGCTCAACCGTTGATGTATTTCGTAAAATTCTGACTGCTCAGTATTATATTGCTTCTACCTATTTCTACCAAAATAAGCTTTAGCTTCATAAAAAGAGTTGTTATAGATCTCTACATTCATCATACTGATATAACCTCGAAAATCCTACAAATATACTATTTTAAAGCTTCCTGAACATTATTTCCTGTCATTTCTTTGATGATTATTACAACCAGATTTTCCCCTGTTATTTTTGCAAAATGTTTTTTATTTATGTTGACATTTTTATTGTTAGATAAATTTTAACATCTTGTTCTTATTTCAGATCGAATCTCTAGATTTTGCTGGCAGTAAGTGGGATTGAGAGAGGAATAATAATGTCGAAGATGAGTTCCAGGAATAAGTCACTAATTTAGTTATAATATATTTTTAATATAATATTAAAAATTGTTGAAACTTGTGTTTTTGTATTTATTTCTTCCATTTTATGTTTAGTTTAGTGAGCTGCTCGCTTTTAAAATTGCCTATAATGAATCAAACTGCATAAAAATCACACTTTTGGTCCAAATATGAACGTCCATTGCACCATAGTAATATTGATTTACATATGTCCATTGGACGTCCAGTTGTGGCCCAGAGGTCCATAAAACGAAACAATGAATGATGTTCCCTGGACGTATATAAATGGACGTTTTCTGGATATTTTTTGGACGTCCATTGGTAGTCCATTGGGTATGGATTTGTTTAAATAAGGTCCACAAATGGACGTCCAGCGGATAGGCCAAAGTGTGAACTTTGTATCATCCATTGGACGTCCATTGAATGTTTACTTCCATTAATGGTCTTCACATGGACGTCCAAAGGTCCAGAGATGTTCGTACAATGAACGTCCATTGAATGTTGATGTGCTGTCTGGGATACTTCCTTAAAATGGATGAAAATATTGAAATTATCATAAGAAGGGGGTAGGAATATTACGAATAATGCAAGATTTGTATAAATACAAATGTAAGTAAGGAAAATGGTGGTAACTTCGCGTTTTGTGAATCAAAATTACCGTTCTATAACGATAACCACAAACTTAAACGCTATTCTAATCCCTCGTTAATAACGTTGGACGTTATCGCTATTTGTTTTGCCTCCCCTCATTTCCCTTACTACGCAGTCGCACAAATAACGATAACGACAAAAGTTGTTATTTTAAGTGGCCTAAAAACTCCCTAATATTAATTTAAAAACTGTAAATCTACAGATTTTTTGATTTTATATTATTTAGTAGTAGTAATAAATAAAACACATATGAGGAAGTGACTATAAATAAAAAAACATGTGGTAATCAAACTTTTAATAAAATTAACGAAATAACCTTGGAAATAAACAAATTAAATAATCATTATAATATACGTATAATATTTTAGTTATCATCTCATATCAATCGAGGGTATTATCATTCAGCCACCATCTCATTTTCAATTAGCAAATCTTCTTGATTTTCCGTTTCATCTTTGTTTTTAAATTTTTATTGAATTTTTTCCATCTGTCGCATCGAATTTGAAACAATTTTTAATTTCTGATTTTGTGTGCAAAGTATGTACCTTTCATTGTGGTCGTAGAAAGTTTATTTCTAAGTTTCGTTTTCATAACATTGATGCTCGAAAACAAACGTTCTACTGTAGCAGTACTGTGGAGCAGTTTTTTTGTCAAATTGGATAATAGTGGAAATTTTGCAGATCCATCGCCTTTTTTTCAAAATGGTAACATGGCCCCAAAATTGTTCCACATACTCCGAACAAAAATATAAACAAATTACGGATAGGGGGGACAGGGGCAACACACGTGTTTTTTGGTTATTGCAGTACATCTCAGAATTTTCCACAGATATCAGACATATCAGTGGCAAGGACAATGTAGTTGCAGATACACTTTCGCGTATATGAACTATCAACACCATTGACATGGACCAATTAGCTGAAGCCCAGAATAAAGATGCTGAATTTATATCCTTGAAAAATGGTGAATCATCTCTTCAATTCAAATGGTATCTCGTTTTATTTGGCCAGATTTAAAAAGAGATATAAGTAAATGGGCAAAAGCCTGTGAAGCATGTCAAAAATCGAAAATCAATCGCCATACTTCAACACCAATTGGAAAGTTCATGGAACCTAACGACCGATTTGCCGACGTCCATATCGATATCGTTGGTCCACTGCCACCTTCAGAGGGAAATACTTATTTGTAATTGACCGTTTTACAAACTGGATGGAAGCAATACCATTATCAGATATTACTGCTGAAACCGTTGCTCGAACAGTTTATGAACATTGGATAGTACGTTTTGGTGTTCCATCATCAATCACTACAGACCAAGGCCGACTTCGAAGCCTCTTTATTCAAACATCTCAGTTCATTGTGTGGCATCAAGTTGCAACGAACTACACCATATCATCCGCAAAGTAACGGAAAAGTAGAAAGATTGCATCGTACTTTGAAAGCAGCCCTTCGAGCGAATGGCTCTCTCAAATGGTCAAAAAGTCTACCAACCATCTTGCTGGGATTACGAGCTGCATTTAATCCAGAAAGTGGAGTTTCCATTACCCAGATGGTTTACGGTACAACAATCAAACTTCCTGGTGAATTTCTGGGACAAGCTGCCAGTCGATCAGACGACGTGGAAACCTTCGTGACGAATCTACAAGAAATCATGAGACAGCTGAAACCGGTTCCAGTAAATCATAAAGCGAGAAGAAATATTTTCGTTCATAAGGATTTGGCAAACTGTTCGCACGTGTTTGTGAGGATAGATAGAGTAAAATCTTTATAACCAGCCTACGATGGACCTTTCAAAGTATTGGCCAGACAAGATAAGTTTTTTACATTGCTGTGTAGAATAAAGCAGTGAATATTTCTTTGGATCGCATCAAACCAGCGTTTATTTTGATGTCACCTGAGGAATGCGAATATGATTGTTCTGTTCAGCCATTCTCTGGTGTGAAAACTAACGTTCCAGAGCCTCTCTATCTCCGAGTCCTGTGCACCCCACAATTCCTAGTGATGTTAATGTACCACCAGCAAAGCATACTCGCAGTGGCCGAACTGTGAAATTTCTAACAAGATACTTAGATCAAATTGTTATTTTTTGAAACAATCTTGTTTATTTTTTTGTGTTTGTTTTGAATAGTGATTTAAATATTTATCGCAACTTAGTCACTAGAAAGGGGGTGATGTAGGGGCCTGGCTATTACTGATGTGATATCGGCACCTGACTATCACGACCGAAAAACTAGAGGTGACAGAAGAAAATAAAAAGTCAGTCATTTTGTTTTCAAAATTGTCATAAAACTTTTGAATTGAAATACAATCTTGAGTTACTAATAAGTTAATACAGACGTTTAGTAGTCTCTATGAGTTGATTCACTTGACAAACAATATAAGAGACCTAAAGGCCACATAACATTTTATTTTCATTTCAAAGACTTTTCCGACTTAGATATCGGAATTCCGGCTTAGAACTCGAAATTCCGACTTAGATCTCGGAATTCCGACTTACATCTCGGAATTACGACTTGGATCATTCCGAGTTCCAAGTCAATAACGGAATGTAAACAAATAATACAAAAGCTCATATATATATCCACTTGAAATAATAGAGAACAACACATATATTAAACCAAGATGGATACACATCAATCGTTTCGACTGACGACAAGGAAGTACTTGTCGTCTACTAATCGTGGAAAAGTATGCTATTTGCAATACACACACGATTGTCGTATAACTTCGGAATCATCAAAATCCTTTATATGACGCGATTAAGCGGATTAAAGTCCGATTATGCCTTCGGAATCGTCAGAATGTTGGCAATTTGCAACACATATGATTGTTCAATAGGTTCGAAATTGCCAAAATCGTCTAAACGTCACAATTGAGCTCCGATCGTCACTTCGGAATCCCGGGGCAGGGGTGGGATTCTGTGTACCATAGAATTCTATTGTCGACAGTTTTGTCTCTTTCTCTCTCATTGATTCAACTATAATGTCGTCTCACTTTTTCCATCGACAATAGAATTCTATGGTACACAGAATTCCACCCGTCTCCATTTTATTATTAGAGATATGTAATTTCTGACAATTGCCATATGCACAGTTAACAATTGTCCGGTCGCCAAAGTATGGTTCTGACATTATACGAATCTGTTTGTTTATGATTCTGAGTTTGTATAATGTGAAGAAACCTGTCGGATATTTTGCATTCTGCTAATATGTATGGCCCCATTTCTGACAGAATACAGTTGCCATATGCACATCAGTTGACAATTGTCCGGTCGCCAAAGTACGGTTCTGGCATTATACGAATCTGTTTGTTTATGATTCTGAGTTTGTATAATGTGATGAATTACTTGTCGGATAGTTTGCATTCTGCTAATATGTATATGGACCCCTGATTTGAATCACTACGTGTGCAAATTTTCTCAGTGTAACAAGTAGTTTATGTTTCAATGCTGTGACTGACGTCTTTCTTCTCAAAATCGGGTATATTCAACATCAAAGGTTTCGACAAAGCTTTCACCTCTTGTTAGCTGGGGTACTCTTTGAGGGCAAATATAAGGTGCGTATTCACTAGAACTATAGAATTCGTTCCGCATGAGCACAGAATGAGCCATAGAAATTATAATATATATACTTACTCTAGAATGCCAATTCAATGGGACGAAAGTGTTGTAAAAAGTTCGATGCATTGTTTAGTGCGCATGATCAGGTCTATTTTCATTCATACCAGGGTGGGTTTCAGTGCGATTTTTAAATGATTCATGATATTGAGTAAAATCGATTTATTAATACGTTGGTGTCAGGGCAGTCTATGAGACACGAAAAGTTTTGGTGGGCATACCTATGTTGTGAAACTGATTATATCCGAGGAATTCATCGAATAAAATAACAATAAAAAAATATATCTTGAGTAGGTAACTATTGGTGAAGTTCTGATTCCCACGGAAAGAAACATATCCTGTATTGTTCAGAGAACATAGTGAGAACCAAAGGAAGGTAGGTAAGAATTGATATCCTGGGAAACAGATGTTCGGCATGTCTCCAAAGTGACGGCATATGGATGTGCTGAGGACTGAAGCTCGACGGGTCAGTCTCGAAGGGACCGCTAACGGTGGAACAATTGATAATATTTCGGAAGAGCATCGTTCAAGGAAATATCTATAAAACACAGACAGATCGCCAACCTTTCTGCGATGTTCCAGAGGAGTGAGCTAGCTTGTGAGTGAAGTTGTTGGATCACCATGCTATGTCATGCCTTTTGCTCTCGTCAAGCTTAAAATGATTTATATAAGCCAAACGTAAAGAAAGGATTAATATTCTCAGTTTTATCAAAGATGGGAGTTATTTCTGCTCTATTTATGTTATTTATTAGATTTGCCATCAACAATTCATATTCAAGTAGGTACTTACTAAAAATAATGGACTCCAGGAATAAATATTTCCTTTATTTCCACACCATAGAACTAAGCACGTCAACATTGTCAAAATTAAAATTTCACTACAGAAAAACCCGAAAACCAATAACATACACACTACCGATGAATAATTGAAGTAAACAACAGTAATAAGAAAAGCACATCTAAATAAACACAATAACGTTAATGGTTAATTTCACAATGAACACATATCGCCTAAACCACCAAACTAACCCAAACCGGCTCTGTCAAACTACCTTCCTTCCTCTGCGACAATTGAAAACTGATAACACTGTTGCACGATCCCAACAAGTCAACGGAAATTTGTGTAGGCTTCACAGTAATGTTAGATTATTTTCGACAGAATCTCGACTACAAAGATATAATTTTCTGAAATTTGTCAACGCTGCAGAGCTAGGAGACCGGTTATGGGCATGCGCATTGATGAAAACATTTTGAATTTTACAACACTTTTCAGTGTCCCACGAAGAGGGGATTGGCATTCTCGAGTACGTATATATATTATAATTTCTATGGAATGAGCACATTTACTGCTCGGTTCAAGCTCAGGCTGCGTCATTCTGCGTATTGTAAAAACACTATCCAAGCATTTGCTCGTTTAGTGCTCATTCCGTCCTCATGCAGAATGAATGCTCTAGTGAATACGCACCTTTACACAGGCTTTAAGAGCTCTCTAACGGTGAAACTTTGAACTGTGTGAAATAACGATGCATACATCCGTCAGAGGTTTTCAAATGGAATGGAAACAAGTAGCGAATTGGAAAATGAAAAAAAAATATATAAAAAAAATTCAAATTCTGAGTCACTTATTCGCTCTCGGATGGTAATGTTTGTGTGTAATTGAAAATTTTTCAGAACAACTACATTATGTGGCCTGTGTCTTTTGTCGTGAGCCACCTAAGTTCAGATGTTAAAAAAAACATCACCCTCTTTCCTCCTTAGTTCTCTGAATGAACATCACGGGATTTTCGAATTTACTTTCGCGGTAACCAGAAGACCATAGAAAATATTACTGATTTTACTATTATGGAACATACGTATGTGATCTGTGAAGATCGTGAACGCAGTAATTATAGCAGCTTTCCATTTAAGGGTTTGACGCACCAGGGCTTCTTATTCTAGTTTAATCATTGGGTGAAAATTGACATTTGTCAAAATCTACCAATAGTAAGTATAGAATGAGAAGCCCCGGAGCTGAACACTCCTAAATGGAAAACGCCTATTGACAAGTATATGAGACACGTCACAAGTCACACACCACACACCCCAAGACATTTGTTTACATATGAAATGTCAAAAAGTCCACGAATCGGATTAGTTCTAACTTGCGCAAGCGCATTTAGAAGAGCGTTTGCGTGCAGATATCTGGTGTAAATATGGCGTCGCAGGAGGAAGATAACAAACTTGAGTGTATTTCAAATGTAAACAAAGATCAAGAAAGATACTTCTTAAATGTTTATAAGGTGAAAAACATAATTTTCGTGCTTATTGTTCATTAGTTCATATAATTTTCGCATGTTTGTTGTGACGAAAGTGTGTAGTTTCATATTCGCATGGCCGCCATGTTCCGTCGGTGATTTGTACAGAAAATTGGAGAATTCAGCCGTCATATGTATACAGCAACAATATCGTGAACAGGAGTATCGGCTCGTTTGTGTAGACTGAGTTTCATTAAAGTGCCCCAATTGATATGTCTTCTTGGTAGCTACCAAAGCAAAACAATTACCACTATAGTTGTTTGTTTAATTGCTTGAACCTACGGTACATCAAGATGAGTTTTGTAAATGAAGACCTAATTATTTTCACACCTTTCAAAGCACGTATCTCTCTTATTTTGTAATTTTAGTTCTTTGGCAAAAGTGATTTTGAACAAAACTACCTATCTACCTAGTGACAATCCTAACAGATGAAACCATTCCATTTAAATATTTGTTGTCAATTTGCCTCTTCATATTTTTTGTAGATGGAGATGTTTTATGCAATTATCATTGAATGATATAGTGTATTGGAATTTCACTGGGTAATTTTGATGGAATCACTTGGGCTAACTTTATTTGGAAGATTGTCTCAACTGTATATTGTATGCATCTCATTTATTTGTATTTAAGTTATTCTGTACCGATTTGGAAGTATTTCTTTTTATTTCGGGTAGAAAAAACTAGTAATTTTTGGTTGATTCTATATGTCATTTTTCAGAGGTCTAGAACTGAACTTCCTAATCTGTATGTTTCCGTTTTATTTTCAAGAGATGAATATATTATAATTGTGCTTACTCCCACTCTAGCACACAGCAAAGTTTGCATAAGTTTATATATATATATATATATATATATATATATATATATATTATATCTAAAATTACCAATTTGAATAACTGCATCAAATAGCTCAAAGCTTATAAATTATACCTACAGTAACTGATAAATTATTATGACATGGTCATCCATAAACTTTCCACATGCTAGCAGGGAAGGAGGCATAGACTACTATCCTTAGTTTTTACTTGCCAAAGAGCTTACTAGTAACATCTTATTGTCATAGTTTTATTTTCTTTCCAGAAACATGAATATATTTTGAATAACAAAAATGAGACGTTCAAAAGCAAAATTGAATCTCTCTTAGAAGTTTGGAAAAGTGTCGGAGAACTGAATCTGTCTCAGTTTGACATTCGTCATGTCATTCAGATTATGGATTGGGCCAAACTACATGCATTGAATATTGTCCTTACAGCAGAGTGGAACAAATTCAAAGGTAAGCTGCCGATCTTTCAGATGTACATACCTGTGAACAGCCTCAGTTCCAATATTTATCAATTTTTTTTTGTAAGTGTATGTTCACTTCGACACACATAGCTGAAAATGTGAAATTCTTATTTCTTGTGTGAAAGTCCATGTTGAAGGCCAATCATTCAATCTGGATATTTTACGGACTATAGTCTGTTGTACGACTAATACGCATCATGGAAGTGCATATTTTCACGGTTTTAGCTATGTGTGTAGAACTGTAAATTATTGTGAAAATTTACACTTACAAAGCAACATAGTGTTCCTCAATATAGATAGAAAAAAAGTCTTAAATCGTTCATATCTATCAGCCTATATATTAAGTAATTCCTCACAATAAGTTAAGCACTCTCTCTTTATGATGATGTGGATCATTGTTGGATGGATCAGATCTTTATTAATTTTTTTAAATTAAATTTAGGTGATATAAAATAGGTCAAAAACATTTAGAATAAAGAAAATATAAAAAAATAATAGAAGCCAATAAAAATATACACAAATGATATATGCTTTAAAAAATATATTAAAAGAAATTTAATTTAAAAGATTTCTCAAATATATAATAATATCTTATAGATATATCATTTATTAACAATTCAGTAATTAGCTGTAATACATATAATTTTCGAACGTAAATGATGAAAACAAAAACATATCATTGCAGAATATAAGTAAATCTCATTTAGTCCTCTAATATGCAACCACAGTCCTGTCTGAATTTTCTTCAAGATTAACTTGATTTCACATTTTGGGTAGATTATATCTATCATACCTTTAAAAAACAATGAATATCTTGTATTCGATAATTTTACTCTTAGTACATGAATATTGTTCATATTACAGGTGAACAGATGGTAAATTTCATGTAAACATGTAATGCATTGATATACATTTGTATCAAGTCAAAACAGGTATCGGAACATAATAATAATAAAAATAATAATAATGAACATATTCTAAACAAATATCAGTGGGTTAAAACAATTCAATAAAGATAAACAGAGATATGTAAATATCGTCAGCTTAGTGCAAGAAGTCATTAACTATAAAAAATTTACAAAATGACTTGCATTTACTAACTACTTCTTGCGATACCTTCTATCTAATACAGAAGTCATTAACTACATATATGTTGTCATATTGTTGTAGTAGTACCTGTTCCATAATTTTAAAGATCATATTTACTTGAATACTTGATGATTTCAACTGTTATTAATTAAAAATCATCATTTTGTTAAAAAGTTAGAAAGTTGGTGACCGAGTATTTATTGGAGTCTCCATATATTTTTTTAAATGAATTACAGCATTTTTCAAAAAGTACTTATTGACCTTTTTAAAACAATAGTTGCGAAATGTAATATTTTATAAATGAACAAGAAGAAGAATAAGAAGTCGTTTTGAAACTGAAAGCCATTGTAATGCATTCAACATAATTGAGATGTAAGTATAATAAGTATAGCGATTACAGCTTAAAACTATCCTCATGCATCAATTTTGTAATTTTTGGGGATGTATTATTTTGTTTAAATGGAATTATATAATAACGTTGCACTAAAATCAAAATGAGGTAGTAAAATTGACAGGTAAACTGTGATTCTTGTATCAACAAATAAGTACGTAGCAATTCTTGAAAAAAAGAATAGTTTTTTTTGAGATTTTCTTAGTTATACATACAGTGTGTATTAAATGAAGGTAGATTATCAAACTGAAAACCATGACAGTTATTCACTCCAAGAGGTTTATTTAAGACATTGTCAAAAAGTGGAAAGACTCATCCAAGTATATCCTAAACACAAATTGGTACTTTTTGGTGATTATAACTTACCAGAGGCTGTATGGACTAATGGAAGATTGGGAGTATCACTTAACTGTCCAGAAAATTCTAAATCTTTAGTTGTAGGAAACTCTTCTTCAGTTATTTAAATCTTTTTCAAATGAATGTTTTTCGAAACACTCGTGATGTCCTGCTGGATCTATTGTTTCCACACTATGATAACTTGGTGGTTACACCTGCCATTGACTTATTACATCAGAATAGTATTCACCATACTGCTTGTGATTTTGTTTTACCTATTTGCAAATCCTCTTTAAAATTTGAAGAGATAATTTATGACTATTATCATGCTGATTTCACTGCTATTAACGATTACTTGGCAACTGTGGATTGGGATAGTTACTTATCCAAAAATGATGTAAATGTTGCTCTCTCTCAGTTTTACAATGTAATATATTCTGCAATGTCGCTTTTCATACCTACTAAAATTAAAAAGCCAACTACATATCCACCATATAGACCGGATTCAAAACATTGGATCAAGGAAAAGAAAAAAGCTCATACACTCTATAAGAGGACAGGTGATGATGTTCACTATCTCAATTTTTCAGAGCTAAGATCTCATTGCAAAATACTGTCGGATAGATATTACACAGAGTACTTATCCACTGTTGAGAATAATATCTTGACTGACTCGAGAAGTTTCTGGAGATTTGCTAATAACAAAAATAATTCATATCCTTCTTCTGTTTTTTTAAATGAGATTTCAAGTAGTAGAGGCGGTGAAAGTGTAAATCTGTTTGCAAAACATTTCTCAACTGTTTACACAAATGTCGATTGTGAAGTTCCTGAATTAGATTCCTTAAATTTGGTCAATATATCTGACTATAAAATATCCTTCATGGATGTTTTTAATAAGATAAATATACTGAAAGATAGTTTTAGCTCAGGACCTGATGGTGTACCACCATATTTCTTAAAAAGATGTCTATATACTATAAGCACACCAATCAATCTATTATTTAATTTATCTCTGAATACTGGAGAATTTTCCTCTTTCTGGAAAAACAGTTTTATCAAACCTATTTTTAAATCTGGGGATAGGTCAAATGTAAAAAATTATAGAAGTATAAGTCTTCCATCAGTTACTCCTTAAAGTGTTGGATGATCTTATTACAGTACAAATTTCCTGGGAATGCCAAAATATTTGAATTGCTAACATGGTTTCTCCAAGGGGAGGTCCACAGTGACAAACCTAATTATATAACAGAAGCATATAATAATAATAATAATAATAATAACTTTATTCACTGCAGTGTGATACAAGAAGATAGTACACTATGTTTGAAAATTGAGTCAATGGCAGTAAATAAATGGCATACACCCACAAAAGGATAATATCCTGAGTGTGGGAATGGTATTCATTCATTTAGTAACCACTAAGTATTCACGTGTAAAATAATTTTCAGTATAAAAGTATATAGTTAAAATTATAGTAATATAAAATTCTTTTGAATGCATATTCACAGTAGAACAATTTAAATGTACACTTACACCTGAAATTTTCGTTTTGAAGTTACAATATAGTTAAAATTATAGAAATATAAAATTCTTTTGAATGCATATTCACAGCAGAATAATTTAAATATAAACTTACACCTAAAAATTTTCGTTTTAAATATATAAAATTTGAGCTATGTACTGTTTAGACTATAACAAGTATCATTACTGAACATGAATTCATGAAGTTTAGTTAATGGAATTTCAGATATCCAATTTTTAATTTTTTTCTTGAACAGATTATATGAGTTTAAATTTTTGAGGGATAGTGGTAATTCATTGAATAGTTTTGGACCTAGATAACTGAAACATTTTTGACCTATAGCTTTTTCAGCTCGAGGTATGGCAACGGTATTTGCTCTGGTTCTAGTATTGTATTGGTGTCTGATTGACTTGAGATCTGTTTTATCTTTGTATTGTTTTAGAAGTAGTATTTTGGAATATAACTGACACATGTTGAATATTTTCGATTCTCGATATAATTGTTCTGATGGATACGTCCTGGACTTGTTATACATTTTCTTGATTATGAATTTTTGAATTTTTTGAAGTTTTTCCATCAGGGTTTTGCCAGCTGCTCCCCATGCTATAAGTCCATAAGCAAGGTGTGATTCCACCAATGCATAATACAATATCTTGAGATAGTTTATATTAAGAAGATTGGATAAAATTTTGAATTTGTAGGCTATGTATCTCAACTTTTTTATGACATAATTTATTTGCTCTAAATATTTGATATTATTTACTGATTTTATAGTCATTGGTTCGTTTTTATCGTGATTGATGGCAATTTCTTTAAATATTGGTAAGTTATTGTTGTAAGATGTGAAAGGCATGTAAACTGTTTTATCGTAATTGATGGTTAAACATTTATAGTCGAAAAAGTCAGTTATTTTCTTGAAATCAATCTCTACAGTATTTTTCAGTACTGTCCAGTTACTGTATTGATAGATAACAGCTGTGTCATCTGCAAAGCTTATAACTTCTCCCTTCAATTCTTGTTCAAACGGGTCGTTAAGGTATATATTAAATAAAGTTGGGCCTAATATTGTTCCTTGAGGGATACCGTACGTTATAGATTTCCATTCGCTTACTATATTATTGATGCTTACACACTGTTTTCGGTCAAGCAGGTAACTTTTTAGAAGGTTGTAAGCGACTCCTTTGATACCTATATTTTCTAGTGTAAGTAAGAGCTGTTTGTGATCAACTGTGTCAAATGCTTTTGCTAGGTCGACGAAGATACATATTGATGGTTGTTTTTTATCTGTTGAAGCATTTATCATCCCCGTCAACCTCGAAATAGCATCTGAAGTACAGTTTCCCTCTCGGAAGCCATATTGTCGGTTTGATAAGATTTGATATTTATTCAGAAACGATATAATTCTTTTCTGCATAATTTTTTCGAAAATCTTACTGATAGTGGAGATTATAGAAATTGGACGATAGTGGCTAACTTCCAGTTTATCACCTTTTTTGAAAATTGGTGTTATTACTGAGTGTTTCAATGGTTCTGGAAATTTGCTTTCGTTAATGGACCTATTTACGAGGAAAGTTAATACTGGTGATATTTCTTGTGTTACTTCTTTGATTATTTCTGCCGTTATTTTGTCTAATCCTGATTTTTTTTTATTTTTCAAGTTTTGTATTATCTCTGATATTTCTTCACAATCCGTATTTGCTAAAAATATTGTCTGAATTACCTTTTTTTGCTTAATAAATACTGTTTTATCGTGTTTGATCCGTTCAGCCATTTTCTTTCCAATTGTATAGTAGTGTTCACAGAAAGCATTTGATATCGATTTTCTGTTCTTGATGATATTTCCATTTTCTGTTTTTATTTCTTCAATACTTTGTTTTCGTTCTTGGCTGTTAGTGATTTCTTTGATACATTTCCAGAGGTTTTTGTTTACATTTTTGTTGTTTTCAATTTTTTCATTATAGTATCGTTTTTTGGTTATCGTTATTAATTTGTTTAAATTATTTATATATCTCCTGAAGTTCATTTTTCAGATTTCAGGAGTGCTGGGGTGATCCATTCTTTTATTTTTATTTCGTTTTTTTTCAATTTTATTTTTTTAGTAGAATTTTCAATGTACCCTTTTAATTTATTTATAAATAGCGTTAAACTTTCATTTATATCTTCATTATTATATATCTCTGTCCATTTTTCTTTCTTTATATTTTCTTTGAATAGTTTTTTATTGAAGATTGTTTTTGATTTATTTGTCGGTAATAATGTTTTCTTTCGGTCTGGTAAGATTATAGTGTTTGTTACAGAGAAATGATCCGTGATATTCGTTTGAATTATGGATGGAACGAATGAAGCTTCAGAATCTTTTGATTTAATGAATATGTGATCAATGCAGGATTTTTCATTATTTACAACTCGAGTATATTTGTTTATACAGCTCGTGAATCCTTCTCCGTTGAGCATATTTAAATAATCGTGTGTATGGTTACATTCGTTGTTTAGGATATTTATATTTATATCACCTATGATTATGTGGAAGTCGACTTTTTTACTGGTTCTTATGTAGTTAGTTAAATTTTCTATGAAAGTATGTTCACCTGTCGGTCCAGGTCTATAGATACCGTTGAGTAATACACTTTCATCATTTATTTTCACAAGGAGTTCAATTATATTCACTTGGTCGAATTTTATTATTTTACAAGTTGCATTGTATTTTTTTTTCATATATATAATAACAGCATCACACTGATTGAATTTACTTTCATTATAGAAAATTTTATAACCGGGCAGGGTATATAATGATATATCAGTTAATTGTCTTGTTTCAGTGAGGACTATTAAGTCGAAATTTTGACTTATCTGGTATAGTAATAACTTTAGCTCGTCTAAGTTCTTGTTTATACTTCTTATATTCATTTGAAATACTGAAATTCCATGATGCCCATTGTGTTCTTCGATGAGCTTGTTATAGTCTATGGTACCCTCTACAACATTTGTATCTATTTGCTCATATCTAAAATGTCTTAAATAGTCATCCATTTGTATTGATGTTTATGTAAAAAATTCTATTTATTAAAATACTTAAAATAATAAAATGATTATAAAATAATTAGCCAAAATTCATATAATATATATATATATATATATAGTGATTGATGAGTTTTTTTGCAAATGATTATCCTCCTCTTTGTTTACTCGGTTTCTTTGTTGGTGTTCTTTTTTGGTGGTCACTGTCTGACCTTATCCTTGGACGTAATGTGTGAGAATGGTTATCGCTAGCTTGTTCTGTTGTTTCTTTAGTAATTCTACTCTTCAGTTCTTCTTTCAGTGTTTGCGAAGGTGGGGTTATGTGTTCTTGTGAGGGGGTGGAAGGTGCGCTACTTGAGGCACTAAACTCTTTCAGGTTTTTTGGTGGAGTTTCTGTGCTGTTCGGGATCCTTGCTTCCAGTTGTTCTACGGAGTATGGCTCCCCGTTGATGATAAGGGTGTTTTGTTTAATTTTTGCCTCACAGTGCTTTGCTTTGGCTAGTTTAAGATGTCTGTACAATATTTTTTGAATGTTTCTCTCCTCAGGTGAAAGATGGTTTGATATGCTAATATTTGTTCCCTTTAATTTCGATATATTCTCGAAGGTCTCTTGTTTTTTATCATAGGTCACAAATTCAGCTATAATTGGTCTTTCGTTATTTTTATTTCCTCCTTTCCCCAGGCGATATACGTGATTCAATTGAGTCTCTTCTATTTTTATTTCAAGTTTTTCTCTCATCAGTTTTAATACTGTTTTTTTAGGTTTTTCGTCTTTGCTCTCGCCCAGTCCGAAAATAATGATATTGTTTCTTCTTAATGATCGATTGGTTTCGTTCAGTTCTTTTTCTAAGTGGGTGTTTTTTTCTTCCAGGAGTTCTACCTTTTTAACGAGTACTTCGATTTGGTTTTGCTGGTTTCTTATTGTGCCCTTTATTTCCTCAATGCTGCTTTTTATATCTTTGTTTTGTTCCGAAACTGATTGGAATAAAGTAAAGATATCTTTGTTTGATGGTTCTCCCATTTTATCGAAGAGTCATATATTTAAGGAAAATATCCACAATCTGGCAACGGTGTTTGGGATAGTTGATAGATTTGTTTCTTCTTGGTGATATATTTAGAAGAGTTAGGTTATATTGATGTTTCGAAAGTCTGAATTTATATTTAGTTTCCACTCACCCACATGTATCGGTGAATAAGGAGTAAGTAGTTGGTAGTTAGACACTTATTTTGAAATTGTTCTGAACTTAATTACACTTTTCGAATGGATATAATGCAGGCCTTTGAGAGTCATTGTCAGATTCATGCAATCTACACCGATTTCTCAAAGGCATTCGATAGAGTAAATCATAAAATTTTAATAAACAAATCAATTGGCTTTTCTTTGGATAAGTAGTTTTTCAACTAACAGAATACAATATGTTGAAATCAATAACTTTATCTCTGACTCAGTTGAGGTGTTTTCTGGGGTACCACAGGGGAGTCACTGTGGACCTTTGTTTTTTAATCTTTTTGTTAATGATATTGTCAGTCAAATCACTAATTCAAAATGCTTATTATTCGCGGATGATCTTAAGATTTATCAAGTCATTCAGTCATCTCTTGATTGTCATTATCTTCAAGATGATATAAACCATGTTGCAGACTGGTGCAAAAATAATTGTATGTAGCTAAACATTGACAAATGTGCCGGTATGTTTTTCAATGGTTCTCACTCCCAAGTTGATTTTAATTACAGCATATATGGTCTTCCGCTAAACAATATCGAAGCGGTAAAATATCTAGGAATTCTCTCGATTCCTAACTTGCTTTTAGTGATCATATATCCAGATTAACACAAGATTCACTTAGAATACTGGGGTATATATTGAGAATTGGAAAAAATGTCTCACCATTTACTTTAAAAATAATTTTTTGTTGTTTAGTACAATCAAAATTAGATTATCTGTGATCTGGTGTCCATCTTATGCTTCTCAAAAAAGATGTGTTGAATCTATACAAAATAAATTTTTACGTGTTATAGCCTATACAATTGGCTATCGGTTGGATAACTACATATTCAGATATACTGACTTTCCTTAACTTACCCACACTTGAAAATAGGTGCATTCAGAATGACCTGTCTCTCCTATATAAATTAATTTTTGGTAATATTTCATGTCCTGAGCTACTAAGTTGTGTTGATTGAAAATTAAGCAGATACTAGGGATGTCAAGACTAGTTTTATAGAGAGTGTTCATTCCACAAACTATGGCTATAACAGCCCGATTACATGTCTCTTAAGGTTGGCTAATGAATCTGATTTAAATCTTTTTGGTGTACCTTTCGACAAATTCCACAAATCAATCACTAAACATGTACGGAATAGATCTGAAGCAGTTTGACTAGCTTTTATGTTTCATTTCCTCACTATTGTTTTTTTCTTTTTATATATAATATTTATATTATCGTGCTTTAATTCATACCACTGTTTGTAGTTATGCATATATTTGTTTTTTATGTGTTTCAGCTGTTGTTTTATTTTATACTGAATATTTTGTAATTAAAGGGGTTTTCCCGTCAATTAAAATAAATAAATAAATAAATTTGCTCCTCAATAATCAGAATATGTATGTCATTCACATTTGAGTCCACTATTTCCAAAAGAATGTGCATTTCATGGTGTAACTAGATCTGTTAGAGTCAAACAAGTTCCTTCTAATAGATAACTGCATATTAATATTAGGGTCACTTCCAAAACCATGTGTTTGTAATGACAGTTCAGTCTCAAAAGACGGTATTTGCAATTAGCCAATATAAATGAACCAATGATGGTCACATGCTGGGCATCACATCACAGGAGTTTGAAGTCAGAGTATGATTTGGTTTAAAATATTATTTTTACTTTTAATTTTTGTTGATTAAAAAATAGTGTTTATAATTCATTATTAAAATTATGGCCTACGAAAACTTTCTGTATCGATTATCACCAAGTTGTCAGTATCAAAACCATGTAAATGCTCGATGTCAGTGTCAAAACGATGCGTTTTGAATCGATTTTTCTTTATAACGCAAAAAGTTGGTAACCATGACCATAGAACTCTGTAAATACCTATTTATGGCAACTAGCTCCATCTTTTGGGACATACATATATATAATTCCTTTACAATTGGCTATACATGCATTAATTTAACCCTTCGAAAAAGACGAATACGGTTTTTCGTGTTTATCTCAGAATGACGATTCATGCAAAGGCATTCTTGTGGAAATAGTAGACTCATTTATCTGCCCATATTTTTGTCAAGTTCAATGTTTAGCTTGTTAATTTTTAAATACTGACTTACACTTATAAGAGCATTATTTACTCTACTCACCAATAATGTGTCATCTGCAAATAAATTTGTGAATTCAAAATAAGCGATTGGACAATTTTTTAATTTTTTTTGTAGAATGTTCGCATGAACATAATCCGTTTATAGTTTTCAAAATTTTTTTGATCCATTTCAAAATTAAAGTCACAGCCATTTCAAACAGTCTAAAATTTAGCATAGTTACCATAAAAGTCAAATTGTGTCTGCAAAACCCAGAATTTTATAATGTAAAAAAGCAGAATGCAATGTGGTCTACTTTATCTCTGATATCCACTGACTTAATTTTCATAGTGGATTGGTAGGAGACTACAGATTTTATTTACACTTGAGGCTAATATGTAAATGTGACAATATCACAATTACCGAAACCCTCAGAGTATTAACAGATCATAGAGATGCCTTTTCCATCCTTGTCTTGAAGGCAACATAACTTTGTTTGTTTACAAGCGAGGGCCTTATACATGTTAAGTCCGTATTCAATCGGATAGTTTCGTGTATGCCCGCTCATTTTATTCGGATCAAGTTGTCAGTCTTCGTTTGTATTATGGTCCTTCATACCCCTAATGTAAACAAACTGTCCATAAAGTTTCACCACCCGTCACCCCCCTCGCCCACTGATTGTATAGAAAAGGATAGTTCATGTTCACTTTGAAACAGCTATTTGTGTAGGTATAGGCAGGGCATCTCTACGTCTTTTATTACTCTGAGCCGAAACCTCACTTCGGTTAAAACATGTTGCCAAGTTTACAACATATATTTAGAACCATGGATTTTATTTGCGAGCATTACAGTGACAAAGTTTTGTATTGTACAGGAGATTATAATTTACCTGATATTTTATGGTCCAATGAAAATGATGGTGTCACTGCAACCGGCTCAGGTTCTCAATCTTCAACCCTTATCGAATGTGTATCACTATGCAATTTTTACCAGTTGAATAATGTTCCTAATTTATATGATAAATATTTAGACCTTGCGTTTAGCAATGTATTACTATGGCATTGGATAAACTATTACCTAGTGATAACTATCATGCTGCATTAAAAATTGACGTATCCCTAACAACATCTGATAATTTGGACAGTCACGAAGTTAGATTTGATTTTACTATACCAGTTTGAATATTATTATTAATAACTTCAACTGGCATTTACATTTCTCTATGTTGAGTGTGTGTCAGTATTTTATGATAATGTCCAAGGTTTTTATTTATTTATTTATCTATTTATATATTTATTTATTTATTTATACTGCATCACAAACAGGTTGGTTCCCAGTGACATGTATACAGTGGGAAGTTAAAATTTTTTTTGGAGATGTATGTCCCTAAAATCACTATGAATACTCATCCTAAATTTCCAATTTGATTCAGTAGTGAATTGAAAAAATGTATTTCCTCAAAAAAAATGCTGATATATATATATAAGCAGTCTTTCTCTGATACCGATTATGCGGAATTTCTAAATTTGAGATCACAATGCCGATGCTATCTCGACAATGCTATCGTACTTACAGTGACAATACTGAGTTCCTAATTGGTCAAAATAGTTAACCATTTTGGACATTTGTAAAGGAAGAATTGTGATATGCTTAGTACAATGAAATATAATAATTCTACTCTAAATGATAAAATGATAATTGTTTCTCATTTGTATATGAAACTGAAAATTTAAGTTTTTTTATTTTATATTGTCAAAGAATCAGATAATCAATTCACACTGCCTCTTCGTTGGTATAGCAGAAGTGATGGAATGTCTGTGTTCATTGGATGTCAGTAAGGAACCTGGCCCTTATCTCATTCCTAATGTGTTCCTGAAGAAATGTGCCTTTTCACTATGTAGACCGCTGTAGTTAATGTTTAATAAATCTTTGACAGATGGGATTTTTCCTTCCTGTTGGAAAAAGTAATTTGTAAAACCTCTTCTCAAATCTTCTCTTGCTGAAAATTATAGATCTCTCTGCTATTCCCAAAGTATTTGAGTTTTTTGTTAATAGATTCCCCAGATCCATTTTGACTAATGAAATAAGTATTGATCAACATGGGTTTCAACGCTCAACATGCACTATACCAACTTCAGCTTTAGAAAAGGGTCTACAGTTTGATTCTGTTTATACAGATCTATCTAAGGCTTTCGATAAAGTAGTATATGCTATTCTTATCCAAAAGTTATCGTATATTGGCATTCACGGGTCTCTTCTGGACTGGTTAAAAACGTATTTATCAAATCACCTCCTATGTGTCAAGTTGAACGGATGTATTTCCTACGAATACACTGCTACTTTGGGTATGCCACAGGGCCCACAGGGCTCTCATTTGGGGCCTTTACTGTTTACTGTTCAGTATATTTATTGATGATATTGTCAAAGACATATGTGATTGTAAATTCCTCATGTATCAAAATATTTAATGTCATACAGAATCCAGATGATCTTAAACTCCAAAATAGCTTGAATGTTTTTTTCACATGGTTGTTTTGTGAAAAAAATGAGCATAAATCCTCTGAAATGTAAACTTATCAGTTTCCACATCCCACTGTGCAAGAGGTAACTTTCAACTATATTTTTGATGACACCGTAATTGAGAAAGTTACTTCAATCAAAGATCTTGGAGTCATCTTTCAATTCAATTTCTCATTTTCTTCACACAGTTTTTTCGTGCCTTAAAAATCTTATTCATTCCATTATTTAGATCTCATCTTGAATATTCTTCAATTATTTGGTGTCCTTATGCCAAAGTCCACATCGAAAAATTGGAAAGAGTTCAACACAGATTTCTTATGACCTTCTCATTTAGGCTGAACCTTCCTTACTCTTATACCAACATGCTGTCACTGATGCATTTCAGTCATCTGATCCACAGAAGACAAGGGTTTGACACCATGTTTATCTATAAAATTTTGAATGGTCTGATATATGCTCCCGAACTATTAGAAAAAATATGTGTACCCCCTTGGCCACTGCGTGAATATAACATATTTTGTTTTGGTTGCACATCAAACTAATTATTATTCAAACATAGGGATGATTTGGTTACTGAGATAGGCAAAAAAACTAGGATTCGGACAGGCTGACCACATGTAGACTAGTTTCGAGATTGTTGCATCGTCATCAGTACAGGGTAGGTCATTTACAAAAAAGATGAATATTGTTCAGGTACAATATGAAGAGAATATGACCAAAAACACAAAGCCTTGTAAAAAATATTTAATTCATGTGAAACAAGCACCCAGAAGACAGTTTTTTCCTCAATGCCAACACGTGATCTTCAAATTTTAATTTGCCATCAATGTAAAGACCTAAGCATTTTGTGCAACGTTAACTCAATGTTTCCAATATCTATAGCTAAATCTTCAAGCTAACATTTAAAAGTTAGCAAATTTGTTTTATTGAAGTTAAATGATACTTTGTTAGATTCACAGCAATTTGGTACCTTAGTTATATCTTCTTGAACAACTTTATTTAATTCATCAGTATTTTTGCTGTGCCATGTAATGGACGTATCATCTACAAATAGTGTGAACCTACCTGAAATATTGATGTAGGTTGGACTTTCTGCTTTTTAGCCTGCAAGTAATTTTCCAAACATTCATGATCTTTGCCTCTAATTCCATATTGATATTTTGATTTGTGGTCTCAAAAGCTCTTTTAAAATACAAGAAAACAGTCGTAACATATTTGCCTTGCCATCATCTATGTTATTATTAAATTCAGTACTTATAATCTAGTTAACAAGTGTTTTTTGACCAACTTTTTCCAGCAGTCTCGGAAAAATATGAACAAGGTGTCATTCGATTTGGAATATGAGATTTCCTAAAAGAAAGTCCCAACTCCCGGAACTGTAGGACCAATATTTATAATTTTCCCAGATGCGAAAAAATACGCCCACTTCGGACACTTTAACAATACAAATTTTTTAAACATATTAAATATGAAAATTTAGAAATGAATAAATTCAGGCACTTCTTTTACATGAACATTGCAAGTCTGATAGTTGTTAAACAATAAATTTGAGATTTTTTTTCCTTCCTTTGAACTATTCTTGGAAGGTTTTAGAATAGAAATGAAAAAAAATCTATTTTTCAGCTTTTTATTAATAATTTACGTAATTGCAAAATTAAAAACTTTGATTGATCATTGAAAAACATTTTTTATTTTCAGAAACTGCATGGAAATGATTTTTATCTCCTATTGTTGAAAACATTGTTTTAAACAAATTCGTTGTTTATAAGATAGTTGAAGGTCATCCGACCAGTACTTGCCAACAAAAGTAACATTGAGATACGATTTAATATTTTTCTTACTTTTCTGACGGGCATTACTGGCATTACTTGGGGGGTATTACTCGGGAATTACTTGGGTATTAGTGGCAAT
Source organism: Chrysolina haemoptera (assembly GCA_958298965.1). Lineage (NCBI taxonomy): Eukaryota > Metazoa > Arthropoda > Insecta > Coleoptera > Chrysomelidae > Chrysolina > Chrysolina haemoptera. Next base: position 22,480,475 of record OY282596.1, on the reverse strand, counting down.
ACTTACGATTTTTGAGAACACAATATTCTCAGCAGTTTCCCCCTCGGTGCAAATGATTTCAAAGAATTGTTACCGAAAAAAAAAATATTTTATTGTTTAAAAATGTATTTGTTGATTAACAATTATTTTCTACCTCTTATAATTAATATAAAGAATAATTTTTTTTGTAAAATATTTTTTTTTCTTTCTTTGAAATGAAATAAATCTATTTTTTTTAATATCGACAAGAAAGACAAATTATGATTTCACAAAAAAATTGTTCCTTAATATTAATTATAAGTGGTAGAAAATAATTGTTATTCAACAAATACGTTTTTAAGCTATGAAACATTTTTTTTAAGGAACGATTTTTTTTAAATCATCATTTGCGTCAAGATTAGAATAAAAAACAATAATCTTTTAAACAACGGATTTGTTTATAACCATTTTTTAAACAATAGGAGATTTTAATTTGAAGAAAATCATTCCCATGTTAACAATTGTCACACTTGTCATGTTCATGTTCAAGCAGCAAACAATAATTATTAATTTAACTACTTATTGCTTAATTCATCTATGCAGTGAGTTTCTGAATTTTTTTCATTTCTTAATTTTCATATTATTTGATATTTCCAAAGTGGACGTTGCTTGCGCAAGCTAGAGTACCCGTTTTCGGCCGTATTTTCATTTATCTGGGAAACTTATTATAAATATTGGTCCTACAGTTCCGGGAGTTGGGACTGTGTTTCAGAACATTTCCTTCTCTCTTTTGAATATTTTTTTTATTTCTAAAATCTCAATTAGTATTTGCGATATTTGCAAAAAACTAGCCCCTTTTTTCAGTCATTTTCAAAAATCATCTACGTGCTTTACCGAAGCGAATGACACCTTGTTCATATTTTCCAAGACTGCCAAAGAAGCACTTTTTGGCTAGACTATTATATGCTTTACAAAGGATTCAAAACAGGAGAATAATGAGAATATTAAAATTACCAGATTTACTAACATATCCCTTATGCATGACACACTGCAGCGGCTCACAGTTTCTGATAGATTTTACCTAAATGCTATGAGCGATATTTTCCAAAAAACTCAGTGAATTCCTCAAATACATCAGTCGATTCCCTGGTTATCATACGAGAAATAAACACAATTTTTATCTATCATGAGTCAATATGGATAATACATTAAATTGTCCATTCTGTAGGGGCTTGAAAGTATATAATGAACTACCTGAAATCGTTAAGGCTTGTAAAATCATTCTAGAGTTTAAGTTCAAAAGGATTCTAATTAAATATCCTTATTAAAAGATAAACTGCTAGTTCTGCTGAAATGATAATTATTCACTTCTTTATAACTTTTGTAATAACCAAAAATATGTTCCATATAGGTTATAGTTAGGCGATCATGATGATGATGAAGTATTTGTCACACAGTTTGGTGTTTTGTATCTCAAATTGTACGTACCTTCCATATGTATGTATACACTATATTTGTTTATATTGTTTAATTGATGAGCGAAGTGGTCGAGGTGTTCAAAGCTTTTGGTTTAACTCAGGCGGCTTGGGTTCGAAAACCTGGGAGATTCGTAAAAATAAATTTTACTAAAAAAATTGATTTGTACCTACTAATTGTTTGTATATTAGGATGTCATATTAACCGAAATGAATTTCATCAAATCATTCATTCATATATTAATGGTAATATCATTCAGTTTTTCATTTCTATGTCTAAATTTCCTGTAACCGAATTTTTTGATACTTGATATTTTTTATTAAAATATTTTTTATTTACCTACTAAACTTGTAATGTTAGTGTGTATGTGTTTTAGTTTGGATCATATCTTGCAAGCTGAATTAGAACCACTTCCTCTTATCCTACATAGTTGAATTTTACGAGTTTCGATGGCAATACATTAATGTCGATAAAAATGTCCCCCACTGCCCCCCAAAGACTTGTTAGAGAACGTGTAGGGTTCCATCCAAAAAAATGATAATGTTTATTGGGCATTTTTTTGGGTCAGGAAATGAATTACTTAATTTTTGCCTAAATATCGATTCAGTATGATACCAGGACAATTATAATAATCGTGCTGAAGGAATCAGTGTTATTGATGTACATATTTCCCATTCTCAACGTAACCATACTTTTCAGTGAGTCTTTATTTCACTGTTCTTGGGTGAGGACGAATGCGATATACGATATGAAACTTTGTTTCAACATACTAGTATTCAAACTTAACGGGCATATCGAACTTGGAAACAAATACTAGATATTTGAAGAAATATTTGTGAATATGTATTTTTTTTTTGTGAAAGTATCTCTTGAAGAATAGATGTACTTCTGTGGTACATACACAAACAACATAGAGAGCCGCGGGTCTAAAACCGCGATGAGAAGCAGTACGTCTTCCGTTTGGTGAAATGAAAGTCCATCCATCAAAAACTTCAAATTCCAAATATTTTTGAAATCAGGTAAGGCCCACTCCAGTACGAAGGAAAAATGACTTTTTCGACGATTTCTATATGTCTTCTGTTAAGATAATTTTGTTTAGAAAGTTAATATTAACCCAGTCCTTCTTTCTGAATCCTACAGATATGACTGAACTAAAAGAAATACTATTGGAAATCAAGAACAAAAATAATTCTGGGCTGGATGACATCCCAGCCAAGCTACTGGTTCATTTAATAAATGCATCGTTTGAATCAGGAATATTTCCTGAATGATTAAAAACAGCATTAGTCATACCTATTCATAAAGGTGGAGGTTGATGATCCAGGTAATTTTCTACTTTTTCAAAATTTATAGAAAAATTTGTGAAAAAGCGGATGATGTCTTTTCTTAGTCGTCATAATATACTAAACTCCAACCAATATGCATTTCAAGCAAAGCGAGGTACACAAGATGCAATTTTCTCCTTCTTGGAAAAGATATACCAACGCTTAAAAGGAGATATGGCAGAAGCTGTATTTTGCGACTTCTCCAAGGCTTTTGATTGCGTGATTCATGACATCTTCATCATGAGTCAGAGATTATGAATTTTTCGTAAAAATTTATGAATTCAAGATGGCGGCCCAAGATGATGGACGAGTATTGTGATTATGGTCAGATTCGATTCAAAATTGGTATTGTTTTCGGGGTCAGAGATTTCGATTTCGGTAAAAAAAAATAATCGTTTAAAAAACTAAAGAACACGCTTTACTTTCCATGGACTAAAAAGTAAAAAATAATTAACAATTTAATTTCTCAAATGTAAAAAAAGCGTGGGGTGTTTGATGAAGTTCTCTTAAGCTCTTGAACTCTGTATTGTTAAATTAAACTAAAAAATATGAGAATATAGATCGAAAGCACCCACGTTTTTTTTACATTTGAGAAATTAAATTGTCAATTATTTTTTACTTTTTAGTCCATGGGAAGTAAAGCGTGTTCTTTAGTTTTTTAAACTATTATTTTTTGACTTTTGACATCTGACAAAGCGGAAGACGATTTGGTTGTCGCGCACTACTCGAAACCTATTTTTGAAAATTTTGTGCCCAAAATCGATCATCTCTAAAATTCAACGTCTCATATATGCGTCAACTTGTGTTCTATTACTTTGTTATAGTGTTTACATCGAATAAATCCGTAGGACCTCAGGGTGGACCAAATAAACAAATTGAAAAACTCGTGGGAGCGGCTAAGTTGAAAAATCGAAAATGCACTTGAGTTCAATCTTGAGCTTCCAAATTTTGCATAGAGCTTCTTCAAGGGTCAGCATATCCAAATTTTCGCCCTTTCCCACCCCTTTGAATTTGAATAAGAGAATAGAGCAAATTCAATGGGGTGGGAAAGGGCAAAAATTTGGCTCAAAAGTCTTCCCTCTGGAAATTAGGTTTTCTGGCCCCTGAAGAAGCTCCATGCAGAATTTGAAAACTAAAGATTGAACCCAAGTGCAGTTTTAGATTTTTCAACTTAGCCGGGCCTTACTACTAAAGTCTTCCACTCGAATTTTCCCGATGTAATGACCATAACAAAGTATATAAAGACATACAATTGAGCATATAGGAAACGTCGAATTTTCCCAACCAACCAACCAACCAACCAACCAAATCGTCTTCCCCTTTGTCACATGATTACTAGTCACTTTCTAGACAAAATTATCATAACAGAAGACAACAGAAATTGTCGAAAAAGTCGATAGACATTACCCCTTCCTCCGTACTGGAGTGGGCCCTATCCGATTTCAAAAATATTTGGAATTTGAGGTATTCGAGGGATGGACTTTCACCTCACCTAACGGAAGAAGTATGTGGGTCATCGCGTTTCAGAACCCGCGGCTCTCCAACTATTATAAACTGTCATTAAATTTTCATAAATAGTATTCAAACTGTATGGGCATCTCAGTAACACAATTAAAAACAAATAACATATATTTGTAGAAATATTTGATTTTCTCTTTTTCGTGAAAGCATAACTGAAAGAATTAGAGGTCCATTTCTCTTTTCATTAGTCATTTCAAAATTAGGAATCATTAACAATGATATAATTATTTGGTTTTCTGAAAACAAAATAGTTACTTGGATAATGCTAATACTTGAATTAATATTGATCTGTATCCCACAGTTACTCCAATCTATCCTGATAATTGTAATAATATATGTCAATTTTTAATTTCAGCAACTTACCAGTTTACACTATTGCAAGAAATTGAAAAAGCTCAGAATGAACTTTTGAAATTGAACAGTGCATTTGCAACGCGATGTAAAAAATTGTCTGATGTTGTGAGAAACCCATGGGAGGATCCTGTTTTAATGACACTTATGAAAACAAAAGATTCTGAGATCGGCCCAGAAGGTAAATTGAAACTCCAAACTCAATCACACAACTTTCTTTTTTTTTTATTAATAAATAAAGAAAGCTTTAACTTTCGTCTTTTTTTTTAGAAATCGAATTCTTCTGTGTGGAAACAGCTTATATAGTGTCGGTACGTTTAAAAAAGCTCTGTGAATCTCATTGTGAAGACTTGGCGTTAAATTTAGTCACGGCTTTTATGAACTGTAACAAACTGTCGAAATCTCAAAATTTCAGCCTAAACGCCACTGAGACACAGATGTGGTTTATTTTTGATATTTATATCGCCTTGCTTTACAAGTTCCAGGAGAAACAGAAAATTGTTGTTTTGGTAAGTAATAAATATTGATTGACATTTTGATGAAAAATTTGTTTGAATTAAAAATAACATTAATCAATCACCACTTATGCTCTTTCATTTTCTCAACTTTCATTGGTTATCCCCTCAGATTAATGAAAAAATCTAGGTGAGCCCGATGCTATGTAAACATATTCAGTGAAGCAAAGACAACTGTTTATTTACATTCACTTTTTACTTCTGCTGTTTTGAAACATGGTCTCTCTGTTGTCAAATTGGCAAAAAATATATGAATTTAGTAGGTGACCATCAATGTGTAATCATTTTAAGCATTTACCACAATTATTTCACTTTTGGCAACACTGCTACTAGCAACAGCCATTGTGCCTTGACGTATTTGTTTTGAAGAGCTGTTAACAAATTTCATGTGTGTTTTCAAAAAAGTTTTCTATTTAGAAGTGAGTATTATATTTTTGTCAAAATATAATCCTATTCATGTTGGTTTGATACCGACATAATTATACCACTAACTGAATATTGAAAATATTCATATTTCTTTCAATGCCAGCTTCTAAATGCCTGAAGCATTTGACATAATCTGCAACCTCATTTGTAAATAATGCACCAGCCGTTTAGTACAAATAAAGAATGAGTGATCAAAATTTGTTTAAGAAATCTAAAATTATTCATTCCTCATGGAAAAACATATCTCACAAAGTCATCCTATGATTTATTGATATGTACCTATATCGATCCAGAACTAATACATTAATTATTGACATACTCCATCACACCAATACAGTAACTATTCACTGAATTTTCTTGTTGTTCAGTATTTGAAAATATATGATGATAAGAATTATGGAAGTAGGTACCACCTACTCGTTTCCATAATTCAATTTAATACTGACAAGCTTATCTTGTATACCAATAACTGAATATTGAAGATTATCATATTTCTCTGTTGACAACTATAATTAATACCCCAAGAGTGAGAGTCTTCATGAGAAGACACATTACAAACAAGAATATTCTGAAGGAGAAACGGTGTTATTCTTGAGTGGTGGAATTAAAAATCTTTTCGGAATCGGTTAATTTGCTGTAAGAGGAGATATGTCACAAAAAGACATCCTATTATTTATTGTTATGTACCTACCACAAGAAAAACCTACGTTTTCTCATTATAGGTACCTAACCACATGTGTGCTCTATCTAACCTCATAGGTATGTCAGTTGTAGTATGAATGTGATTTGTAACACAAAAATTGTTAAAAATATTTCAGATTTTAATAAAAAAACAATAATGTAGACAGGGTATTTTTCAATATTCATTAGCTGCCATCAGACCAAATTACATATTTATCTGTACACCATTTAATCTCATTACATTAAGAACGGTTGGTACTGACTTTATATTACCGGCATTCTTTCATTTTCAATCTAATCCCAATAGCGTGGATGTTGTGGGTCTTTTGCCAAAATAATAAAAAACATAATTGTGTTTATTAGACATTTTATTTGTTTATAACTAATGTAATTAAAACAATATTGATATGATGATGTTACCTGGGCCATTCGCCAAAATAACTTAAAATACAGGACCGTCTGTTAGAGATTTTTTTCTTTATATTACCTACATTCTTTTATTTTTAATTTAATCCCAATAGCGTAGATGTTTGGGTTTTTTGCTAAAATAATAAAAAAGCATAAATTGTGTTACTAGACATTTTTTTCTTTATAACTGGTATGATCGTCAGAATGTCAGAGGTTACTTTTTTTGAAATGTAATTAAAACATTATTGATATGATGATGCTACCTGGGCCATTCACCAAAATAATTTAAACACAGGAGCGTCTATTAGATATTTATTTCTTTATATTACCTGCATTCTTTTATTTTTAATCTAATCCCAATAGCATATGTGTTTTTGGCTAATTACCAAAATACTAAAAAACAGTAGCGTCTGCCAGACATTGTTTTTTCTTTATCTTTGATATGATGAGCGCACAAATTGTTCAAAAAATGCAGATTCACATTATTGAAAAACAGAATGATGAATATTACCTTTTTGTCCATAACTTATATGATGCATCCGAATCTCAGCTGGCTACCAAAAATTCGTTGGATGGCCACCATGGGGTACTGGGGATTCTTAATTCTAACAGATTTGTAATGATGTAACAAACATTTTTTGGAATGTAGGCCCTGATGTTTCGGGTCCAAATTACAGCAGATATATTTATTATATTATTAAATATGATATTTATAGTACTTGACCTTGAATTCTACAAAAGCGGTGTTGGTACACTACGAGCCTGATTGTTACCCCCACCACAAAAAGCGTCAAAATTTCCACAACGAAGCGTAGCCGTTTTAACATGTAAATCGCTATAAGAAAAATTCTTTTAAAGAGATAGAACATTTACTTAGATATTTTCAGTGAGGCAGAAAACCAGAAAAGCTAACAAATTTTGTCAAAAAAATAACGTTCTCTAAAAGAATAGCTGTTAGACTAATACATTTTTTGTTTTTATAGATGGAAGGATTTTATATCCTGATAAAAAAAGGCTTCTCCTTCACTTAGATGTTGTCTTAGAAATTATAAATATTTAGTAAGAAGATCTTTATTTAAGATTCATAATTGGTTTATGTTGTTTCAGTTGAAAGAACTAACATTCGAGGAGGGACTGCAACTAGTAAAGCGATTTGCTAAAAAACGGGTGAAAATATCAAAAATTTGGAAAAACTGCCAGAGAGTCGCTATTTTAGCCACACAGATGTATATATCGCAGGCTGTTGTTAAATATACTGAGGAACTGAAAGAGTTTTTGGAAAGTTATTTGGAAATTTATATTTCCTTGTGTAGCACTGAGAGTCTTATGCAAGAGTTTCCAACATGTATTAGACGAATTAGTAATTTAGCTGATGCTGCTGGGCTGTACCTGTTTTGTGATGTTATTCGAAAAAAGGTGAGTGATTATGTAGTACAAGCATGCTCTTCCGTATATTTCAGAACTACTTGAATTTTTTGTGTCATGTCAAAGAAGCAAAGAATTTCTTGTTATAATTTTTGGTTAGAGGTATACAGGGTTATAATGAAGATAGGCTTGAGAATTTCGTTATTTCTGGTAATTGCTCCGATTTTTCAAACTCAATACCCTATACAGTCAGTGATGTAAAAATACCGTATTTAATTCTTTTTGCAAATTACCCTCGTAAATTATCGAAATTGAAGACTTTTTCGAAATGCCAGGTAATTTATAACTTCTGTAAATTACCATATTGGTAAAATACTGTTTAGGTATCCAAATGAAATAATGCGTACCAATACATATTGGAAATTCCTTACATCTTGTCAAAATTTGTTTATGCTTCCACAATCGCTTCTTACAAAGCTAGTTGGGTGTCGTAACGGGTCCTGCTCTTTTTGGTCATTTGCCAAAACTGTTGGAAGAAATTTTACTTCCAGCTCATTTCCTCTTCTAACAAAGGAAGATGGAACACTAGAAAGAACGCTCAGGAAAAAGCCAATATCTTTGAAAATGTTTACTGCAAATTCTACGCTGGGTTAATTGGGAAAAGAACCCCAGAACATTGTCCCCATTGACAGTTATATTCCTGATATTATCTTTCGCCAACGAACCATCAAACGCATTTTGCTGGGTCTTGACACCAACAATGCTAGTTGATCTGACGGAATTCCGCTGATAGTTGTCAAAAAAACATTGGTTCTTTGCAAGTTATTCAACCTCTCTTTTGATATGGGGCATTTCTGTTCAACTGGAAAATTGCAAGAGTACAACTGACCTGCTTACTTATGTCTCACATATTTGACAGCAATCTATTGAAAAATATGGGGAAACTCTGGCCTTTGCACTAGATTTTTTCAAGGCGTTTGATCGCGTTTGACACCAAGGATTCCTAGCCAAACTTCCATCTTATGGCTTGCCTTTCCAGTTGTCTTCCTTGCTATCCAGCTTTCTCTCAGACTCATCTTTCCACGTGTTGGTCGATGGAGTATCATCCGATACTCTATAAAAAAATGATGATTTTTCACAGGGTTCCATCCTAGCATGAACACTGTTCCTTCTACATATCAATGATTTGTTGGGAGCTACCTCATGTCCATGGCACAGCTTTGCGGTTGATAGTACCCTTCATACGCTTTCTCTTCCAAAGCTCTGATATCAGCCAGTGAATGCAGAATGAACCGGGAAGAATCGTGAATGAAGCAAATACAGACTTAGCAAAAATTCTAGAATTGGGATCCAACAACTAGGTGGAATTCAATGCGAATAAAACGCAAGCATGACTTTTCTCTAGAAAGTTCGATCTTGCAGTGGCCAGCGTAACTATGTCAGGAATATCCATACTAATGAAATCTTCCATTTCAATGCTCGGTATTACCATCAGCAATACCCTTCCATGGGAGAACCATGTGAGTGCCTCTCAAAAACTTGGGTTTCTGTTGTTCCAAGAAGTATTTCACTTCCCGTCAACTGATTATGAATTATAAGGCACAAATCCGACCTGTTTTGGAATACTGTTTCCACATATGGAGTGCAGCACCCAAACACACATTGAAACTTTTAGATTCTGTCCAAAAGAGAGCCATTCGTCTCATCGGTGATACTTCGCTCATAAACTCGCTTACTTCTCTGGAACATCGCAGGGAGGTTGGCGATCTGTCTCTGTTTTATAGATATTTTCATGAACTCTTCCGAAATATCATCAATCGTTCCACTGTTAGCGGTCCCATCCAGACTGACCCGTGTAGCTCAGTCCTCACATCCATATGCCGTCTTTTTGGAGACATGCCGAACATCTTGTTCCAAGGACTCGTTCTGCCGCTGAACGGCAAAGCTTTGGAACTCGCTGCCTCTGGAAGTGTTTTCTGAGGCATAGTACAGCCTTCAGAAATTCAAGAAGAACACCAATTCCTACCTACTTTCCCTCGGCTCTCACGATGTTCTTTGAATAATACAGGAATACAAAATTAAAGTCAAAAAATACACTCCCTGCACCCCCAACTAAGCCTTCCAACATATTTTTCATCGGACTAATTTTGTGGCGAAGTCGCGAGCAGAAGGTAGTTGTAATATAGAAAATCCTCAACTTATACATGATATGTCAAAACAGGAAAATGCCTTTTTTTTGTTGTTTTTGTTTGTTGTAAAATACATACTTAATCAAGATTTTCTTTTTTCAATTTCTTTAACCGTGTATATTCAACTGATCAAAGTTGTATGTGTGCATTGTCAATATACTGGTATACTGCTAATTCCAATATTTTTTAACGGTTGGTGGAGTATTGATAAGATGAAAATTCCAAATTTCTTTTGTGTAATTAAAGTCCTGTGGAAATTCTCCTGTTCGGAGAGACGTATTTACAAGTTTAATATTACATGTCCCGAGGTGTTGAATATCTTTCAGATATTGACGGTGTATTATCTCCGACCTACTAATCTTATCTATATTTCTCAACTGCAGCAAGTTTAGCTGTTAAAAGAAATTTAATTCACTATTTCAAACCCATTTGAACTCCACTCTAGATCAGTTTTATTAGTGATACTAAACATCGCCATCGCCACATTAATTTAGCATTATGCTTATTTTCTTCAATTTTCATGTTCATAATAATGCTCTTTCTTGACGTATTTTCATGGTAATTTCTCACTTCCTTATAATTTTCACAATTTTTTTGCGTTTAAATATTTTTTAGGCAACACATCTTTGATTTGATTTTAAATTCATTATTATAGTATGGAACTTGGTTTGAATTAATTTTATCAGTATGTTCTGTCGTTAACTGATCTACAATATTCAGACAATTTTTTGTTATATCATCCATTATTACACTCCATTAAATGAATTCCATTTACAGGACACAAGCTCAATGTTTTTGATATGATAAGTATCTATATTTATATTTTGATGAACTTGAATTTTTTCCCTAACGTTATTATAAAAATTTTCAGATATGATAGAGTGGTCAGTAAGTGTTGGTTTTTCGTGAACAATTGCTCAAGTTGAATCAATATTTGTGAAAACATAATCTATAAGAGTAGAGCTATTCTCAGTACACCGTGTAGTGCAGCAGACGCACCTGATTATCTCTTCTCCTTTGGGAGAAACCCAATATCAGAGTATAACCAAATGGGATCTTCACCACTGTATTCATTAGATGGTTCTACACAAAATATGTTTATGTTGGGACGTTCAATTTTGGCCTGGAAAAAAGTTACAGGGCATAACATGGTTATTCTTGGGATTTTCGAAGCTCCCATTCACATAACTCCACATAACTCCAGAATGTGTTGACTCAGTGCGATTTTGACAGATTAGCCCTTTCAATTATGTATCAATACGTGGATTGAAATTTTTCATTATGAAAAATATAAGTGCTGAAAAAACAAGAAAATAACAGACTTCTCGTGAATTAGATAAAATGGTCAAAAAAACAAGCGTTTTCTTCCTTATTCGTCTTATCAACCAAATATTATTTTCATATCAAAAACTGCAAACATTCATGTAGATGAAATGGTGTCGATTGATAATGGTTCTAATTTGATCAGGTGATTCAGTATATTAATTTGTATGAGCCTACGTCAACCATTCAGCTCATAAACACAGTATGACACATGTTCATTGACCTGATTTTGAACCCTGAAGGCTTCGGTGAGACCATCATGAATATATTCTTGTCAATCAATTGGTCCTATGACATGAATGAATACTCATAAAAGAATATTTACAACCAAATGGAGATTAGATTGTCATTGAATATTTTCGATATTTTTAAAAACCTCATTATCATTTTATCAGAAGCACACTGAACATTTATGCATGATTTTTTTCTGTCAAAACCGTTCATTATACTGGAACTCGTGACCAAGACTTTGAAATCATATGTTGGGTCAAGAAATACATTATTAAGGAATTTTTCATTCAATGCCCAAGATAGAAGTTATAGAGCTCCTTCTGAAATTTCGTTTTGCATTTTCTCCATTCAAATAATCTGGCATGATAAAACCTGAAGTTAGTACAGGATGATCTGTGATTATATTTTTGTAAAATACAAGCAGTTTTATGAAGGGTTTGCCACTCATTTTCTTGCAACAAATTATCCCATTCTAAATTATCCCCTTCTAAATTATCCTGAGATTCATTTTAAGGCTTTTTGAGGAAAATATTTTGATAAGATTGTACTCAATTATTCACCAGTCGTTAGATAATTAAATGAGTTTTCAATCTGTAAAAGTCCCATTTGAATACGTTGATCTGTTTTGGAGTTATGTTGCTGTCAATAGGAGCTTCGAAAATTCCAAGAGTATTCACATTATGCTCTGCATATCAATTTATTCCAGACCAATATTGAATGTTCCAGCAAAAACATTTTTGTGTAAAATTATCTGATAAACACGGTAGTGAAGGTCCCATTCAGTTATATTCCAATATTGGGTTAGTGAACGGAAACTGTGCCAATCTGCGGCTGTAGTGTATAAGAATTTAATCTACTCCATATAAGTATGTGTCACCTATTTAGTGTCGAAATGATTTGAGCTTGGAGAGTGGTAGATACCTCTGATGTGTTATTTTTGTGACTTTAGCTTTACTCTTATGAACTGTATCAATAGTTTCTATCTGAAACGATAGGTTTACTAATCTATAAACCATTCCTATTTGCACATATATTAATATTCCACCAGTTTGTCAACTTTTGCTGTCAAACCTAACTACCATCCATCCGTATGAATATATTTTTTATTTTTCAATTCCTTTCATTGAATTGGATCACGATTGATTATTAATTTTTGTCCTATTGGCCTAATGCATCAAAAGAACATCTCGGTTGAGATATTTAATTTAACTTCAGTTTATTGAAACCAAATCTCCTGCTGACATGACATTAGGGAGGTTTTGAGGGATAGGTTGAAACTTCTCAATTAGGTTTGTCTCTAAAATAATATTGAGCAGAGATAACAGTATTAATTGAGAATATGAAAAGCTGTATATAATTTCCTCCATCATCATAGGAACAAATAAATGTTTCCCATTCACCACAAACTTTTTTTACATGCTAATTTTGATAAGTTATGATCATCACTAGTATTTCCATACTACTATTCTATCCATCATCATCATCATAAAAATTATTTGTACTTCGATAAGTTTGCCATTGAGTGATGAATAAATGAAACGAATAATTTCGACAATATCTTTGACTTTGAATCGAAACAGCTATATCAAGATAATGAATTTATGGTTCACTTGGCAGGGACACAAACAATTTCAATGTTGTCTGATCTACCCTGGCACTGATGAGAAGCAACAACCTTTAAACTGGTCTGCAGGTGGTCACTACACCCAATTGAACCATAACTCTGCCTTGTGATTACAAGAAGCACTTGCAATTGTACCTCCTTGAGGAACGTATCACAAATATTGTCATATGTTCTATGTTGTCAAGTGTCAAAGCTTTATGAAAATCATCATGAAGTAGTTCTACGCTGTAGTTTAATTGAATTCGAAAATCAATCAGGATTCGAACCCGGGATCTCATGGTTTCCGGCTATGTGCGTTAGACTGCTACGCTGTTGAACCTATTTAAAACACCGGCTATTCATATTATCAAATTTATCAGAATAGCACTATCGAGATCCCAGAAGAGTGGGGCGGCCGCAGTACAGAGTAGTCGAATACATTAACGCTGTTCTCTGTGCGCTAGTCTGACCCATATTACCAAATGTATATAAATACATAGCATTTTCCTATGTCATGAAAACTCTTCACCGTACGGTAAAGGATTATCGACCGACTTCATATCCAAAATTTCAAGTGTGTAAGACTCACGAAATGCGTTCTCGCTAGGTGGCGCTAAAAGTTTAGGCGCGAAACAATATAATGGTGATCAGCTGCTAAATTCCATAAGAGACAGTAGTGTTTAATTTCAGTCTCATTCAAATTTGAATTGAATACTCGAGATGTTGAAAGTTGAAATGAGTTTTAATTATGACATTGCGATGTCTTGCATAACTCTTTGTTTTTTAATGAAAAATAAAAAAAACCGGATTATATGTTACTAAGAATCAATAATACCATAGATAAGCCCCAATCCATTAGTACTGACAATCAAGACAATATGTGTAATACCTCTGTGAAATTTTTGGGAGTTCATATAAGTGACAAAATGACATTGACATCTCAGGAAGGAAATCTATATAGTAAACTGTCTTCAATAACATACGCCATAAGAGTACTATAATATAATATTGACAGGAACTTCTATTCAAGAATTAAATTTGGGATTGGGATATGGGGAGGAGGTTCTGAATTAGATAAAATTTTCATATGTCGGAAAAAAGTTATGAGAATAATTTTTAATTTGAAGATAGACGACTTGTCAGGAGAACTATTTAAAAATAACAATATGCTAACAGTACCAGCAGTGTATATTTACGAAAACATTGCACATGAGTGGTACTTCAGAAGCTACAAAATGGCCCAGGAGCATAACACCAGAATGAAAAATAATTATAACTACCCAATTCACAAGAAGAGTATTTTCGAGACAAGTCCGCAGTACAGTGCCATCAATTTTAACAATCATCTTCCACAATATTTCAAAGATATGCAAATTTCGAAGGGATTGTTAGTATCGGTAAGGAAGTATTTGTATAACATGAAGCCCTACTCCATTAGTGATTATCTCCTTCAAATATAATCTTTTAATAATCATAAATATATTTGAATACGAGCAGCTCAAACAAATGTTCACAAGTGCTTTAATTAATGTTTCATGGTTTGAATTTTATAGTGATATTGATTTTATGTTATTTTAACATGTTCAAGTTTGTTGAAATGGTTTTTTCCGTTAACCAGCTGTCGTCCCCTTACGAACGGCAGCCCTCAAAAGTCGAAACTTGTGCGAGCCAAGGATTAACGAGTTCTTACTTTTTTAGGTGCTATTCCTAGCACTTTTCGGGTCATCAGAATAAAAATCTGTTGTCGATAGGATTTGAACCTACACGACCAGCATATCAATGGCTTTGAACTCGACGGCCTTAACCACTGAGCTCAGACGAGTGAAAACAACTCTGTAGAAATGAAAATAAATTTATCAATTAGCTGGCGTATAATCACATACAGGTTGTAATCTAACCTCTTGCACTCCCGTGAATGACGGGTGTATAATGCCATTTTATAACGAATGGTAGGTATGAAAAATTCGAAAAAAATGCGAGGAAAATTTAAATTGTGTTGAAAAATTCGTCGAAATTTTGGGAACCGCTGTCCGCCGAACGCCAGCTGACCGGAGCAGAGCCGGAATAATACTGGAACTACCGGATTGAAGAAACTGTAATTTCGAACAGTGGTTTCCAAGATTTTCCGAATTTTCCAGCAAAATTTAAAATTTCCACAATTTTTTTTTGCGATTTTTTCACACCTGCCAGATTACACCCTGTATAGGATTATCGTTTAACCTATTACCTAACACAGAGGTCAATTTGAAATGTGAATTGTTGGTTTTGAAATAGGCTCAATAGCGTAGCGGTCTAACTAACGCCGGAAACCATGAGATACCGGGTTCGATTCGAGGTTAATCCATTTTTTTTTTAATTCAGTTCTATTTTCATCTTCCCGTCTGCTATGCCCTACACCCATTTTCGAACCTAATGAAAAACTCCATTATATTAGCTTACAAGGGAAAGTACTGAATTGGCTGAAAATATTTTTCTCAACATGAAAACAAAATATCAGTATTATGAATGTTGATAACAAAGCGAAAAAGTCACATATATCAAATAATATAGATAATAATGATGGTGTCCTACAGTGTTCAGTGTTGGGCCCAGTACTTTTTCTGTGATATGTGATTAATATCGAATCTGTCTCTACATCACTAGTTTTATCAGATAAACTAAATCAAAATCTACAAACCTGGTTTGAGGAAAATTGAAGATGATGAAATTTCTTCATGTTCTACAGTGAAGTTTTTAGTTGTACGCTTGGACGAATTTCTCAGCTGGCAAATTCATTGAGGAGCAATGAGAAACTTATTACTTTCTGGGGAGCATGATTTGATTTATCATGCAAAGATGTTTTTACGTCTATAGAAAAAGTTTAATAGATGTATTGCAGGAGTATCAAGAAGTACCAGCTGTAAAAGCATTTCAAAAAAATTTAAAACCAATTTAACCGTGCTTGTATATATTTGAATTGTGTTTTGATATTGACAACTATCATTGTTTCATAGAAAGTGAATGTGTTCATTATATCAATACAAGAAAGACTTTAATTTGCCATTTTGTAAAAAATTACCAACTTCTCTAATTTTCCTAATGTTATAGGGCTCAGATTCAATTTCCTCTCCTTGAACTGAAAAACTCTAGTACTACCCACAGATTTTAAATTGCACTCAAGGCCTCCCTTCTGGAATATAATTATTACTACTTTCAGGAAATAATTGTATAATAATGGTTTGATTTTATTCCGTTCTATATAATTTTAATAAATGTTAATCTTGTGAACTGTCTACCACCTACTTCAAGGTTTTCTATGGGAAATCCTACACAATACTTTACAGGATGATAATATTTTTATTATTATTATCACAATACTCCACCTTGTAAAACGTTGGGAGCTAAGGGTATTTTGACACCGTCGAAATTATTCGTTTCATTGGTCTTAACAGTACGGTTTTTCACAACAAAAAATTACCATGGTTGTATTTTATTTTATTTAACAAATAATCAATTATTTCATTCAGGCTGGTACAGAAATGAAGCCGCTTGTAGTGGAGATGTACATCAGGGCATTAACAACAGATATGAATGAATTGGAGCGACAAAAAGATGGCAATGAGACAGAAAAAGCCACAGCAACAACATCGAGGTTAGCAGAAGCCTTTTGTAACCTAGCCGACTTTTTAGATGAACACGTTAAAGTAGCGAGAGAATGTGTTTTAACAGCATTCAGCCTAGAACCCACTAAAGAACGTTTGGCGAATATTGAAACCTTAGCAAGAAGAAGTGGGTTTCAAGTCTTGGATACAGGACAAGAGTGGAAATGTAAATTACACCCCCCTGCTTTACCAACAGATGATGTTACATGGATTTGTCCTGAATGCGGGGAGTGGATGTGTAAACCTGATTTCACTGCTCCTATAAAAATAAACATGGCTCTCAATGAAGCTCTTCAAAATTCTGTTCTAGGAATTTCTGAGGCCTTGTGTGATGATCTTGTTGTCTGTTTATCAAACCCTCGATATCAAATCCTCAGTTGGTTTTTACCTTGGGCTGATTTACACAGGCTGTGTATAATGTATTTACAAGATTCTCAAACAACCAAGAATTTTGTTACAGAACTGAAATTTGTCGATATTGATTATTCAATATTCAAAGGCATCAAACGTGAACCTATGGACGAGTTGGCAGGAATTGAAAGAGGTTATGAACAATATTTGGATCATGACTTCGTTTCTGATGATGATTCAACTTCTAACAGTGAAGATTCAATGTCACAAGATTCGCGCCCTTATAGTCTTGGTAGTGATGGAGCTGGAGAGGGACCTTATTTACCAATGCTTCCACCGCAAACAAAATCCGACCCCAAAACTCTCAAAAGCCTTAGAATGTTCAGACCCAGTCTAAAAAGATCGAGAGATAAAGATCCTGAAGAAGGTACTCCAGAAAAGCTATTCAAGACAGATTCGAATAATACCAGTGATAGTTCTGCTGCCATGTCAAGTGCTGAAAATATTACCAAAACGGAAAATAACAATAGTTTGAGTCTGTTATTGAATGGTGCCACTCCTACAAACTTGTCAGCAATTCAATACCCACAGTTATCTGCTGTACAATATCCACCGTCAAGTATTTCCTTAACTGACAAATCTAGCAATAAAGAAGTTTCTCATTCAAAAAACGTAAAGACTGCCACGTTGCCTCTACTTGGTGGGCAGGTGGCGAAGAAGGAAATCACAGCAATCCAAGTAAACAAACAACCTCTACACGCCTCTCTTCCAAAGATGGGAAGTCCCTCTCTGTTGATAAATCTAGTCCAAACAGTCATTCCTCAAAATCAGTTGGTAATCAACAACACAATGGAAACATCAAAAACGCCTCTCAATCAGAAATCACTAAACAAGCTCTCACAGAATGGTTTGAGCGAAAGCAACAGTCACAAAACGTCAGACAGCAAGTCTCAGGATTATTGTCTTCCCAATCAGGAATCCCTAGCACTCACGGAATGTCCATTGAAAATACAGAAGGAACTGCAACTGAAAAGAAGTTTATTCAACCAGATGAGTTGTCCAAAGATATTGACTGTCAATCTGGAGAAGCTTCCAGTGGATCAAAGCCAAAATATGATGGAGTACAAATTAGATCAGAAACAATCAACACCTATACAACAGGCAGACATAAATCAGTCCCCACAGAATATCTCCCAAACTACTCAATATCTTGGTCAAAACCTTCCTCACAAGCTAGCTTCTCTAGAGAAGCATCTACCAAACCAGATTCAACTCAGTTCCCCTCTCAATCTGGACCAGTCCCCAATTCCCCTAACCAAGCAAGAAAAAGTTCCAACCAATTCCTCAGCCCAGAAACAATTGCTAAGCAATCCATTACCGAACCCCGGTCTGGACCAATCAACTATCCAAACCACTCTTCCTTCAACAATCAATCCTTTGCCGAAAAATATTACTCAGTGTTTCAACCTGGAACAGGTACAAAAGGAACCAGTCCGACAAATCAATCCACAAACCAACCATATTCTCGATATGAAACCATCTCCAAAGCCCAATCAGGTTTCTACTGTGAATCAGCTACGTATTCACTTGGTAAATATAGAGAAATTGAAAAGCAGCTCTCCCCCCAGCCTGTCAACCAATCAGAATCAGAACCGAAACCATTCAATCAATCAAGAGCAAATACAAACTTCCCAGTTACCCAATCTCCAAACACTGAAGAGCATGTATCTCCCCAATCAGGATCAGGTCACAGGCGATTTGGATCACCAATCCAATCTGGACCAGACACAAAACAACCAAGTCAAGCAAGAACCATTACAAACTACTCAGTTAGTACCCCTTCAAACGCTGAAAAGCAAGTTTCACCTCAGTCAGCACCAAGTTCAAGGCAACTCATTACATCAAACCCATCTGGACAATTCAGTCAAGCAAGAACACTTACGAGCTACTCAGTTACCCCTTCACCAAACACCGAAAAACAGACCCTCCCATCCGGGTCAAATCCAAAGCAAATTACTTCACCAACAAAGTCTGGACCAGAAGCAAAAGCATTCAACAAAGCGAGAACAAACTTCTCAGTTACCCAGCCTGCAGCAATTGATAAGCAACTCTCCCATGACTCAGGATCAAGTTCCAGATACTTTAGTTCACAGTCTCAATCTGGAACAGGAACAACACCATGCAGTCAAGCAAATTATTCAGTTACCCAGTCCTCGTCTGTCAAAACCGCTGATCTATCCAGAAAATTCTCCAATAACAATGCAGACTTTCAATTCGGATCCCTCACAAAAAAATGTCACACAACTAGTCGACCCGAATCTATCACAAAAACAGTCGAACAGTCAAGAGGAGGTAGAGTACAACCAGAAACCATCAGAGAGTTGCTTCAAGCAGCAACAAAATCAACAAATAAAAGAAAAGGTAACAGTCAACAAATTTTACCAACTACAGAAGTCACATTGCAACTCAGTTCACGTACCCAATCAGGAGAAGCAATTAGTCAGGCAAGAAAGCTTGCAAACCAGTTGTTCTCTCAAGCCCCTGCAATTGGAAAGCAACTATACTCAATCTCCCAACCTGGGCCAAACAAAAAATCATCAAACCAAACAAGAAAATCTGGAGACGAAGAAGGAGCAAGAGGACAACTCCAAATGCTTCAGTCAAGATC
Source organism: Chrysolina haemoptera (assembly GCA_958298965.1). Taxonomy (NCBI): domain Eukaryota; kingdom Metazoa; phylum Arthropoda; class Insecta; order Coleoptera; family Chrysomelidae; genus Chrysolina; species Chrysolina haemoptera. The sequence continues at coordinate 22,460,443 of OY282596.1, read as the reverse complement.
CGACACAACACCAGTCTGCCAATCGAGAAAAGTTGCAAGTCAGTCTTCCTCTCAATCCACCTCAGTGGCAAAGTATTCTCAAGCAAACTCCCCACTCGGAACACATACATTCCCAGATGAACACCATAGAGAGAGAAAAACAACGGGAGACGGAAAATTCTCAAAGGAACGAGCAGTGTCAAGAGACCAACTCTGTTCAACATATCAGTCCGGAACAGGAAGTAATTCAGGCAACACAAGAAAAGTTACAAACCAATCCTATTCCGTGCCTGCAGCAATTTCCAAGCAATATCATCCAACGACCTCCACTGGAACAACCACAAAGCCCAGTCAGCAAACATCAATCACAGGACAGCCTAAGCGCATTGCGCACCAATCACAGGTCCAATTCCGACCAGTCGTGCAAAGTAACGACCAACCAAGAAAAACAAATCAGTCATTTTCCCAATCCGAATCAATTGCAAAACAGCTCTTGCAGTTTGCTCAAAGCTCCCAGTCTCTCTCCCAATTTAGACAAATTGCAGACCTCGAGGTCCATCAGAAACAATTTAAAAACCAGTTCAAATCACAGCTTGGAACAGGCTTCCCCTCAACTCTGCCACAATCAAAACAATGTGCCTCTAGTTTCTCCCAAAGTGGGCAAAGTACCGTGCACATTGAAAAAACTACCAAACCCAACTATCAGTATGGAAGCCGAGATACTGCCCAGTCTGGACAAATTTCAGTCCAGTTGTACCCCCAGTCTGAGCATGGAGACGGAGCCACCCTGCCTGGAAAAGCTACAAGCCAGGTTGTGGCCGGGCCTGGAACAAGCAGACAAGGTTATGGACAGCAACAAACAACAACTCAGGGAACTCAAAGTGGTAGTAGACAAAACATGCCAGACATTGAACAGCAAAGAAAGCCTGAAAAGTTGTCTGGAGAAGAAGAGTTGTTGTACTACCTTGGAAATTATGGAACGAAATGAAAATTTGGTGGAATGTGATAAAATTGTGTCCAAACTGGATAAAGTATTTCAGAGCAATAGTGATAGTAAAATTGACGATGTGGTAGTTTTGAAGAATGACAGTTGTGATTCGGGTATCGATGAGAACTGCAAAAATGTGAACACTGCAGTTAAAAATGGTGATAGGGAAATTTTGAGGAATGATATAAGGAATATGTTTACCCATGAGAACTGGAAAAATATGAAGACTGTAAGTAATAATACCTCGGAAGAGATTGCTCAACAAAGTGAAACAAAGTCATATAATTGGTTGGATAGTAGTAGTGGTATTTTCTCTGATTTGAGTGAAAACAAACCAGAAGAATTATTTTTTCAGAGTAGTATGGATTGCGCTACTTCAGCTGAAAGTGTGAATATGATCGAAAGTCATCTCCTTGAAGAATTACCAAAGAATTTCAATTTGACTGAGAATATTAGAACATACACAAAAAAGTCAAGGAAAGCACTTTCAGTAGTAAATAAAGACTGCATTGAAGCACTGACTGGTGATGATATATTAAATGTTTGTAAAAATGTAAATAGTGTTGATAGTATTGATAAGCTACATTCCAATGTACAAAATTCCTTGACCAAAAGTAAAGAGTTGAAAGTTGTTCTGTGTCGTTTATCCTCGAATAAGAAAATGGTAGGAAGGAGTACGCCGAATAGTGAAGAACACTGTAGTATCAAAAATAAATGTGATAGAGGAAAAACTCCTCCTAAAAATTCTAGAAGACGAAGGAGTACGGACAAATCTGAAAACAAAGTTGACGGAAAAGCACCAAATCTAGTACAAAACCACGGTCTTTCACCTCTTCAAGATATAAACCTCAGAGCCAATCCCAGAGTGTATACTAGAGCATGTTGTGACTTGAGTGTGTTGAATACGACAGAAGATCTTAAACAGCGTGTCTTAACAGAACAAAATCCTGCTAATAGAAAAAGTTATGCAAAATCCGTATTAGCCAATATCCCTGGTCTGAATGATTTTCAAATGATCAAGCCTTTGAATGTTAATCATATAGTTAACGTCGTACAAGTTTCTGGAGGTAGACCAGCTCAGAACGTACCATTACAAAGTTCTCAAACAAGTACACAGGTCACTCCACATATTCAAAGAATAGGGCAGCCAAGAATCAGCGATCAAAAACCCGAGCATTCCAATTCCGTGACATCTACAACACACACAACAACTACAACTACTACTGCAAGAACAACAACCACCCAGCCTTCTACGCTAATCAACATTCTCTCACAGCAAATTATTCGCCCAGTAGCTACTCAGGCTAATACTGTACGACGCCAGACTCCATTGATAAATATTTTATCACAGCAAATCATAAAGCCATCCTCGACTGTGAAGACTGCCAATAATAGTACTGTTCCAGTATCCGAAACGAATCAGGTAAAAATAATTTCATATATTTAAGGGGATTTAGGTGGTTATATTTAGTCAGAGCATTCATGGTTTTTATTTTGTGAGTTACTTTTATTAAACCACACTTTCTTTGAACTACTGATTTTATATAAACTTACAAAAAAGAATTAGTAATAGGCTATAAGAGAACTGCAGTGATAAAGTTTTTTTTATGTAAGTTTCATTTTCAAATCAAAACAAAACCATGTTGCTAAAATGGCTAAGGATTTCGCGGCTAAGGATTTCACTATTTTTCTTCAAGCCGACGTTTTTGTGGAATTTTTTGCTAAGGTTTCGTTAGCGCGAGTGGCTAACTCCTTCAGAGGTCTGTTCGTCTTCGATATTTCATTGATGACTCAAGGTTTTCTATTCCGCAAGTTATTTTTATGCCGACTCAGGTAGTCTCTCGATAATCATTTATAGTTTCTTGGTTCGTATATATACTTGTCATTGCATTGTTATCTGATGTCATTAAATTGTTCTTAGTTGTCCTTTTCCTCACATTTCCTAACATTATGTTCACGATGGAGACTGAACAGGGCCAGCAGATAGCTTCCTTAGATGAACTCGTCGAAAGATGTGGCGCAAGAATTACCCACAAAGCATTATCGAACCACCATCCTAGCTTAATTGATTATGTCCTTAGTAATTATGAGCTTCAAGCTAAAGTTCATTAAAACAATAGCTACTTCATCAAAAGTATTGAAGAGTTATCGTAATTTGGGGAAAGAAAATATTGATAAAATATGTAAAGAGCTAATTAGCAAAAATTGTTCACAAATAAAATAGAGAATATTGTCAATGTAGTAGCTCCAGTTAAAACATACTATTATCACCAAAATAGCTTTCCGTGGTTCGACAATGATGTTAAATCGATAACTAAAAGAGGAGATGTAGCATATCAAATATTAAAAATAACAAATGTGAAAATAATTGGATAATGTATAAAAGACTAAGAAGACAACTACTAAAAATTAGAAAAAAGAGAATATTACGATACTAAAATTGATTCGAGTAGTAAAAATCCACAACTTATGTGGAAAACCATGAAATCATTAATGAACACAAACTCGAATACAGATTGTGATTTAAATAGTATTCAATTTGAAACTGGGAGCCAAATAAAAATTTATAATAATGTAATAGAAATAGCAGAGAATTTTAATAAATATTTTGAATCCAGCTTAGAAGATATTGTTAAGTCAATTAATGTGATTACAGTTTGGTAAAATGAAGTTATTGTGTAGTCTACACTATCAAATTTCAAGCAACTTAAATTAAAAGATCTTACATTAATTATCAATAATTTAGAAAATGAATCGGGGTGCGAAATTTTAAATGTTAAATTTTTAAAGACATTTTATAAATATTTTTTTCCAATGTGGTAAATTCCCTGATCAATTGAAAACCAGCATAATTGTACCTGTGCCTTAAGTAAAAAATACTAAGAAAGCTAGTGAATTTCGACCAGTAAATACCCTTCCAGGTATTGAGAATTTGTTAGAAACGGCAGTGTATAATCAACTTTTAATTTATTTAGATATTAATAAGTTGCTGATGGCTAATCAATCGGGTTTTCGACAGAATCACTCCTATGAATCGGCTTTGCAGCTAACTTATAGTAAATGGACTCAATCCATTGACAGTGGGAAATATGTGGTTGTGGCTAGATCCTCTGCTATTTTTAATTCACATCAATGATATTAACTCACATAACAGTTGTGATTTTATCAATTTATTTGCTGACGATACACTGTTGTCAGTGTCAAATAAAAACCTGGATATTGCTTTAACTAAAATAAATGAATACCTGTTTAGAACGAATTCATCAATATTTGAATATAAATAAGTTGAAGTTAAATGTTGCAAAAACGAAAGCTATGATATTGACTACACAATATAAATATAAACAACTGAATATACGTACATTCTTGTTCTTTAGAAATCAATAATGAAAAAATAGAGTTTGTACAGGAATTTAAGTACCTGGGTTATATGTTGGACAACAATTTATCTTTTGGGGCATATTTCAATTATATAAGTAAAAAAATAGCAAAAAAACTCTATTTTTTCACACGAATATCCAGTTTGTCTACTGCTACAAAAATCACTGTATATAACACCATAATACAACCACATTTTGATTTTTGCAGTATTTTTGTATAGTTTTGAACAGAACAATATGATGCCACTGCAAAAACTTCAAAACCGGGGCATGAGGGTGATTCTGAATTGCAATCGATATACTAGCATATTATTCATGCTTGATTCGCTACAGTGGCTATCAATACAAGATAGATTTTACAGAGCAGACATGATAATTATTTTTTAAATTTTGAATGGTGCCGTCACATTTTGATGAATTCATTAGTTATCGAAGTTCAGATCATTATTATGAAACAAGACAAATTACTGATTTCCATTTGCCAAAATGTAGCTTATCTAGTTCTATGAAAATTCTGTTTTATAAGGGCCTAAATCAATATAAGAAATTGCCAACAGACGTTAAAAACTGCAATAATTTACGTCAATTTAAAACGAAACTAACCGATTGTATGAAAACAAAAAGTTAATTTACATGGCTAGTTACTATGATTCATGTATAAATAGTATTATGCAAAACATTTTAGTTTTTGTGTTTAATTGAGTATAAGTATTTCAAATGTTAGTGTAGTATGTTAAGTATATATTAGGATGTAAAGCCTATTTCAAATAAATGCATTCATTCATTCATTCATTCATCCGAGTCAAAAGCGAGGAATTATCTCCACACTGACGGAACGTGCTCGAAGAATATGTGAACCGGAGCATCTTCAAGTGGCTTTGAAACCGAATGGATATAGTGTAGCCCAAATCAACTAGGCCATGAAATCAAAGACTTCCACAAGTCAAAATAGGGAGGAGCTCAAACCGTTGCACATGTATACCTACTTTATATCCATAAGGTTACTGATAGAATCGAAAAACTTTCAGTAAAATACAAACAGTCAAGCCGACCAAGAAAATACAGCAAAGCCTTAGATCAGCAAAAAACAAAAGGAAACCTACTTATTAGCTGCGGGTGTATATCGCATACCGTGCACTTGGAGATTCGTGGAAACAAGACTGAAAGAAAATGGGAGAAACTGTAGATTAGGCCAAACAGACAAATCGGCAGTAGCGGAACACGCGCTCAGTGAAGGGGATCACAGGATACTTTTTGAGTTCTCCAAACCCGACCAGGGGTATCATAGTCGACTTTTATGGGGAGCAAGAGAGATCCACAAGCACACAGAGCCTCAACCAGGTCAGATCTGGAATCCCAGTCTTAAAAATGCGAGGGAAAGGACAACTAAGAACAATAAAATTATCGCAAGTAAAAACATGTTATCAAATAACAGTTTCTTGGTTCGTACCTATACTTGACATTGATGTGCGAGACTATCTGAGTCAGCATAAATACAACAACTAACCTTGAGTCATTAGTGAAATATCAAAAATGAACTTATGAAGAAGTTAGTCACTCGCGCTAACGAAACTTTAGGTAACAATTCTAGAAAACGACGGCTTCTAAACTCGAATAAAAATAGTGATAGTGAAAACCATACTTTCACTTCAGTTGATTGTCAATAGGCGGCTAGTAGACTGATCAACAAGTGCCTTTCAGATCAACATTTTTTCGCCCCCTCCGAAAAATATGAACGAGGTGTCCTATGATTCGGAATAGCGTTTAGATGGTTTTTGAAAAATTTAAGTGCCGCTTTGTTATAAACAATTAACGGAAAAAAATGGGGTTGGGTTTTTTCAAATATCTCTATAACAATTTTCAAATTTGAAAGAAGATTCGAAAAGAGGATGAAATTTCCCAAAAAAAAGTCAACTGTAGGACCAATAATTATAATTTTCCCTTAGAGTTGAAAATACGTCCTAAAACGGGTACTCTGGCTTGCGCAAGACACGGCCACTTTGGACCTTTAATGAACATGTATTTTTTAAACTTATTAAATATCAAAATTAAGAATTGAAAAAATTCAGGCACCTTCTGGATAAATGAAGGAACAATAATCCGCGGTCAAAAAAATTTTATCGTGATTTTTCAGTTATTTATGCATTAGTTAATTAACAATTTTTTTCTTCTTAAACAGGAATATTTAAATTGCCATAATTGTTGATAACAAATCTTTGGAGTTTTTTCTTTTTTTGAAGATATTTTTGAAAGGTTTCAGAATAGATTCCAAATAAAAAAGTTGTTATTTGTATCAAAAATTCACTTAGGTTAAAAATTAAAAAGGTTGATTTATCATTGACAGTATTTTTTTTATTAATATTACTATAGATCCATTTTCAGATAAGATCAGAAGCTACATAAAAATGATTTTTTAAAAATCTGCTATTGTTTAAAAAATTGTTATGAATAAATGCATTGTTTATAAAATAATTTAATTTTTTTTTGAAACACAATATATGATGCAAATTATAATTTTTAAAACACGAATCGTTTGTTAAAAAAAATGTATTGGTTAAAAACGGATTTATTAACTAACAATTGTTTCTACTACTTTAGGACAGGCTTTTAGAGGGCGTTTGATTCTACGTACGTGCTGTAATGGAAATTCAATTTTCATTCCACTTTTTCACAAAATATAATCTCAAAAATGTCACAAAAATGCAGTTACTTTGAAGCAATTTTTTGGGTAGATAAACAAATAATTTCAAAAAAACATTACAGCACGTACCTAGATCAACGTTTTACCTTTCTTGTGATGCCAAATTCATTTTTGATTGGATAAATATTACTTCAAATTTTAATGAAAGAGAAATACCACTGCAGCTACCCCGAGTATCTATGAGGAGCATCGTGGGGTGTTTTCGCAGACGTAGGTACATATAATCAAACGTTCTCTAGAAGCCTGTCCTTGTTTGAAATCGATACGACAAACCGTTTTTGAGTTAGCGATTCTTTTACCCTAAAAAACGTCCCAAATGTGATCGCGCTCATGGCCTCCTAATATTAAGGAACCATTTTTTTTAAATAAATAATTCATCTTGCTCTTTGATAATAAAATAAACGTTTTTGTTTAAATTGTTATTGTTTATTTGATAAAAAATTTGTTACAAACAATTACATTTTTTCTATATATTTTTTCTTTGTGCACAAAAAGTGGTAGTTTAATTAGATAATATTTCGAATTTGAAACCTTTACAAATTGTCAGTTGGTCCTTATTGCATAACGGGGTCTAATTTATCTTGATCTTTATTCATAATTCATAGCGAATTTTAAAAATTTTGTCCCCTTTATTCCATCATTCTTACCTGGTTTTTTTATGTTTAAACTTATAACTTATAAACTAATTTAGATACGATGAAAAAGCTCAGGACATATTTACACCTCGTTCATATTTTTCGGAGGCGGCAAAAAAAGTTTGATCTGAAAGGCTAGTTACTATACTATTATTTGTTATTATGATAATGGATAGATGGATGATTTTATCAGCAAAATGACACCAATTTTATTAACTCTACCAAATGAAAATGGTGGCACTTACACAGGGTGTTCAGTTTTTTCTGGGCTGGTTCCAACTTTGTTTTTTTAAACGGCAACCTGTTTTTCTACATGAGAAATAAAAGGTACTTTATGTAAATCTTTTCGAAAATATTGACGGTTTTCGAGATTTTTAGAGTGACAGCTTTTTTTTTCCTAAAATTTGTATTGAATTTATGAAGTTGTGCCAGGTGCCATTAAAATTTATTTTTGGTTAAATATTATAAATTGGTTACTTTCTCAAACGTTATATCTAAAACCATCATGTGACATACAGGGTGCCAAAACAGCTTTCCAAATATTGGAAATAAAAATGTGCAAAATCTTCTTTATTTTAAATGGAACGCCCTGTATATTGTAGATCCACCCATTAAATATTCCCTATGGTTAAAAACAACAGTTTTTCTTAAAAAGGTTTATTTTCGAAATATGGAAATTATTCTTGGAAATATTTCTTGGTCATAATCCTAAATGAACGACCTTTTATACGACGAATTCCATATTTCCAGAGATATGTTTGTAACACATTTCTAGTAATGAAACACTTTTTAATCGAGGTGTAGCTTAGTGCAGTTCACACAAAGGAATGTGTCAAAACAATCCTCACACGAATACTAAATTTCGAGTGTAAAATACACCAGGTGTAGGAAAGTGCTACACCTCGATGCAACGAATGAACCTTATGGATAAGTATTAAAACCTTTAGTGAATGCTAGTATAAGAATTGAAATGTTGCTGTATCGAGAAGATTCAGTACAATTTAATCAAAATCCTTATTTTGCAAACTGCATTGATATGATTTTCATATTAGGTGAATCAGACTCGAATTGTTTATTGGCAAGTAGAATTTATTTGACGGTTTAAAAATTTGTTAATCGAGATTATGGCGAAGAAATCGTCATTTTTCGAAAAAAAAAAAATAAGAAAAACTATTTATTTTAACATAGGGAATATTCAATGAAATTGGTAGAGCCTTTGTTGACGCTTCTTATGGATTGAGAATACACAGGGTGTTCCATTTAAAATAAGGAAGATTTTGTACATTTTTACACAGGTCGATTTTAGATATATCGTTTTGAGAGATTTACCAACGTACAATATTTGACAAAAAATTAATTTCAACAGGACTTGGCACAACTTTATAATTTCAAATATTATGAGTGACGAATTTTGGAAAAAAAAATTGTCATGCTAAAAATCTCGAAAACCGTCGATATTTTTGAAAAAAAAAATGTACCTAAAGTACCTTTTATTTCTTATGTAGAAACCGAAAAACAGATGAAAAATGCAGGTTGCCATTAAAAAAACCAGAAAAAACTGAGCACCCTGTATGAGTGCTGTCATTTTTGTTTTGTAGAGATCAGAAAATAGTATCATTTGCTGATAACATCATCCATCTATCTATCACCATAATGGAGATATGGAAGACCGCTGCCCTAATTAATTTTCAAACCTCAGTATGGATTGTATATTAGTAAATGAATTATTTTTGTTATAGGTTAAACCCGTGGTTACCACAGAACAAACTGTAATCAACCAAGTCAACAATGTAGTCAAAAACACCAACTCCACTGTAAAAAACACTATTCCTGTCACTGGGGGACAAGGGGGCACAATACTTCAATTTATATGTAAATCTTCCTTGCCAAAATTCCAACAGGCATTTGGAAAAACGATTTATCAAAACAGTGCTGAATCATCAGAATCTGTGACAGCAACTGTGGAAACAACGGGCAATGTAACAAATGACCCTAAGAAGAATGTTACTAAAACAGTACCTGTGAATGTACAACCCATTCAGGGAAGTGTTATATATAGCAGGCAAGTCCCTGTTGGGCAAACTATAAGTCTAATTCCTCCAGGTGGAACAACACGCCAGGTGTTCAGGATTGCAACTTCAAATCCTGAACAAATCAGTCTGGTTAAAGATAGTGTCATTCATAGTAAAATGAGTGCTCTGTTAGCTGCTGCCTTACAAGGAAGACCAAAGAATGCTGAAGGGGATATCCAGTTGAATTGTGATGAAGGTAAAGGTACCGTAACTCGGCCCACATTGGTACAGGGTGCTAGAATAGTAAAACCAGTACAGTTGCAACTACAGTCTAATACTGCAAGAGCAGCACCCCAGCCAAACTTAAGTTCTACCACTTTAGAACAACTTCGTGAGTTTGATATGGTATACAAACAAGTCAAGGAAAGAAGTAGCACTACTACTAATGAAACGGGTGGTGTTGCTGGTGAAAACCAAGAAGTTACTCAGCAGAGAATTAGCGTTACCTATGTTAATCAATTGCAGAAGTATACACAATTATCTCCTGTTGTTGTAGTAACTAGTTATAGTAGTTTACAACCTGCTGCTTCTCCAGCTCTGAGTGTTACTTCTCAGGGAAGTTCCAGCCCTTGTGTAACTCCTGCTTCAACACCCACTTTACCCAAAATTTCTTCAAAGACATCCAAGGGCAAGACTTTGAAGAGTTCACCCAATAACACCACTCCAAAGTCTTCACCAATTCCAAAACCTCAGCAGAAGCCTCAAGAAGACGAACACACAACACAAAGAATTTTTGATATATTAGCGGAGTATGCTGAACAACTACGAAATTCCCCAGACTTGAATAACAAGCCAGCACCACGTAGACGATCCAATCCACCAACGAATCCTAGTCAAAATTCTAAAAGGAAAAAAACTTCATCTGGTGTTAAAAAAAGTGGCCATACTAGTAATTCTTTAGAAATTGATACTGATGATATTACCGTCGGTAGTGAAGACAGCTCTGGAGGAGGTATGGTACAACTTTCAGTAACGGATGACGAACAGTCCCAAGCTGCTACTATTAATACGACAGAATCCAGTGATAACTCTAGCCCACCTAGTTCCAGACAACTCATTTTGACTGAAAGTGGAAACCAGTCTCGTAACCTCATCATTGCTGATTCAAGTGTCGGAGAAGCACTCAAGATACCAAATACTGCAGTTATTGTGCCTGGTAGCTACATTATGCCTGTTTCTATGGTAAAAGGTAAGCCTTTTGTTATTAGGCTGATTTGTTTCTTAAACAGGAAAAGACAAACACATAATTTGGCTAATCCTCCTTGTGATTCATAAAAAAAAACCTTTACAACCTATTAAAAATTGATATGTATCAGAAAAGTGAGACTTTTCCTATTCATGAAATTGATTTTTTTGGAGAGTTGGAAAGAAGCAGGCGGGCTTCGTTTATTGATAAACTATTATCAGTATTTTTTACAAACAAAAATAACTTGCAGATCATTTTATAATAATCATTTTTATTTTCCAAATTTAATCTGAAGTAATATGGATCCGTTAATTTGTATTTCGTTATCAGTTTTTTACTTGCTTGTATATTTTTTGATATAGTCATTAGTTCAAAGTTTCTTGTGAATTTAAAGCCTTCACATATTAATTTGACTGGAATCAAATGAATTTATAAATTTGTAAATTAATAATTTTTTTTTATCATATGATTCCTGTGAAAGAACCCTGAACAAAAACAAATGGGAAATAATTGCCTCTCAGTCCAATTACCTGAAATTTATGTTAATATGTGAGTTTAAATGATTTTGTATGTGTTGTTATTGGGATATAAGCAGTCAAAGTTCGTAATAATGTATTTGGGTAGGGAATGACAAAAAAAAATCTTTTAGTTAGCCGAATTAAGGCTGAAAATGTATTGAATGGAACTTGAAAACATGCCCAATTATAATCTTATTAATGATAGTACATTAAGGTATATACAGGGCATTGTAAAACACATTGTTTTTCTATTCTATTCCAAAACCAACAAGTTACCTACGTTTTAGTGAAATATCATAGTTTCAGTCTAATGTAGGCTAGAAAAATCTGTTACATTTCTGTTAGAAATATGAATTTTGAAATTATTTTATTATACCCTTATACCGAAAGCAATTGACATATTGTTTTTGATTACAAAAAAAGGCATTAAGAGGCCATGAGCGCGATCACATTTGGGACGCTTTTTTAGGGTAAAAGAGTCAATTGATAACTCAAAAACGGTTCGTCTTATCGATTTCAAACAAGGACAGGCTTCTAGAGGACGTTTGATGCGTATGTGTTGTAATGGAAATTGAATTTTCAATACACTTTTTCACAAAAAAAAATCCCAAAAATGCAGTTACTTTGAAGCATTTGTTTGGGTAGATAAACAAATAATTTCAAAAAAACATTACAGCACGTACCTAGATCAACGTTTTACCTTTCTTGTGATGCCAAATTCATTTTTGATTGGATAAATATTACTTCAAATTTTAATGAAAGAGAAATACCACTGCAGCTACCCCGAGTATCTATGAGAAGCATTGTGGGGTGCTTTCGCAGACATAGGTACATAGAATCAAACGTCCTCTAGAAGCCTGTCCTTGTTTAAAATCGATAAGACGAACCGTTTTTGAGTTATCGGCTCTTTTACCCTAAAAAACGTCCCAAATGTTATTGCGCTCATGGCCTCTTATTTGCAACTTCCAATTGAACAAAAGATGATGTAACTTTCTAATAAATTCACTTGTTCTTTTGGGTAAAGGGTGGGTTACATTTTTTTTGTCAAAGTTTCTACATTTACAATGTTTTTATTAAATATCTCAAAAACTCACGCATTTTTGAAAATGTGGACTATAATGTAATGTTTAGTTCAAAGTTTATGATATATGGGATCGTTACTATCAATTAAAAAAACTTCAGGTAACTTTTTGATAAATTAAATTCTATTGTTATATTTCTTTCCAAGTCAATTATTTAACACACAACATAAACCCTAGGTAACATTATGGAACTCAGTAAACTCAAACTTGAAAAACCAATAGGTAACGACTTCAAACATAAAATCTAATATAATATTATTTTTGTTGTGAATTGGGAATTGAAATGAATTAATTAGTCTACGTTATAAATTACATAAACATTTTACAATATGATGTAACTCTCAAAAATGAATATTGTTATTAATAGTTGGGTAATCTAAATCAATGTCTAATAGTCCCTGGCTAGGGTACTTTTTATTATTGAGTGTACCTTTGCACTTTTGAGTTCCATAATGTTTTTGGGTATGATTTATGTTCTTTATAGTGTTGAGTTATTCATTTCGAAAGGTAATAGGATATAATTCAATTTATCAAAAGGTTTTGATTAATCAATAGTAACATTAAATGTTATAATACCGTAAACTTTAAAAATGCATATCTTGGAAACTAACAAACAAAATTTACAAGACTTTCACACATGAGAGTAAACATTTCCAAAAATGCGTGAGTGAAATTATGTCTTAACAGTTTTTAAGAAATTCAATAAAAACCATATTAATCTTGACAAAAAATGTAATACAGCCTTTATCTGAATGTTCAATCCACATTTGCAATCAATGACTACATTTATCTCAACGGTCTCTATGCGCTTCAAATTCCATAGCATTGAGTCAAGTTAAACCACCCTTCAGTTCATGTCGCAATATATAAGTGGATCGAGGAATCCTATGCTTCAATCCGATTGAAAAAACCCAACTTCACAGCAATTTGTCAAATTTCGTAACGTAAAATACTTGTGTTCTGCGAATTAATTTACGAATCTATGTTGAAAATATGCAAATCCCTAATCCTATTCCTCATTGATGTATCTCAAAAAACGTTTTTCCTTAATCAGTTGAATAAAATAACTGCTCTCTTCTTTGAACAATATGTTCTTTTTCTTCATTATCATTTTGTTCTCTATTTTGAGAAAGAGAAACTCATCCGATTACAGACAATAAACAACCAATCTGAATTTTGCTACTTTAACCTGACATTTGTCAATTTCAAACTCGTTTATCTCGTGATTTCACTTCTCTTCAAGGCGATCGGTTGGGGCCAATCCTATATTTTATGGAATTGACTTGAGTGGTTCAATCCAATCTGAAAACTGTATATATCGATCAGATGGATCGGATCCAGTCAAGTCAAACCCATTTGGAGCGGATCCAAAGTTGTGAGATAAACGTAGTTATTGTATTTTCTTAAAATATTAACCTATCTGTCAATTGTTTACAGTTTAGAGGTATATAATCCAATAATTTTAAAATTCATACTTCAGAAAGAAAGATAAATCTGGAATAGTGCCGGAAAGAAATACCGAAATATGATTTTTTTTGCAATGCCTTGATGTAACTATCATCAATAAGATTATAATTGGACATCTTCGAGTTTCAATTAATACATTTACAGCCTTGATTTATCTTATTTCGGCTAACAAAAAAGTTTTTCTTTGTCAATCCTTATTAACTTTGGCCGCTTATATCAGGGAAACCGCACATAGAAAATCATATAACATTTCACAATTTTCTATGATTAGATTAATTTACTTTATATTTGAGAATAGCCAGACATGGGCTGGGACTCTGTAACTTATTTCGCGTAGCGAAGCGAAACGAAGTTAAACGAAGCACACGCTATCACTTTGCGAAATGAGTTACACCCATGATTTTCTGTATTCATCATATTCACTGAATGTTTTATTATCGAATTAATTTGGAAGGTTAAATTCATTTTGGAAATGTGTTGATAAAATTTTCTTTTTTTTGTATATTGTTTTTGTCAAAACAATTCAATATTTAGGGTGCCTAGTATTTTTTAAGATTTTGAGAGGTGGTTTCAATATCTGGAATACTAGATGTAGAAAATTCGTCATGTATTTAAAAAAATTAAGTCAGTATTGGGACTGAACAAAGTTTAAATTGAATTGAGAAAATGTAATCACAACCCTGACCAGTTGTATACTGATTTGAGACTTATTCACTTATAGAAAGAGGATTATTGAAAATGATTGTCCTGTTGTCTTTCTACTGAAATAAAGATGATTATCTTTTCACTATCCACTAAAGAAACAATGATGCTGAATGTCTGTGTCAGGATCAATCATTTGAATTTTTTCTGACAAATTGATATTTATAATTTTCATCAGTCCACCCCTCGTTTAAATGCTCTTTATTAATCATGTCTTATACAGGGTGTCCCAGAATAAAGGGGAAAAATTCCGATGGTAGAATCCTCACTTCATTTTAAGGCTAAAAGTTCAAATTAACATATACCCTAAAATAAGTATTAACAGAGTAACAGAGTGTTGAAATTGACAAAAAAAAAGTTTTCCAGAATAACTCCATAACGGGTCAACTTTTTTAAATGAAATTTGGTATGTCACTTGACAACATTCAGTTTCATATTTCAATGCAAATTGTGTGTTTGTAACTCTGAACAGGGGCGTCGGCAGGTCCCTCCCCAACTTTCACATAATAAGGATTTCGTCTTCTTAATCAAAAATATTTCTTATACAAAAAAGGAATAGGTTTCGTTTCACAGATATCAACGGTTTTCGAGATATTTGAAGGAATTTGTAGGTAACTATTTATAAGATTACAACCAACATATTTCATATCTTGCAATGCGTATAAATTGAAATACTTCGAAAATTGTTGGTATTTACTAGGGATTTTGGTTCACAAAAATTTCCTGATATTTTAAACTTGCATAGCAACTAACAAAATAATCAATTATGAGTATCCGTATCACATACGCACGCACTTATTCAAATTCAAATATCTCGAAAACCGTTGATATTTGTGAAACGAAACCTATTTTTTTTGTGTATAGGAAATATTGGGGATTAAGAAAAAGACGAAATCGATATTAATCCAGTGGCGTGAAAGTTGAAGAGGGGCGAATAGGGGTACCCACCTGCCGTACGCCACTGTTTAGAGTTACAGACACACGATTCGCATTGAAATATTATACTGAATGCTGTCAATTGACATACCAAATTTCATTAAGAAAAGTTGAGCTGTTCTGGAGTTATTCTGGAAAACATTTTTTTTGTCACTTTCAACACCTTGTGTGTTTTCCAAAAAAGTAAATTGTCTCTACTCCTTAAGCATAGTCTCTTGAGTAGGGATTAGGGTTCTGTGGCTTGAGCTTGGGTCATATCCCTACTCTTTAAGTTTCGCCACTGATATCTCTACGGTCTTAAACTGCATACTCCTTCAGGAGAACTGATCTCTTTAAAAATTACAATATTTAGTGGTTATACATTGAAATATGGTTAGACACAATAGTAATTAATATTTTCAAAGATTTTGACAAGCTAAAATTATCAGAGAAGTCAGTTATCTAGTACAGAGCTTGAAGTGTATAATAGGAAGAACATGAGGACTGTGGTCTTCAATGAATATTTTCGACCTACATTTTGTTCAGTATTTCAGATTTTTGAGACATATTAATTAAATCCCTTTCTGTATATCTTGGAGAATAAGGCGAGGAATCACCCTTACGATCTTTAGGAATACGTTGGCACCCTTGTATTGATTTTATTGTCCTGAAAATATACTATTTGATTGAGAAAATAATGAAATGGTCTTTGATATGATTTTGTCATGAAGCTACTTGCATGTGTGCATATTAATTATTGTATATGTTTTATTTGCTATTGGTTATATTGTGTGTAACTGTATTTATTATTATACTTGTAAAGTATGTTTCATCTGGAACGCCAATTAAGATAAAGTTAGTTAGAATTAATTGAATGATCGACCTGTATATAAATACTTGTAATTGTATTATTCTTTAGTTCTAATAAATTTTATTTATTTTTTCTTTCGTTTTTGTTTTTTTTTTATTTTTTTTCCTTTTTCTTTTCCTTTTTTATTTCAGTAGCATTATTCAATGTTCACTCAGAAGTGTTTAGGTTGGAACCAATTCACTTTTTTCTGATATGTTGACCATTCAATGCGATCATGTGATTAAGACTCTTGATTAACTACTTAAAATAATTATTCCAAAGCAAAATAATGTGCATATCATATTGTTGAAGCTATTCTTTATTTTTATATATATATTAATTCAGTGTAAAGGCACTAAGTTATCACAGTTTCACTAATTTTACCTTTTCTTTATAGTTTCTGACTATGAAAGCAGAATTGAAAATTTTGACGGTGGATAAGCTTATGAATTCTTGGTCGCATTGTTATGTAGTGGTTAGAATTGCTTTTATTGTACTTGTATTTTTTGCTTTGATAGATGTTAGATTTCAAAATGTTTGAGTATGTGTGTGATAGATGAAAAGGTAGGTAGGTCAACTCATTTTAGATTGGTGTCAGCATGAAGTAAGGAGTACATTCATCATCTAGAAAAGGGCATGCATTCCGTGATATTCTTCGGACACGCCTTTGTTTTAAGATGCGCATTTTTTGATAGTTACATCATTACTGTTCCGGATATGGCTTCGACATTTTTTTTCGAATGGCTACCTCTATTTTTGACAAAGCCATTTGAAAGAGCATATTTTTCTGCATACACCACATCAAAAGTTTTTTAATGTTACATGAGGTAATATTCGAGAAAATGATTGTTATAATGATTGCAAAGTAATTATTTTAATCCAATTAATATAATAATAATAATAATAATAATACTCCTCAATAAACACTCGAGGACAACTATTATTATTATTTATCGTGGCGCTCATGGGCATACTGATTAAGTATTCAAACTGAAGTCCTTACTGAGTCTGGCAGTATTCAAGAAGAGAAGATTCGTTGGAACTTACTAACAGTTTCTTGAGTTATATTGTTATTCATTCGCAATACAAGTTTTTAATTCCTTGATATTGTCTGGTTCTATATAAGACATTAATTTGATTGCTCCACAAAAAAATCTAATTGATTAAGGTCAGGAGATCTTGGGAGCCAATTAATAGGACCACGTCCACCTATCTATGTTGATCTGAGAAGGTAAACGTTTACGACCCACAATTTGTGAACTTTCGGTGGTTTTCGGGTTTTCAGTCGTGGTCTAGAGGTAATTCTACCTGACGTTTCATCTTAATCTGTGGTATGGTAACAGATGAAGCGTTCGAGATGTTAGTAGCACAATAAGAAAAGAAGTCAGCACAGACACAGAATCAGTTAGGCTCAGACGAACTCGAATGCTTTGTCCGTTACCACACTCTCTTTGAAAATGTCTACTGAAGATGTAGATGATAGGTTGAATTACCTCGAGACCACTACTAACCAACCCAAAACCACCAAAAGTTCAGAAATTACGGGCCGTGAAGGTTTACCTTGTCCGATCGACATTGAAGTTTTATTATAAACGTTCCAATAATTCTCTGTTCTGCAATCGCCGCATAAACATTTATTTTCTGATGATATACTTTGTGTGATGTTCTCTCTTCCATTTTGGATTTTCCTCAGCCAAGTACCTGTAATTCTGCCGATTTACTATTTCTGTCAGTGTACGGGTAGCTTAATCAGAGAAAGTAATAATCTTCACTGGTTAAAACACATATCCATTAATGTTTAGCAGAACTGCATCAGTCGGTCTGGATCGTCCTCAGTTCTTGGCTCAGACTTCATAAATCAGAACTCTGAGGATGACTCTGTGTGTTGAAACATTTTTGTCAGCCTAATTAATTGTTCCAGTGATTATTGTATATTGAAAGTTTTTTTTTCCATTTCTTTTTATCAGTCAAGGTATTACAACATTTACTTGATAAGTTTGTTCAATTAACGGAATACAGTATTTAATGTAGCTTTATTTCAACACCAAACCGTGTTTCAATCATCAAGTCACCATTTTATGTTCCCTCCAGAAGAAGGAGATAATTTGATCTTCCCTCCAGAAGATGGTCACTTGGTGGATGAAACACGTGTCAAGGTTTTAAAAATAGCGGTTTGGTGTTGGGTAAATATTCCAGTTTATTCATTACTACACCAAAGGTTCCAAACAGTGTAGTAGTGCACATGAATGAAGTAAATAATTTTGAATCATAAGAAAATGCTATTTCAAATGGCAGTGTCAAAAATAAAGGTTGCCATTGAAAAAAAAATCAATGACGTCATATCCGGAACAGCAATGATGTCACCAATGCGGCTAGAATGTCAAAAGTTTCTCATCTTAAAACAAAGGTTGGCGCTGTGTAAGGTTTTTCTGTACTTCCATTGTCTGAAGGCAACAAAGAAATTAATTTCTATTTTATTATTCACGACGTTTCGGCTACTACCATATAGCCGTTATCGAGTGTTTCGAAGATACTACTCATAAAGCTAATTTTGTGTCATTACCGTAGGGGTTGATTGCCCTTCGCTAATGATACAAAATTGGCTTTATAAGAAGTATCCTTGAGAAGCTGTCACATTATTATCAAATCAAATATGCTTTATTTCCGAAGACTATAATTTTTATTCAGAAAGGGGATATCGTCTGTGATATAAATATGAATGAAGACAAATTAGCGGCATACAGACAACTATTAAAATTCTAGAAAAAAGATTATCCTCGAGCAGGATTTGAACCCACGACCTCTGGATTGCCGGTACAGTGCTCTACCAACTGAGCTACCGAAAAGACATGCGTTCCACTGCATATCGGGAGAACACTTTTTCCTAGAATTTACGGCGTATCTAAGGTGTTGGAGAGTTACGGGTTGTACGAAAACTCATTCGTTTTCAGTGATCATCAAGATCCATGTACATTTCACCCTAGCGTCGTCGGCATATAGCGGTATTCAGCAGGGATCGGGTGTGTATCTCTGTACTAACATAAAAATTCTAGGAAAAAGCATTCTCTCGATATGCAGTGGAACGTATGTCTTCTCGGTAGCTCAGTTAGTAGAGCACTATACTGGCTGGCACTGAAAGAGCTGTATGTTCAATGCTAACGGAGTTTGACTTCATTAGTAGACATAAGGTCGATATGATGTTTGAGACTAAGCTCCGGCCGACACACCAACTGAATCTCAAGGGATTTACTGCGGTTCGAACCGACCACTCTCTCAGTCAATCAATCAATCAAACTGAGCATTGTCTAAGAATAGTTTTTTCTATTGACGAAGCGTGAAAAAGTAATAAGTGGAGAAATCCACTATGTCCAATTATAAAGTCAAAAGAATATAAATATAAAATATTGATAGTAAAGAATACAAGTTTTGAAATATATAAAATATAAAAATATGCTGTAAGACAATAATAACATTTTCAGGCAGTGAGGGGGGGTGTGGTCATCCTCATCAGGAACGGGGTCGCGTACACACACGCAGGTACCACCGAGACAAAGTTGAATAGAATATGTCGGCATTAAACTGGCTGAAGGGACCTGCGTGTTCGCGGTCTACAACGCCCCGAACCGGAGATTCTCGCAGCTGGATTTGGACAGTCTGTGTGAAACAGCAAACAAGGTCTTACTGGTCGGGACCTTAACGCTAAAAGGCCTGAGTGGACCACGTCCCAATCCAACGCCAACGGCAAAACTCTGTGGAAAATAAAGCGGTAATTGTGCACTCTGAAGAGCCAACACATTACCCCTGGAACGGGTTCAACCCTACCATCATCGACTTGGTGGTAAATAAGAATTCTACCGATCTGAGCGACCTCAAGATAGTACATGAAATGACTTCGGATCACGACCCGGTCCTGTTTCAGATGAAGTACAAGGAAGAGGACATTCCCCAAAATGAAAGTACGATTACGTGAATACGGACTGGGTCGAGTTGAAATGGCAGGTTTACCCGGACTGTCTGAAAAAGGCTGTGATAGTTTCAGGAAACCTGGTAAGGATGGCCACATAGCTACAGACCCATCTCGCTGCTGAGCGTTTTGGCAAAGATCGTGGATAAAATCCTTCTGAGACGGTTGATGAGCCTGGAGGGGAGGCTCAAATTGATCCCTAATGGGTAGTTCGGCTTCCAGGCAGGTCATAACACGACCTCCCAGGTCGTCCGGATTGTCCATGTAGTGAAATAGTCTTTCCACCACTGCCTCAACACAGTCATGTGTCTGCTGGACATGAAGAAAGCCTTCGAAACAGTCTGGGTCGAAGGTCTCATCACCAAACTGCTAAGGGCAGGCATTCCACAATAAAAGGTAAGGCTCATTGATTCTAACCTTGTCGGACGGACTTTTGTGGTGAGAGTAAACGGCACACTCTCGCAGTCGTGTACGATCGAATCAGGTGTTCCGCAGGGGTCGTCTCTGTCGCCACATCTGTACTCACTACATACGCACGATCTCCCTCAGTAAGTACGAAAGAACGAATTTGGCTATGTATGCGGACGACACCGTAATATATAGACACTCGTTCTCAAGCGTTGCTGCTGCTTTGCAGGTCCAGATTCATCTGGATAGGCAGATCTGGCCGTATTTAGCTGAAAACAAGATCGCGGTCATCAATTTCACGAGAAAGTACAAGCACGTCGACTCCATCCCGACATATGTAAAATACTTGTCTAACAAGTTTTACAAATAATTTATCCCCAGAAGTCCGCTTACAAGAGGCATTACCAAGCTAAGAGCTCACGATAACGAATACTGCAAACACGGCGGTGTTACTTATCAGTCACCACATCAGTTCCCTTCTTCCAGAAACGATGGGAAGAACCAGTTCATTAGAGAATCGAAGTTTTAGTTAAAACGCCCAGTATTATGACCCGGTTTTTTGCTCGTAGCCTTTTCGGAGCCAATCACAACAAACCTCCTGAAGAAACTCGACTCTTTCGATAATCTACATCAAATGTTACTGGAGGCGTGGTACTTCAGTTACGACCATTGTTTCACCCCAGGGCGACATATTCGCAAGCATCTGCGGAGGTGGAAGCCAGCGCCCTCGTTTTAGGGCCCTCGGCACTGCTCAGAGGGGTGCACTGCGCTCGGGCGGGAAACTGCCGGAGCGTCTTGATTTTAGTTCGAAAATATGAATAGGACATTCATAAAATCTGTTGTGGAATCATCTGCGACTGAAAGACAAACTTTAGTCGCTATTTTCCGTCGTTCAAGATAACCTCTTGGGAGGTATTCATGTTGAAAAGGAAAACATTCTCCATGAAAATTGAAAAATGAAATTTTTTTTTTTCAATTTTCATGGAGAATGTTCCCCTTTTCAACATGCCCTTTTTCAACTTCCCGTCCTCCCCATCCGTCGCTGGGAGGTGTTGAGTCGGCTGCAGGAGTTAGAATTGTGTTGACATATTGATTTATTTACAATTTTAAATTATATAGGAAATGAACTGTTATTATTAATTTTTTTATTTGTACCGGCAATCCAGAGGTCGTGGGTTCAAATCCTGCTCGAGGAGAATCTTTTTTCAAAAATTTTGAAATGTTTCTGTATGCCGCTAATTTTCCTTTATTTATAATTTTTATTGACAAAGCCATTATAAATATAAACATATATAATATATATAACAATTTTATACAAATTACAGAAAAGGTCAAAAATTTTTTGTTAAAGCCAAAAATGATAATGCAAAATATAAAACATAAATAATGAAAATAATAAAAAAATATAAATATATTAACGATCACAGTGAAATTTCCTTTAATTATTGTATGCTTCAGTGACGAGCACACTTTTCAGGGCTCTCTGATTTGTTTATTATCACAGACATTTTTGAGATCTACTGGTAGGTGATTATATATCTTTGAGTTTTCATATATATTAGATAATTGTTTATGAGTGATGTTCTTGGAAGAGGTAAGCGTAGATGAAAACCATTTCGTGTACCTATTATTCACTGTAAATAATAATAATAATAAATGTTCTTTATTGAATTACATTCAATTCAAAAGGCTATCGACCGAGGTCCTTCTGCCCATTGAATACATTTTTGTTTTGTAATAATACGTATGGATATGAAAAAAATATATAGCTTATGATATAGTACAGCGAAGTGGTCGAGGTGTTAGAGCGTTTGCTCCGACCCAGGCGGCCTGGGTTCGATCCCCACCGCCATCACGGAGCTAAAGTGGTTCGGAATCCACTTTTTAAGCTGTAGGTCCCGGGTCTTCCTTGCTGGACAAGCTCTGCTTTTGAAGGGTTTTCTACGAAAACCTGGGAGATTCGTAATAACAAATTTTAACAAAACAGTTGAAAAATAAAAATGAAATCAAATAATTCATACTCACATATAAAATTAAAAATTCGACCTTGATGAAAGCATAGAATATATAGAATAGAATAGATTGTTGGTAGAAAAATATAACAATAGCGGTGTGTTTGTTGCACATTAGGGTTTCTTCTCAGGGCATATTTGGTGATTATCTCTATATTTTATTGTTTTTTGAAAACTTTCTGGATAGATTTTAGGGTGTCTTATCTTGAAGATGTTCCTGATAGCTGTTGTTTCTGCTACTTTAAGTATTCAATAAGTGGGCGGCAAATGAGTTTATATATACGGCTTGCCGTTACTGGCCCCTGTCCCTTTATATATCATGCTAGTGAAATGTGAAGCTCTTGCAATGGCTGTCTTCTTTTTGAGCGTGACATGGCTGTTGAAGTTCAGTTTAGTGTCGAAAGTTAACTCCGTAATCATTTGCAGAATCTTTTGGGTGAAGGACGTGAATATACTGTTGGGGAAGTTGATGAGGTAAGCCTCCATTTACTGAACCATGAGGTTGTTCTGTCTAGATATTGGTCATGTGTTTAAGTACAGTATCGTCGGAGAATATAAGCTTTAGGATTGAAATACTCGATATCACCCTGGTGATATAAATATCTGAGCAGTAGATGTTGTACAATAACGGCGAGAGAGGTGATCCTTGGGGCACTCCTTGTCCGGGAGTCGATTCGTCTGAGTAGCAATTGAGTATTTTGACTGAGTTTTCTATTGGAGAGAAGGCTGTGTATTAAAAATACAACGTAGTCTAGACATCCTAGTTCATATAGTTTAAATAAGAGGTCTTTGTGCCAAATGCTGTCCATTTATAATAACAGGTGTTTCGTGTAACGCGAGTAACATGATACCATCTGATCATAAAGTTGGTTCTTAATCTTTGATTGTATTATGTATATGTACTAACTCATATGGGAAATAAAGATCTATTATTATTATTATTATTATTATTATTATTATTATTATTTTTATTGTATGTTTTCTATGAGTGTAACTTTTGATGTTAGAATATAATAGAATAATGATCTGGGATGATCATGGACATACTGTATATTGTTGGTGTATTCATTGGTTCTGTTGGAGAGATTGTGCCTTCCATTTCAAGATCGAAAATAAGTATATACACATGGTGTCCCGAGAAAATTGCAGTTGTATCCACATTGAAGTTATGTTTCTAAGTTTCTGTAGTAATTCCTCCATATTGATATTTTTTTGGTTCTTTCAACTCTTTGATAATAAGTCGTAATAATGTGATCATTACCATAATTGGATTGTGAATTCTCGAATTTGTCTTCTCTTCTGGAATTTCGTGAGATTATTCATTTAAGGACTTGATAAGTATACTAGATATTCCTGGAATGGGGGCTGTTTTTTTTGGGGGCATTTGAACGACCAAGCCTGGTGTTCTTCAAAACCACAAGCAGTGTGTTTTGGTGGTGACTCCGAGGTACATTGTTTTTGTTGATGAGGCATTTATTGCAGGGTTTGAGTGTAGGAGGGTGAGGTCTGCTAGTATAGACAGGGTGGTGCTGAAATTTATAGAAGAACCCATCTTTCAATAGTATCTCAAAGGTATTGAGTGAACCACTGATTATACGAAAGAGTTATCAGTTTGGAAATGATTCTGTTACAGAATCTATGTTCCAAATTGTTTTTTTTTTTGAGATGGTAACTTATATTTTTCGCACTAATTTCCTGTTCAAACCCAGAGATAACTACAGAGTAGCTTTCAACGTGAGAAATATGTGTTTGGTGCAATGGTAGACGGCTGTGATTAATTGAAATTACGATTTTTTTTCTGTGCAGCGAGATTTGTATTTTGTAAAAATGTCTATTACCCTTTTTTGTCATTGTCCGTTTTAGGGTTTTTTTTTGTTTTAATGATTTCATCATTAGCATGTGGAAAGAGTTTTTTTAAAATACTGCACAAAGAAATTCTGGTGAACACTA
This sequence comes from Chrysolina haemoptera, assembly GCA_958298965.1. Classification (NCBI taxonomy): domain Eukaryota; kingdom Metazoa; phylum Arthropoda; class Insecta; order Coleoptera; family Chrysomelidae; genus Chrysolina; species Chrysolina haemoptera. The sequence goes on along the minus strand of OY282596.1, from coordinate 22,435,634 downwards.
TATCTACTGATACATGATGGAACAGATGTGTATATTTTTTGTGGGTAACTTCTTTTACTAAAGGAGAGAGGTTTTTATTCTGTAGCTGATATGTTTCTTGATCGGTTTTGTTCTGAGTAGTTTTTACACTACTTGTTGATTGTGAATTAGTACTGGTGGATGTACTCAAAATAATATTTTGAATTTCCTCTTCAGATAAAGGCTTATTTCTTTTGGCTTCAGTTTGAAATCTTCCTCTTTATTTTCTTATGAGTTTGACTTTTTGCCATTGCCCGTCATCCATTAATTCCATTTCACTGCATGAACCATCCCTTTCAAAAGTCATTGTTTTCCACTTAACACTTGTACTAAATCTGGAGTAAATAAAATACGTCTGAACACTATGAGAGTCGGATACAGAATGCATTCATTCAATTTTTATATTTTTTATGAACTAAACAAGCAGTCTCCAGTACAAAAGGAAAGTAAGTGTCAGTATTCGTTCATTCTTGAACAATAATCTGCCGTAATCCCTCGGTTTTGCACCACACGTATGACGGAGTTCTTTTTTCGAGTTTAACACCTGAGAGCTACAGAATCCCCAAAATTCAATACCGTATCTTATATTGGAGTCAACAAGTGCCGAATAGGTTATTTATGCTAAATCTTGACCTAGTTCATGAAACACCACTCGAACAGCAAATCAGCCTGATGCTAATTTTTTGTTCAGATTTGATATATGGTCCATATATTTCAATTTATGATCGATTAGTAGTCCTAGATATTTACTACATTCACTATTTATACACTCGATAACGGCTATAGATGTTAATAGCCTAAATGCTTTCTTTCGTTCTTTCAAACAGTGGAAGTCCAGAAAAACCTGACACAAAGTGAAAATTGTTTCAAACAAACGTTGACGTGTCCGAGGATTTTTCTGAAAACCTTGTCCTTTTCTAGATAATAATTCTAGATAAGTGCTAGGAATCGCACGTTAAAAGGTAAGACTTCGTTAATCCTCGGCTCGCACAAGTTACGACTTTTGAGGGCTGCCGTTCGTAAGGGGGCGACAGCTGGTTAACGAAAAAAAAAAACAATTTTAAAACAACAATTTTTAAAACAATATTCATTCAATAATGACAGTGGTTTATTTTAAATGAACTTCAATATTCTGATATGGTTAACAAAACCCACAAGTGTTCTGTTTAACTTTTTTTAGCTGAAGAAAATTAAGAGTAAGTATGCTTTTGGTCACCTGAAGATTCAAGTGTTCAAAATGTTCAAATTTATGGCATATAAGCTGATGTTTTTTTCCAAATTATTCCACTGTTTTTTAGTGCTGTTGATTGCATCTGTGATAATTGATTTAACTCAGCAGACTTTTGATGAAAAATCAATAGTGAAGAACAGCCCTGAGCATTTGCATACTGTGCAATATAATTTTAGTGCAAATTAATTATACTCTTCAAGATCTAATGTCATGGAAAGGGTACAATATTTCTTGTGAAACTGCCTCGAATTATCGGTGGTATTGTGGGGTCCCCACAAGCGTTTAATTCGAGACGTGGTAAACAGTGTAACTACTCATGATAAATGGTTAAGTGAGAGAACATTTTCATAGCGAAGCCGTTTTTCTTCTGCAGAAAATGAACTTGACACTATATTTATTTTCAGACAGTTTTTTAGGTACAAAATTTAAATACCATTTGAAAATAATAACATCTTTATTATATTATTATTATTGAATCATATATGCTGGACAAGACATTGATTGAATGTTTATATCAAATAACTGCAAATATGAAGAACACCCAGTCAGTCTAAGGATTAATATCAGTGTAGTAATACAATAGGTTCCACAATATGCAAAGTTTTAACTTGGGTGATTATCACATAGGTCCACTCTCCGCAGGCCCAGTTCATCCACCTGCAAATAATGAGATATAAAAAACTAGATATCTGTGATAAGCGTTGCCATGAATCATAAGATACTCTGTTTTTAATTTGTATAATATATGAAGTTGGTATCTCGACAGAATCTCTAAGACTGTTTTGTCCTCGATGGGCGCTTACATACTTTGTTCAAAGCTAATGTGACTCAAGTTTTTTAGATGCCAATCTTCGCGACAAGTGCTTGCTACGATTATAATGACTAGGTGGTGCTGTAGGTTTTTCTGAGTTTTCACATAGCCAAAAAGCGAATATGCCACCAAAAATGAAAAAGTCTTCCCGGAGCTGCAATAACAGACATCCTTTACCACCTCAAGCATGCATGCCTTTGGATTCACCCACTGAGTGTATATCAGAGAGATTATTATTATTGTGATATGTGCTACTTATCAAAGTAAGTAGTTTTATTAAAAAGGAATATCCTAAAATACAGAATATTATTAAATTCCCTATTTTCATATAAATAAAAATAATAATGGCATAACACCCATGTGGAATATTAATTAGCATACATAAAAATGAACCAAGTAATAATTTGGTAAATCACATCACATTTAAAATAAAACGCAATAAACACAATAACATTCCTACATCTCTATGACGTTTGAAATTATTCAAAAAATTCTTAATTTTGTTTTGAAAAGTTGCATTGTTTTTTATCTCAGATGGTAGATCTTAAAATCACTAAAACGTTTGAAATATAAACTTATTAATGAATATCGGGTGTTGGAATTGTTATTTCCATTAACCGGCTGCCCCCCTAAAGAGCAACCATCAAAAGTCTTCGAGAGACTTGTGAGAGCTAGGGAAGATGCAGCTCTTACCTTTTAAGGTGTGATGCACGAGGTCGGTGGCCGCGGCATTGTATTGGTGCATTTCGTAGTTAGAAGTAATGAACATATTAAAGCAATAAAAGGATTGGATAATCTGGCCATTCTATTGCTCTGTGAGGTCGATCTGCAAGCATATGCTGACGATCTGGTGGTATTCAATATATCCTGAACGACGAAAGAGATCGTCTCTTCGGATTTATCGTTTTTTACTAGAACAATTGCTGCTGCTGCTGCTGCTTCTCATGACACATGCAGTAGACTAATGGCTGCTTGGTAGAGTCTGTATGTTGCCCATCTTGCCTCACTTTCCAGAACTATTTGGATAGGAAGTAACCCAAGAAGGGCTTTCATTGCTGCCGTTGGCGTGGAGCGAATAGCCCCAGTATTCGCCAGGCACGCTTGTCTCTATAGCCCTTTAAGTTTAGCCTGAGCCATTTTTTGTTGGCCTTTGCTCCACCACAGAGCCATATGTAATTATTCGTTGTATGACGGTCACGTACAGCCAATATACTTGTTTTGGTGACATGCCCCATGTTTTGCCACATACTCTGCTGCATGTCCATAATGATAGGCTAGCCTTTCCGATAGTCTTTTCTAAATGTGAATTTCAGTTTAGCTTTTTATCTAGGGTTATTTCCAAATATTTCGCATCACTGTTGAAACAAATTGTTACACCATTAATGGAAGGATTATTCAAATGTTCCAGCTTCCTTTCCTGGTGAACGGTACTATTACCATTTTGTGGGGGTAAATGGACATTTCCTCCATCTCACACCATTTATATATCCTCCCAAGGTATTCCTTAATTTCGTTAAAGATAATAGATATACTGGGAGAAATATAACCATAGGGTGAGCCACAATAGGCCATGGGCCGTTGTGGAGGGCCTGATGTGTGCCCACTCACGTTCAAACCTAACCTAATAAAATGAAAATAGATTATAAATAATATCACCTTTCGCAAATTTCCTATACTATAGGAGTTTTGTCAGCAAGCATCAAACAGAAAATAATTCAACAGCCCCATACAACTACCAAATCACCTCTGCCAAAGTTTTTCTACAAGAACATACTTTGCAATGCCTTGTAACAACTAGCAAATGTTTCAAAACAGGTCAACCTGCAATTGATTACCATTTGCTATTTGTTAGGTGGTCCTACGATAACTCCAGTATCCACAAAGAAAGTAAGCAACATAGCCATCCAAAGTAACCACAGGAAGCACTCCGACTAGAGCCATGACTTTATGTAAAATAATCAAAACTTTGACATGTGGGATTGGGCGTAGTTGACAAAAGGCAATAATTTCATAAATTGATAATAGATTATAAATAATCCAACCTTTCGCAAATTTCCTATAATGAGTTTTGACGGCAAGCGAGGGGGAAAACGCTGGGGAATTTTGGTGCACATGTCTTGGATATTAGTGGTATTAGTTGAAAATTATTGGGTATTAGTGGACATTAGTCGAGAATTAGAGGTATCAGTTGAAAATTAATGGGTATTAGTGGGCATTAGTCGGTATTAGAGGTATTACTCGAGTATTACATGGGAATTACAGGAATTATTCGGAATCAGATAACATTGGTGGAAATCATAATTGTTAATGATGTAAAAAAAAAAGCTCTTCAAAAGAGTACGCGACAAAAAACCTAAGATTAGGGCAGGATTGAAAGAAGAAAACAAAATTTCCTAATTTTTTCAATATTTTTATTACTGGTGAATTGGAGATATTACTCGGGAATTACTTGGGTATTAGAGGAATTAGTTATAATTTTTGGGTATTAGTGTACACAATTTCCTCAGCGGTTTCCCCCTCGTCGGCAAAGATCGAAAAGAAAATAATCCAACAGCCCCATTTGACTGCCAAATCATCTCTGCCCAACACCTGGCAGTTTTTCTACAAGAACATACTTTGCAAATGCTTCCTGTAACAACTAGCAAATCCATGCTTGCTGACACCTATAGAACTAATATAGACGATCATAACAAATATGGACGATCAGAACTGCACTTATGATGTAGATACATAATTAATGCTAAATGTATGACTATCTGTAGGGATCCAAAAACACAACTATAATATGTTTGGCAAAGAAGTATAGGATAAAAAGGTTTTATTAGCATATTTGACTCTTGAACAAATTTTGTTAAAATTTGTTATTACGAATCTCCCAGGTTTTCATAGAAAATCCCTCAAAAGCAGAGCTTGTCCGAGCAATGAAGACCCGGGACCTACAGCTTAAAAAGTGGATTCCGAACCACTTTAGCTCCGTGATGGCGGTGGGGATCGAACCCGGCCACCTGGGTGAGAGCGAAAGCTCTTAACACTTCGACCAGTTCGCTATAAAATAAACTGGGACATTTTTCAAAAAATAGATACCTAGTCTATCAGAATTTCTAACAAATACATACAGTTCTCTTGTTGTACAACATTTTCCACTTGAAAAACTTCCAAAAAAATAACAAACGCTCGGTTGAATTCTTCAACGACGACCTTCGGCACACGAGAGATATCTTACAAAACAACGCTTCTGGATGATATTTATTTTACCCAAGCATTCAAAGAATACAGTTACGACAATTACCTACCAGCATCAAACAAAATGCCGAAGGATGCTTGGAATCTAATTAACTTTGAAAAAAATTCTAATGGAAAATCTAACATAACTGAGAATAATAATAATAATAATAATATTTATTTATTTCTTTGGTTGAAAAGTACAGTTTGAAAAAAAACTGCACAATAAACAAAGAAAACGTCAGCAACTTCATATTGGAAATAAAGTCATTTGGTTTAAAAATAAAAATAAAAATACCTATGAGCTCAAAAAAATTTAAATATACATACATACTCACATTATAGACATATACACCCACTTACATATAAATATACACACTTATTCAACTATAAAAACATAAACAAGTAAAAGTATTATCATAAAAAGAAATTATCCAAGGAATAACAAAACTTTGTGATTCAACATTTTTTCAGCCTTGATCTGAAAATATAAACGTTGTGGGATGACTTTATATAATTATCAAGAATGTTAAAGAGTTTACTTCCAATACAATAGACATTTTTTTGGTAAAGCGATGTGCGATGATAATCAGGCTGCAAGAGATTTCTATGACGGGTATTGTAATAGTGATTAGTATCTATTGCAAACTTATTTTTGTTCTTGTAGACATAAGAGCAAGCTTCCAGTATGTACTAACTGTAGACTGTTAATATACCAAGTGATGTAAAGTACGGTCGACAGCTGGTTCTCATATCGATACCCTCAATAATGCGAATTGCATACTTTTGGAGAATAAAAATTCTATTAATACCAGCACTGTTTCCCCAATTTAGTATACCATACTTCATGTTGGAGTGGAAATGTGCAAAGTACAGCGTCAGCAAGATATTTTTGCTGCAGTTATTTTTCATATATTTTATGCTGTAGCAGTTACTCCTCAGCAGTTCTATATGATCGGTCCACTGCACGTGTTTGTCAAAGGTTACTCCTAGAAGTTTCACTTTATCGCTACATTTTATTTCTTTTTCGGTGTTTTCGAATAACACGGGTGAACTTTGTTTGGAGCGCCCATACTGTGACTGTTTTTTGGTGATTCAATTATAAACCGTTTTTATCTGACCACTGTATAGTATCTTCATAAACCCTATCAGTTTTAGTAGCTTATCTATGCTTTTTTCAAAGATCAATAGATTGGTATCGTCTGCATAACACACTACTTTTATATCTTGATTAAGTTCCATAAAACTGATCAGATCATTGGCAAAAATATTAAATAACAGAGGTCCCTTGAGGGACACCTTGATTTACTTTACGGTAACTACTCAGAACATCATTCAGTCCAACGAACTGATTTCTATTATTTAGATAGAATTCAAACAATTTCAGCGGCACTCCCTAACTCCATACTGTTCCAATTTGTTACATAAAAGACTATGATTGACTAAGTCGAAAGTTCTTGAAAAGTCAATGAAGAGACCGAGCGCATATTTTCGTTTGTCAAGATTGTCTACAAGACAGTAGGTTATTTGATATTTCATCAAAACCACTAGAGTTGGAAGATTTCAAATTACCAATCAAAATTTTCACATCTACAGGTGTAACTGACATTAAGAAAAGGTACTTTTCCATACTTGTACATTTAATTTTAGATAATCCAGATCCTGCTGATTTACAGACGATGGTTGTCTAGTGAACTAGATGTTAAACTGCTCAGCCATTTCAGAGGTAGTCATCTGGTTTCCATTCTCATCGTGAATGTGAATTGAGTTGTTTTTTTTTTACAACCCCCTTTCAAATTATTAATAATATTCCGTACAGTTTTTGATTTATTCTAATAAGTTCCTCTTTAAACCAAATTCTCTTTTCAGATTTTTTATTGATATGTATTTTTTGTACAGGAAGTTGTTCCAAGCATTATTAACATTATTTTCAGTGTAGATCTTCTTCCAGTGCTCATGTTCCAACTGATTTAAAGATTTTATAGTATTTTTTTCAGAGAATTTTTGCGAGTACTTCTATTGATGAGGACTAGATTTGACGTTATATTTTATATTGATTGCCAAGTGCTGAGAGAAATGGTCTGATAAATTCAGGTTCGTTACTTCTGATCGCCAGTCAGTTATACTGGAGCTTATGAAAATTTTGTCTACACAAGTACTGGAAGTTGCAGTTACTCTAGTTGGAGACCTAATTGTTACCGCTATATCATAACATCCTAGCAAATCCTCGAAGAGTGCTCGGCTATTACTATGTTCCAAAAAATTAACATTGAAATCACCACCAATAACAATCCTTCTGTAATGGGAAGCAACTTTTACTAGCATATTTGCAAGACATTCTAAAAATAGTTTGAGATCCGAACCAGGAGGCCTATAAACTACAATTACAATAATATTTTTTTCATGTGCTACTGCACAACATTCAAATATTCCTTCTAGAGAGAGATCATCCAGATCTAATTTGTGAAGAGGCAGTTGACATTCATTATTCTTATAAATTGCCACTCCGCCATGTCCCATAATTTGTCTGGAGTAGGCATTAGCCAAAGTAAAATTCTCAAGAACCACCTCTTATTTTCAATTCATCCTGCCAATGTTCAGATATCAGAAGAATGTCACATTTAACATCAGAAACTACACCTTCTATTCTAAGAATTTTATTTCCTAAACATTGTATATTTTGATGAAATATATCCAGGGATATTTTGCAAACGATTATTATTTAATTTTTGAGATGGACGATGTATTTGATCCCGTGAATTTTTACATACCTTGTTCACGAAAAAACTTGTCATCAGCGATTTCAATATCTTTTTCACAGATGTAACTGAACAAATCAAGTCTCTTCCAAACACGATCTGAAGGCAATAAACTGTCTCTCATTTATCAACACCCAAAAATTAATTTTTTAAAGGAAACAATAAATTGCCTAACTGAATCCCTGATTATACGTATAAATCACTGTTTAAGTGAAGATATTTTTCCCAGGTGTTAAGAGGGAACAAAGTTATCCCATTCTATAAAAGGCAGACCCATATCCATTATTCCCATCTTCGGCAAAATCATAGAAATCATAATTAAAAACCCCTTAGTCAAGTTTCTATCGAAACATGATTTAATAAACGATTATAAGTTTGGTTTTCTTTAAAATCGCTCAACAACAGCGGTAGTTCGTAATATTGTTGAGAATCTAAAAAATAGGAGAACAATACTGCTGTAACTCTGTGGGACTTAAGTTGGGCTTTTGACTGTGCCAATCACGACTTACTTATTGAAAAGCTTGATTTCTATGGAATTCCTGGCTTGCCATCAGGATTTCTCAAGTATTATTTCACAAACCGAAAGCAAACTGTATAGCTCTGATGTTAGGCAAATAAATCATAGAGGGTCTCAGGGCTGTATTGCCGAGCATTTTTATCTGTACTGCGGATGACACAACGATGTTGCAACTTGCAACCTAGTCCCAATATTGATGAACTTTTACAAAGTACCATCAATTTGAAGAGAAAGCAGTATAATCGTTATCTATGAACAAGCTAAAACTAAACAATGACGAGCCAGAAAAATTCTGTTATCCTCTTACATCCATCCATCCAACATGATGAATTATTAAGTATATTCCTAGGCCTAAGGTGGGAACTGATGTAGATCAGCTCTGTAAAAGACTAGCCGCACAACTCTCATCTGTTTCGTCACATGAAAAAAGTTCTGGGCTTGGAAATAATAACCATAGCTTTCAACAGTTTATTTCAGTCACATCTGTTGTACATAATTTTATTATGGTAAAACTCAAATTATGCTAAAAAATAGTTCACAGTTTAGCTGGAGCTATTGAATAGACTGTTACATTTCCACAAAAATATAGACTCGTATTTAATGCATGCAAGCATCCACAATTATCCAACTAGAAATGCTAAAAATCCTTGAACTTTGCGGTTTAAATTAACATCTACCCGCAGCGCGCTGAATTTTAATATGTGTAATAAACTTCTCTCTGGCATTAGGAAATTGAACAACTATTGTTTTAAAGAGGTTATTCACTTCAAGAATATATGGAGACTCTAATAAATACTTAGATATCTGAATCATAGTCGTATAAGTAAATGATTTTAATAATTTTTATATTATAGCGTTATTTCACTGATATTTTTATATATCTATTCATTCAATTGGTTTTACCTACTCATATTTGTTTAGAATGTGGTCATTCATTATTATTATTGTACCTTTATCTGTTTTGACTTGTCACAAATGAATATCGATATACAGGGTGTTTCTGAATTAAATACAAATATTTTGAGGGCGTATTCTTGGGATAAGACTTTTTTTCGCAACATACGTCCACAAGGTCTCATTTTGACCCCAGGATTACGCCATTGAAATATTTGTATTGAATTCAGAAACACCCTGTATATAACGTGGTTAAATAAATTCTATTCTAAAATATTCTACTCATAAAAAAACAAACTAAGTATTTGACCTCAGATCACCAGAAATTTTCAGAAAACCTCCAATATTTCAAGTACATCTAGCTGATTATTTTAAAGCAGATACTTATATATACATGTTGATTCTGAATCAGAGCACAAGAAATGGTATCGTCTGCTGGTGATTTTGCTTTTCAAAGACTATAATTTCAGTTATCCCCCATCTTGTTCCCACAGAGCCATGCCAGAATGATCTAATTAAATCTGTTATAATTATTCTCCTGCTGTCGTCCCCCTACGAACAGCAGCCCTTAGAAGTCGAAACTTGTGCGAGCCAAGGATTAAAAGAAAGAAAAAGGATTCTGCAGTTGCGAAGCTTCGAACCACACGACCGGCAGCCAGAATTATTGAAAAGCGGTGATTCTAATCACTCGGCTACCTGACCCTAACTGCTAGGCCGACTCCGTATATTTCAATCTGTCTTTACTATTCCTCCGTCGGGCTGGTGCTCCTCAATATATAGCTGTAGATATATTCTCTGAGACTCGCGAGTCTTCTTTCACGGTTCAGCGGCCGGACTGTAAATGGGTCCCGTCATTTCTTGATGCAAGCTGCCGTTCCGGGCGATGACGTTACACGTTTCTAACAAGTTAGCGGTAGGATGACTCATGCATTGTTTATGTGCTGGCGAGAAATGAGTCCGTGCCAGCCGCAGGTCGTGACATTACCTATGGTATTACCACTCCACGGTCTCCATGTTTGGTCGTGGAAGATGTTTACAGCACACCAAAATCTTGACGTCGCTGGATCTAAATATCATGTCCAACATACTTCTTATAACTCTCCAATCCAGCCCATCAATTCCACAGGACAACTTTGGCCCTTCCAGACATATTCATAGGACGATTTTTATCGAGATTGCTTCTTGGTAACCAGGAAAAAGATGTTTCTCTGACCCTTCTTCAACTGTAGCACCCCTCAAACCTCTGGGTTCTGTTACCGTAATTTTCCTGGAATCGACCAAACGTCTTGGAGAACACCTCAGCATATGCCTTGAAAAAGTCTTATGGCCCCTCTCGAGTTACCCCATGTTGAACTTCCTGTGCAGTTGGAATGAACGGCCCTTGGTTTTTTTCAGGGTGGCTTAAGGGTTCGATTGGCAAGGTCGTTTATCCTTTTTACGAACTTGTACGGACTTTCCCACGAGTTTCGCAACTTTGGTTCAATTTCAGAACTTTCACCAAAATTCTGACAACACCACTGGATTCACAATATTTCGAAATATATTTGGTCTGAATTTCATCGAAATCTTTTCATAAATAAAAAAATTATAAAATAAAAAAATACATTTTTTCTAAAATTCTACTAATTTTATTATTTTATAATTTTTTCCAATTTTTTTTTATTTATGAACAGATTTTGATGAAATTCTGACCAAATGTATTTCGAAGTATTCTGAATCCAGTGGTGTAGTCAGAATATTTTATTTTATCTACTTCCGTATTCATTCTGCCTATCTCTAACTCGACGGTTGCCATTCTTTCGTCTAACCGGTTCGCGACACCACAAAGTTTTTCTGTCACATTCTCCGAAGTTTCTTGAAGCTTTTCCTGCAGACCCTTCTTGTTTTCAATCCTTTCTTCCATATTTTTCGAACTTTCTTGAAGCTTTTCTTCCAATGTTGAAGTTCTTCTTTCAAACTATTCGAATTTTTTAAGATTTCATCTTCCGAACTCCTCGAGTTTTGTTGAAGTTCTTCTTTCATGCTTACAGAATTTTCTAGAAGTTTATCTTCCAGACACATTGAATTCTATTGCAGTTTATCATTCAATGATTTGGTATTTTCGTCGAGTTTATTTATTATCGTTTTTGTGACTCCTCCTTCTTGAATCAATACTTTTGAAAGAATTTTCTGGAAGAAAGGCCTTCTTATCAGTTGTTTCGAGGTCCCTTTTCTCTAACCCGCAAGGCGTACTCTCCAGTTTTACACAAAAAGTTTATCAATACGCACAACTATCCACTTCGGAAACACTTCCTTGTTCACCGGGTCACTGTCTATTTTGCGTGTTAAAGGTCTATCAGATAATTTTTCTGTATAAAGGAGATCTTCCACTACGCGAACACTAATTAACTTTAAAAATCTCACTTCTAACACCAATTGTAATGAAAATGCACTTAAAACTCTGTCTATGTAGTTCATTTCGGCGGTGAAATGATCAATTTATCTGAACAAAGTAATATTTATATAATCTGCTATAGGTACGCTGCTAGGCCGACTCTGTGACCATAGTTTATTGTTGGAATGAAGTCATCAGCTGGATCCTAAAAATTTAAAGTCAAACTAAACCTAAGCCTGAATATCAAGTCAAGCTTTAATAAGCACCGTTGTTATTTTTTGTACTTTCAGAAGTGAATATTTTCAACAAAATTAATTAGATTTTTTTAAAGGGGGTCAACAGATAGCTGTCGTCTCAGGTGGAAGTAAGATTCTCGCCACAGTTCCAGCTAGGTCCGGTCAAAATATGCTGTTATTCCAAAGTTTCACCAATCAACATAGAAAGGGTGCCATTTCAGCCGTCAAATACTCAACCATTCAACCGATTTCTGGCATTTCTTCACAAAGTTTGGCCGGCGTGAGTGCTCAACCTCCTGTAATTCTCCCATCAAATTCTGTTGCTACTGCTGTAGCACTCGGGCAATCGTTGACATTGAAAAAAATTGGGGAAGATAGAGACAGCAATGAACAACTGCTTCTGACAATTTCCCCATCGAAGGAAGAATCAAAAGATTCAAATGATGTACCGCAACCTGATAGTAGCACAAGCGTTTCGAGTGATAGTGTTGATATTAAAATTGAATCAGATATTAAAAACGAATCAGATAATTCTAGAGAAAGAATCTATCAGAGCTACCAGAAATCTGTAATCACGAATTCTGCGGGCACGTCTGTTATTGCCACAACTTCTGCTGCATGTATCAAAGAGGAAGATAATACTTCTCAAAATATAATCAGTATTCCTGCAGATAATATGAAAGGTACAGTTTTAGGTCATGAATATTCAACTTTGAATTTATTATTGAAGCGAAACTCATTTTTCAGCTGAACCCAAATCTGGTGAAAGGATACATTCAGTTTTAGTAACAGCATGTTCTTCCAATGGACCTATGTTGTCGCATATCACCCCAAGGTATAGAAAACCATCTGACACTGGAAGAACGAACAATAATGATTTGCCAAATAAAGAAGAATTTTTGCATAACGGAGAGAAGGTAAGATTGGAAGATGTATACAGTGTAAAAAATGTAGACTCGATTCTCAGACGAATGTGTTATGTACTGAAAATATTTTCAAAAGTACAATATTTCCAATTATTGTAAAAAAAACTTTTTTCGAGTTTGTTTTTTAAGTAGAACATCGACGTATATATTCTTGCATTTTCGGATTTTTTTGTGAATTTTCTATTAATTTTGATGATATTTATTTATCCTTTATCTCTCGGGAGTAAATTATTATTAGTAATGAGAAATAAAAATTCCTATGTTTTTATACCACTTTATATTTGTAACCCTTGTGTTACTGCAGTTTCGTCCTATATGGACAATAACAAACTATATTTCAAATTGATGGCTGAATATACCAACACACTTGCATTTTTTACTAGGCATTTCTTATTCACTGTCAGTTATCAGTTTGAAATATAGTTTGATAATGTCCATATAGGACGAAACTGCAGTAACACACTTTATTTCTCATTAGTCATAATCTCTTACCGCGTAGTAACGGCTACATCCATTAATTTATTTAATTATTATTAGATTTATATTCGAAAAACCTAGCATATATACATCAATTCTTACTTAGCAAAGGCATATGAGTGGAAACATGAAATTAGTCCAAGATTTAAAGATTTGGCATTTATTTAATCTAGAAGGAGACTCAAAATTAAATTTACAAATTAAAAACAAGTTGTTTTATTTTAAACAAAACAGCGTATATTTGTATTGGTTATTTTTCGTCATATGTTATTTTTGAATTCTACACCTAATTCCATTTCCATGTGAGCTTTGTAGTTATCATTTTTTTGACACCAGTCTTCGTTTTCAATATAAGTCATTCTTTATTTTTCTGCACTTCACCTAGGTTATGCATTCAGTTCGGTTTCTGGTATATGCAATTGACTAGAAATAAGAAATCACCTTAAGATTATTATTTCTTATTCGATTATGATTTATTATTCCTTAAATTAAAATTTTTCGGCTGGGCCCTTTTTCCGCGAAGCTTCATTCCTCAATAACCACTCCCCAAACTATGGGGTAAGATGATGATGGTCCCTCGAATGGTGTGCCCTAAACAGACGCAATGAATCGAAGACGACAGCCTTCTGCATTCATTTGTGGCTAGGATTCCTGCTGTCTTGCGGCATGCCGGTATGATTTTCAGGTTGGAAGTTAGAGAGTGCATCACACCGCCAAGGGAACCATTATCAGAACAACCATTTTTACAGAATGATCTGGGTCGAGCTTGCGGAGTTCAAAGAGTAAATTCCGATATTTGGTCTGTCTTTCCTCCTCTTTTCGGACGACGTTCGTTTCGCCAGGAGCCGTAAACTCTATGAGGAATATCACCTCACTTTGATAGTCGAGGAGGACCATATCAGGCATTATATTAATAAATTATTCACTGATAAAATTGCCTGTCCTGGATCACTATGTCGCAAATTGAAAATATTGTTCCTAAAATAACATATGGATTTATTGAAAAGGAAAACATTCTGGATACCTATATTACTAATTTGTATGCAACAGAGCTCGACCAGTTCGGTTTTCTCACCCCTTTGTTGTCAGCCTGGAGATTTTCCGGATGTCAGTTTCTTAGAACTCCATCTTCCAATGATTGACGAGGCTTTGAACTCAGTGTTTCAAAGGGTTTCCCTTTTCTTTTCCTTGGTTGAAACAATGTTCTGTCAACACTATAAATATCACAGATAACATTATAAAAGAAATTATACTTTGTTGAAAATCAATCATTTGTGTAACTTCACAGTTTTTCATCAAAAGCTTAACATGATTTTTTTTTTCAGACGAACACTGATCAGAAAAATTTCAGAACAAGTGCTACCTATTATGTGAACAAGATGAAAAAGGTAAATGTGGATTCTCAAAAACTTGAAAGCGAAATGCAAAAGCAGGCTGCCATTGAGAGGGAGTTGAGGCTCCAGAAGTCCCTGTCTGAGGAATGTGAGGATTTGGGAGTAGATGAGCCTAGTACTAGTGATTTATTTCCAGAAGCAGATTTACTGTTTGATTCAAATCATTCTCCGTCTTTTGATCAAACATCACAAGACATTATCAAAAGAGCTCCTCAAAGTAGTGATTTAAAAGAGGAAGTAAAAGAAACAATGAATCTGTTCAGTGATGATGAAAATTCAAGTTCACTTCGTACAGATTTGTTTGAATATGTGGAGTACCAAACTGTTGAAACGGCTTTGGCAAGACAACTGATGAATGGCAACAACAGTGCTGAATCAGGCTCTTCTGGCTGCGAAGACAATACACTTCTAGCTAAATGTGCAACAATGTCAGAAGTAACTTTAAATTCTCCAATTTCGCCCGAAATATACCAAGAAAGCAGTTTACATAAATATAAATTCAAATACAGTAATAGAAAAAAAGGCGAAAGAATCAAGCAGAGTGAGTTTGGTGAAGTTGTCTCTAGTTCTGAAGATACATTTGGTAATGCTGAACTGAGCAGAATCAACTGTGAAGAAGATAATTTCAAAGTAGTGCATGTGGCTATAACTAAAACGGACATTGTGAAAGAAGGAGAGACGTGTGAATTGCACTGTGATGAAGATTTAGATTCTCCAAGTGGTAGAGGAGCCAGAAGAAGTGTGAGAAAACTGTGTTCTTGTTGTAACGGTTCACAAGATGGTAACATAGCAAAAAAACGACCTCAGACTTCCAGACCACACACACCCGCAGTTCCGCACAAGAAAGCCTTTCTTAACAAAAAAAGATAGTGCACCTTTACATTTTAGCCAGTTTTAATTAGTTGTTGGTTGTTTTTGTTAATGAGTTGGGTCGCTGGTCACACTCTAGTACAAATAATTGTATTGACAGCCGGTGTGTCAGTCTGAGAGACATGATTACTTGTATAGTAATTGCTACGTTTGCAATCTTTTAGTACCTCTATTTGTAAATTTTCCTCGTATATGTAAAATATTTAAATTTTATGTGCAGTTTGTCGTTGTATATAACTAATTTAATAGATAATTTATCACATACGGACGGACTTGGTCTGTCTAGTAAGCATTATGCTACTCTTTCATTGAAAATGCAATAAGTTACACATCTTAGTATGTGTACTTCACTATTGAAAATTGTAATGTGACTTCATTCATTCGCAGGTGAATCCATCTAACAATTTCAATTTGTGCAATCAATACATTAGTTCATTCATTATTTTACTTGTTTATTCATCTTTTTCTCAACTAAAAGCATTATAAAAAATAAATCATTGTCTTTTATGACTTTAGGTCTTGGATTGAAGAAAACTATATTTCTTGAAAGCCAACGTTTCATCATATTCATTTTCAGGTCACTGAAGAAGGGGGTGTTTAAAATGTTTAAACGAAAAAATAACGATTTAACTACTATTACTTTTCCTACAATAACTTCTAAATTATGTTTAGGTAACTAAAAAATCCATAGACCTACATAAAAAGAAAATAGTATTTTAACTTTTGTTCGTTTCTTCACACTTCTGAACATGGTTCAGTAGTTGGTTTTGAAAAAGTACTAGAGCAAATTATATGTTTTTTTCTGTTTATGAATATTCCTTTTTTAAATCTTAGAGTGCCCCAAAAATACCAAAATTAATTTGACAACACGGTGGCTTTTTGGAAATACATTTTCATTAATTAAAAAAAAATCAACCTCTTTCATTGTAACACGGGTTAGAAACAATTGCATTATTTCAAGATTCTCATGACTTATATTTGACTTCAGTCTGGTATCTGAGTCAATAAAACTCAGAATAATTGATAGCAATTGAAGCAGAAACGTTTTTCTGAGGTTCATGATTTTTACCACTGAGGTTTTCATTTAAAAAATAATTGAGTTCAATATGTTTTATACATCTTTGATACACTTATTCCAAAATAGCTGATATCTAGAATTGAATTTCCTGATATTTCCAAGTTTTCTTATGTTCTTGGTTAGGTTTGAGAGTGATGACAGTGATGATTGGCCAATTTAGTTTTTCTTCGATTTCAATTGCTGTTTATTTTTGATGATATAGACAATGGACAAAAAAAAATCATTTTTATGAAAAAATATGTTTTCATTTTTATTATTTCTATATATTTTCTCATTGGTTCAAAATGGCCTGGGTTAGTTTTATGATGGATTCACTAGGGAATTTTAAAACAATCCTTTATTTGTGCATTATTTATTTCTTCTATTACTTTTTAAAAAAGTATGTTGATTTTTTGACTGTTGAATTGGTACATAACATTTTATACTATATTTTAAAAAAATATATTTTCCCTTTCATTTTATATATGGTACCAATTTTTTTATAGTTGATAAAATGAAAGGTGATTTTGAAATATTTAAACACCTTATATAGTTTGCCTCATTGAGAGATTTTCTGAACAATATGTGGTGATAACACAAGTACACACCAAATATTTGAAATTTAAAATATTTAGATTGAGTTATTTGAATATCTAGTCAAATCTTGAAATATATTATATATTCTTTCATATGTAAAATTAAGAAATATGCTACTTCCACTTTTCTATGTAAAATATTATTATTGAAATTCGAAACTGTCATGGAAGTAAATCAGGTAATCAGTGGAGTTTGTGACAAAATAAATTTTGAGGAAAATCTTTTAGAATGAATTAAACACAATTCAACATTGTTTGTTTAGATTCTTGATTGCCAAGAAAGTTCTTAATTAAGAACTATTGTAAGAAGTTAGAACTAATTAAAGAAAAAATATTTCAAAACAATCAAGCATATCCAACTACCCTTAATAGAAATATTTCGTATTGAATGATGAATAAAGTCTTCAAAATTAGGTTATTTCAACGGAAACCAAGCTTCCCAGTGCCATAGGTCAAACACTACTTTTGTCACAACAAGTTGGATGTCTGCTGATTATATTCAGAAATTGAGAGGAGCATCAAGTCTATTTCTATATTTATTTTTTTATAAGTATTAGTAAACAAAATACCAGAAAGCACTCAATGTTCTATTAAAAAATATGTTTTAAGTTTCAGGTACAATATTTTGTATTTGATTTTGAGTATTGGTGTTTCTATCCTGCTAGGATGATGAAACTTTGTTCAGCTTAATCGCAATTAAGCATTTTTTTTCAACGTCCTATGAGAAAAATCAAAACCAGTTGGAATGAACTGTAGGCAAATGATTCATATATTGAAACTTGATTGTGAAACTAAATTAAAAGAAATGCGAGAAAGATAGGAGGGGTCTCAATCCTATTTTCCTGCACATTATAAAAACTCTACAAATGTACTAGGTAATCCGAAAGATAAAATTCCAACTTTAGATTATCTGCTAGAATTTACAAAAAAATTGTCAAATTTAAAAAACCTAATGTAGCACAACATTTTTTGGAAACCAACCATAAAAATCAATGTTCAAAATTTTTAATTGGCGAAACTTATTGATGATCACAGAAAATTACAGTATTTATAAAATACTGTTTACAAGAATGTCTATAAACCAAATATGTTTTTCTACTCTAGGTACAGCATACAATTGGATTTAAAGAACTTAAGAAAGTAGTAAATTAATATTTCTGAATAGGCTCTTGGTCTTCTTCTTATGAATTCATTAATGTCCTTTTTGATAACTAAGTTTTTCTTGAACAACTCCTGATGATGTATGTTTGTGTGAAAATAAATAAATAGATCATGGAAAATATGTGCACTGGGACATATGACAGTAATTGTGTAATTTTTTTTGAAATGCTTCCAAGAGTTTCTTGGTCATTTAGTCATTTCAGTTATGTCTTGATTACATTCACTTTCAGAACTTAGTAAATTCCTTCGTGAAGTTGAACTTTCTTGGAATTTTATCCTGGGTTTGATCGCTGTCATAGAGAGTGCCCATTTGTGCCTGATAATTTTTTCCGTGATAATTCTGTTGCCCTGTGTACATCCACATCCACTGCAGAGTTTTTGACTTGCATCCCCAGTTTCTCCCTACGAAACTTCCGCATTCTATTAGGGCCTTTTTGACATCGTTGGTTACTTTTTCATGCATATTCCAGAGATGTTGATTATCTAGGAAGAAGTCTTTCTTCCCATCATTACCTCGTTCATTTATTTTGATGGTCTTTTGATTGAGTTTGCTTTTTCTTGCAAATACTAGTAATTTAGTCTCAATGGGGATGATACTGACTCCCACTGCCTGACACCATCTTTTTTTAAACCATGTTGCAGATGGTATTCTCGAAGTTGCTTGCTTCTTGTAGTCATTTGATTTGGCTGTTAAACTTCAGATAACTGAGGATGCTACTTCTCCTTGTGGCATCCTGTCGTTCTGCCAATTAAAATGGCCTCTTTTCCTTTTTGTTTCTGCAGTCCTGATAGAAAGTGATTGCAAATCGTGTTAAACTTTGTGTCAAACTTGATATGTGAACACTTGAAGATGTGCTATAAGTAAATGCAACATTTATTTTAATTTGTCAAAAACACTTGAAAACCAATTTTCTCGGAAGTTTAAACAAGAAAAAATGATATATTCATGAAACATTGAAAAAACTCAAGCCTTGTGGAATACAACAGCCCTTGAACTATTTTAGAATAATATGTTTAGTTAACTTCTCTGAATGATAAAACTGGTTTTCCTTTGTTAAATTTTTTTACACTATATGTTTCAAAAAGGAGGTGTTCAAGGTTTTACATCGTTCAATTATTTTTTTTTCAATTCAAATTTATTCAACAATTATATTTATACATATTATAAAACTTGATAGTTGAAGTCAATTAAAGTTGGTGTAGTTGGAGTAGAAATTATAATGAGGACCTATATAGCCATCACTAAGTATTCTAGAAAATGAGATAATTCGATAGTGAAAGCTTGTGGATAAGTATCTTTTGAATCGATTGAAAAAAGTGGATGGAGAGGGGATATTTATATGTTTATATATACATATTTTAGTTAATTCGTCCTTCAGATAGGACTTTATTTTTTTTTTTTAATCTACTTTCTAGTTGTTTTTGTCGGATGTGTATCTTCATAGTTTTTTGAAAACTCTCAAATTATTGCACTCTTTTAATTCCGTCGGTAAGCTATTGAATATTATTTTTGGACCAAAATAAAAGATGCTTCTTTGCATATGGGTTTTATTGAATGTGTGCTGGATGGCAAGTCTTGCATTTCTGGATTGACTAATATTTCTGTTTTTTATTAAATATCCCAATTTGGCTCTGTAAAATGTAAGTATTCCTGATATTCAGGATATGTGATTCCTGATAAAGTTTTTCAGTGGAGTGTAATCTGGTTTTCTTCAATATTATTTTCATAATCGTATTTTGGGTTGTTTGCAATTTGTTGAGTTGATGTATGCAGCGAGCGCTTTCGACAGAGATTTGTGCATAATTTTCATTGATGTACATAAACTACAGTTTTCCTCTTTCCCTTTGTCCTTAAATTCTGTCAGAACTGATGTTCTACCTGTATTCTTCCATTAGGTAGGTATTGGGTGGGTGGGTAGACATTGTTGACTGGTATTTCTCTGGGTCTTGGTTACTGACTTTTTGGAACGTGTTTGGTAGTTTAATAATAGTTCCTCCACCTTGTGGGGTGGATATAATTTTTTTTTCTTGTTAAAATTTACGCTGTTTCAAAAAAGTGTTCAAGGTTTTACAACCTTGAGTTTTTATAGGGGGCGAGCGTTCTAACAGAATAAAAGGACAAACGGAAATTAGGAAACCAGTAGTTTAAGTAGGTTAGGTTAGGTTTGAACGTGATAGTTTGAGTAGAGCCATGAAGATGATAGCACAAATTACTGTCGAAAGCACTTGCCGCATATAACAACTCAACGTTGTGAGACATTGAACATATCCTTTTCGAAACTTAGTGTAAATATTGAAATATTTAATTCATTATATTTAACGTGCGATCCAAACATGACTGAAAAGTTTTACTGAATAAATCAGTATTAGTATGTATCATCCATCCAAGATTTCAGGTATCGGCAGTACACTACTTTTCCATGACAACAATGATATATTTTTCATAAATTTTTTAAGAAAACGGTCTGTGAATCACCCGTATGCTGTGTCATTGAGTTTAGAAAGATAAGAGCTTCTTGAATCACTACTTGAAAAAATATAGGACCTTATTTGAAAAACATTTAGCTGATGGAACTATATAAAGCTTTCCTCGTAATAACTAAGTAGAAAGAAAACAACAATATCTAAAATAATTTTGTTTCTCACTACGCCAATATTCCTATTAAACCTCTACTACCACTTCTGAAATGGCAATGTTGGCAAAAAATTAATGAAATTTTCTGTTATGTTCTGAAATGTTATATGCATTTTTGAATCTATGTGTATATGTGAAACCACTTATGGAATAAAATAATTTCAGGCGATATTTGCTTTGAACTTGAACTACAGTTGAAATGTACAGGTTGGCTAATTGTGTGCATAAAAAAAATGGTGATTTTGATCACCCTGTATTTTTTCATATTTTTGGATTGTACCTGATGCGCTGATATCAACGATCTATAACACTTATGAATTGATTATGTGACGAATTTTAAGCGTACACCTCCTTTAAGTTTCGCCCAAGTCCTTAAAGAATTTCAGGATTTAGCCCCAACAATTCATTAAATAGTTCATTAAACCCATAATTGTTATAGATCATTGAAATCAATACGGGTAGAATCCAAAAATATGATGAAATACAGGGAGATCTATAAAAAAATCAACCTCTTTCGTGCTGCATCCAAGTGAGTCACCCCGTACATTTCAATTGTAGTTCAAGTGACGTCAAATCAAAAAAAAAAATTTACGTGTTTGAGCGTTATTCAGAATTTTTCCGATATTGCCTGAAAATTTTTATTCCATAAGTGCGGTTTCCACGTATATTTCAGCATACAAATAGACCAATTTCAAAATCATCACTTGTTCAATAAAGTATAAAATGGATTTCAATGAGGCATCTACAGGTTTTCTGGATTGAAAAACCAGTAGGTACTTGAACTTTAGTGAGGTTAGATGAAGTGAGAGTTTACAGTTTCATTTCAGAATCACCTTTGACAATGGAACTAAAGGAATATATTAATTCTTCAAGAACTTTTGTTAGGCCACATGAGTTTCGATGTAAACATTTATATTTTACTTTGAATAGTAAAGCTATTTTGTTCATGAAAATACTCCAATCGTTTTAACAATACACCTATTATATCCCTTTGGAAGAAATCGATAAAATGTGCCAATTTAATGTAACTTATTATATATGTAATAGTGGTTTAGACACATGAATGAATCATTCAGAATGTTGAAAGAACTGTATTACACCAGACTGTATATTCTTCCTGAAATATTTTTTATCTGTATACCTTCATTTTTCGAACAGACAGCAAGCACAATTACTTTTTGAATTTATTTATATTCCTGCGAGATTGAAGAAGGTATAATTTTTTTTTAATGGTTTGTTTATATTTGTATGACATTTAAATCAATTTATCAATTTACATTGAGGTCAATTTTATTTGATTGAAGTATTTTTTATTTTTGTTATTTATTACTTTCTGTTTATTTTGTATAACATGTTATGTATTATCAGAACTCTAGTCATTATAACCAAGTTTTGGTAAAACAAGTAAGTAGTACTTTTTAATAAAAAAATCCAGTATTTTAAATTATTTTAACAGTTTCAATGGTACTGTTTGTTTATCATAATATGTTGGTTATGTAATGAAGTATTGCTTATTATTTATAAGGTAAAAGTAATACATAACTAAAAGGTTATTGAATTGTAATGATATAGTTCTTTTGATTAAAGAGATTTTGAAATAATATGGAGTCATTTATTTTTCCTTTGTTTATTGAATTCGAAGCCATATGTGTACTCATTTTTATATTGTATGCAGATTATGAATTATATTTATATAAGACGAAACTTTGTATGATTTTTACAATATTTTTTCCAATAAATGTTCATACAATAATTTTAATTGTTTATTGTTTTATAATGTCCGCTTCACAGGATTGCAATTGTTTCATTTGACTTTTAACATTGACTTGCCCTTGTAGTAAAGTAACATTTGCATTGAAGCATAAACACATACTTAAACAGTAATTGCACATTATTTGGTAAAATACTTATTATAATAATTTTGAAACAGGTTGAAAAAAATATTATGGTTTGAGAATTGATCTATTCTGTGAAGCATTCGTATAATGATAATTGTGACCCAAACTCTGTCACCGAGTTGGAGCCCGTTCAGCAAAAAGCTCACATTGAAGCTGCGGAGACAGAGGTCCTCCTGCAGCTTCATATGGATAAGCCAATGCATGGGGTCTTCTTTAAAAACGTTGAAGATCTTGGCTTATCCAAAAATTTGACCTACGCAACAATCATAATTCCTGGAATTATCGAATACCATGAATATGTTATTTATTATACCTATTTTTATTATTAGGCATTATACAAAATGATGAGTGTATATGAGAGAGATTATTATTATGACTGTAATATTTGCTGCTTATCAAAGTAAGAAGCTTTAATAAATAGAAATATTATAATATACAAAATATATTTTTTACGAATCTCCCGGGATTTTGGAAAAAAACCTAAGAAGCAGAGCTTGTGCTAGTAAGAGAGATCTGGGACCTACAGCTTACGTACAAGTGGATTCCGAACCACTTTTAGCTCCGTGGCGGCGGTGGTGATCGAACCTAAGGCACATAGGTGAGAGGGCAAAGCTTCAACACCATGACCACTTCGCTACTAAATACCCTATTTTCTTATAAATAAAAATTACAATGGCATAAAACCGATTTTGAATATAAGCATACAAGCGCAGTGGTCGAGGTGTTAAAAGCGTTTGATTTCACTCAGTAGCCGATTTTTTGCATAAGCCTTTTCCGGGATGTCATCGAAATAACCGTCCTCACAGCAACCTAGCGCAAAGCAATATCTACATTGAATCAAGATCATACACCACGCATAAGCTTTGCGGGAGGCGTGGGGATAATACCATCAGTTTCCTTGAGGGGGCCCTAGAAACCCCCTGGCATAAGCGCTCGCTCCTCTAGCCGGCAACGGGTTAGGTTAGGTTAGGTCCTTTCCTTCCCTTACACCCCTCCCACACAGGGCGAAGATGTCTCGAAGAAGTTTAGTCAGTAATATACAATACGGAATGAAATGTAGGTACTGATGAATTTTATAGAATAAACTTTATTTATTTTACCCGGGCGGTTCGGGTTCGATCCCCCCAGTGCCGTCACGGAGCTAAAGTGGTTCGGAATTAACTTTTACGTGAACTGTAGGTTCCGGGTCTCCTTTGCTCGCACAAGCTCTGCTTTTGAGGAGTTTCTCCGAACACCTGGGAGATTCGTAAAAAAGGTTTTTTTAAATATTTTTTAAATAAATAAAGGTTATATATTCTTCTGAAATTGGATAGTTTTTATCTGGATTAATAACCTCAATATTTTTTGGGAACAAAAACTGTAATATACACCAAATTACACTATACATCCCTAGCGCGATCATCATATTCTCCACTTGCAAGCTAGGTTAGTCAGAGGTTACGTTTGTGTGTCAATCGCGAACGAAAAACTAATTCACTCATTTTCAAGTCTCGCAAGCTAGGTTAGCTTGTTCAGGTTATACCTCAGTAAACTTGGCAACTTACAATAGGGTACGTGAGGTTGAACAAATTAGAGACAAACTAGTTTTGGCTGATATCCGTATATAGTAACTTGTATTATAACATACCAAAGGTCCCATTTGGTAAAAGTATGACAAGTAAGAAAAAATGGCGGCCATCTTGATTTTTTAATTTTTTGTTAATATCTCAGTAAATTGATTTTTTACAAAAAAACATGATGATTACTTTTTTCTTTAGAAAAAATGTATATATTCTAGAGCATTACAAGTTTTTTATTATATACAAGGTGTTTCCGAAATTGGAGCACGAAACAAACAAAAACAAAACGAAACAAACAAACAAACAAACGAAATGAAAGAATACTTTTTTCTGTTTTTTTTATTTTAAAAGTTATTAAATTTTCAAAAATATTAGTGAAGAATTTTCATCAACGAATTAAACACATGTATTTAGGTGCATAACAATTTATTAAAAACATCATCTATTGGGTGTTATGAATAAAAGCTAGCAAAAGCTTTTACTATAGATTTGTCTCTCTCATTAATTAATAAAATGGATTGGTCTGTTTCAAGAAATCTGAGTAAAAGCATTTGCTTAAGGTTTATTCATTAGACCCAATATTCTTGTTGATATTTAGTATAATTTATTAAAGATACTAAAGATAATTTGCTACGCTACTGTGTAACCAAAACAACAAGCCATATCTGCACATTTATATATTTTGCAAATGGAAAAGTTAAAAATTATTAATCCAGATGAATATACTTAACAAATTTGTTGTTCAAGGAATGTTTGGAATAAAAAGAACAGAACATTCCCGACAATAACTTGATGAAAAAGACCTTTAACAAGTTTTGACATTGACAAGGCTAATTTCAATATGAAGATTGATGACAATGAATTTCTATATTTTCGAATAGTTGGGAAGAAGTTTCTATAGCAGTTGATTTCATCATATTATTATGTGAGCTCATAGCAGCGAGTGATGAGTGAGGAAACAGGCGGGATTTGGAATGTAGAGCTTGAGAGTTCAAATAACACATTTTTTTATATGAAATCAACTAGTGCTCGATTTTCATTATAATTTTCAATATTTGTATCTTCAGTTCCTCATTTAGGATGTATGTATTATGGGAAATGACGGCAGGAAAGTTTATGATAAAAAGTGTTATTAAAAATATTGCAGTTGTTTATGATTTAGATGGTCGTAGAAAAAGTATAGTGTACAATTTGCATGAAATGACCCATTTCCCACTCGTAGATATATGAACTATTGTAGTACTCGCTAAGCTCGTACTACATAATTTCACATACCTACTAGTGGGAAATGTATGCCATTTCATGCTCATTGTACAATATTGTTTTTTCCATTAACCAGCTGTCGTCCCGTTACGAACGGCAGCCCTCAAAAGTCGAAACTTGTGCGAGCCAAGGATTAACGAGGTCTTACCTTTTAACGTGCGATTCCTAGCACTTTTTCGGGCCATCAGATAAAAATCTGAAGTCGCTGAGGATTCGAACCTAGCCGACCAGCAGTCAATGGTTTTGTATACTAGTATACAATACGTAAATTACCCAATACATTGTTATGGCACAAACTGTGTTGTCGGTTTATGACGAAACACATATTTCGACTAAAGGTCAACTGCAAAAATTACGTTCAAAGCAAAGCCGTGTCATTGATCTTATCAATCTAGATTCTGCAATTCCTTGCACAAAGGAAGAATTTTTGAGAAACAGTGAATATAAGAAAAAAAGTTAGGCATTCGGTGTTCCAATTCTGTGGAATTACTTGTACTAATGCTATTTCTGAAGTAGACGATGAAGAAATAACAGAAATTTGGTGAAAAGTAAATTAAATTTGTTTATAAAAGAAAAATATGTTACTTAAGTAACGTTTATACAAAATTTCAATTTATTTTTAACGTACCATTATTTTAAAAACTTTTTTACATTTTGAGCTACACGTATATTTTTTTTTCAAAGATGCGTCTTTTTAAGATATAAAATTTAGATAGTCTCGTAATTTTTGGTAAGTACATAAAAAAAAGTTAATACATTATTATGTTAATTTGGTAAACATTAAGTATTTTTGGCTAACAAAAATTATTTTGAGGAACAAATAATGTAAGAGACTAGCAGGATGTAACTATTTGGTTTTTTAAATTTTGGTATGTAGTATTTTTGGGAAACAAAAGGTATGTTTTTGTACAGAAAAATTGGACAAATTTGGAAGGCAGTTAAATACCACCCATATTTTTTTATTGCAAATTGAATGTTCTTTATAGGAAAAGATACTCATTTAAAGTTCTCGAAAAAATGTCTACCAAAGTAGGAGTTGAAACTTTCTGCAAATTTCTAGAATATATAACCACTCTGGACGATGACATTCATGTGAAACTATCGATAGTTGGATTATCATGGAGTAGCCGTGCATATGGTGCTGAACTTCTCGGTACATTCATAGAATATAAGAAAAAAAATTCTGGAATGTTCTCGAACTTTATAGAAAGTTCTATAAGATTCGAGATCTGGAAATGCGAGAAAATAATAGAATGATCCGTAACATATAAGCTCTAGCAAATTCTAAGACGCACACTGAAAACACACAAGTGAAGTTTATGAAAGTTCAGCCACCAGGAAAAGGGCGTGGTAGTGAAACGTTCTGAAAACTCTTAGAATATAAGAGTAATACTGAATGAACCGGAACAGAGGCTCCGGAAGTTTTTACAAATTTCTGAAAATACACCCAAGTTAAATTCTAGATCGCACCCATTGTAAAGACACTCGTGACACTCGTGAAGTTCCCGAAAGTTTGGCCTCCAAAATAGAGATGTGGTAGTGGAACTTTCTGGAAACTTAAAGGAAATATAAAAGAAAATTCTAGAATGTTCTCGAAGCTCCTGGAAAGTTCTAGAACATTCGATATCCCGTTGGAATAAACCAGCACAGCAGATATGCTCCTGAAAGCTGTAGAACGTATTGAAAAGACACTCAAGGGGGTTGGTTATACAGCGAATCTCAAAAAGTTTTCGCCATATGAAAAACTTGTTTTTTCTGAGACGGGAAAAAAGTTTGACATTTTATCTCTGTTGACAGGTGACAAAATATAACTTTTAACGAAATTACTGTTTTCCCGGATATATATTCACATAGGTAAAGGTAAGTATTTGATTTTAGAATGTTTTATGAAATTACTTTTTTCCCAATTCATCATTGATTTCGCAGGAAGTAGGGATAATTATGATAAAGAGGTTTATAGTGACATCCAAAAATTCAAAACACTTCATGGTTGAACAATTAAATATCTTTATTGAACATATAGGAAACAAGAGCAACCAAAATTTATTCAAGCAGCACTAAACTAACTACCATACCAAATAACCTGTAGTGCCCACCATAAAGTATGAACCATATGGGAAAAAAGTTCATTATTGATCGATTGTGCATGTCTGATAACCTGAAAATCGATTTTGACACATGTCACGTGATCACTGGTATGAAAGCCAAATCGAAAAATTACTATGAAGAGGCAAAAAGTCGGGTAAAATGGCAAGATACCGAAAAAGTGATTTGGAAAATTTAGAATTTAATTTTATACCCATATACAGAGTTTCAGATATTCTAAAAAAGGGAAAATATTTTTTGGAATATTTTTTAATATGTTAAAAAATTTCAAATTCATTGCTTCTTATGATAGCTTGACTGTATTGAAACAATTGTATTTCGATAATAATGTCAGAACTTTCTCATTTTCTCCACACGAGAAGGCACTAAAATGAAAAAAATGGTTTTTGTCAGGACCCTCTCTGTTACATACATTCTACATTTATCTCAGAATTCTACTATTATTGGGATGATATGGAAATCTAAAACCATGTTTTTCTGAGTTTTTTATGATATTCGCGCATGAGCGTTTCACTTCTCTCATAAACTTGAAATAGTGCTTCAAATTAAAGGACTTATAGTTTATAAGTTCAAATACGAAACGCTTATGCACGATTATTCTCAAAACTTGATAATAATCAGAAAAACACAATGTTTTAAGGTTGCTTTATTATCACAATAGTCGATAGTAACAGCGAGGGTCATGACAAAAATCAATTTATTGAATTTAGTGACACCCGGTGTAGAGAAAAATGAGAAAGTTCCGTTATTATCATCAAAATACAAATGTTTTACTACAGTCAAGCTATTCAGAATAAAAAAAAATCAATTAGTCTCTGTTCAACATGAGTATAGAATTAAATCGTTAGAAAGATTTTCGAATAACTTTTTTTGATATTCCTCCATTTTACCAAAAGTTTTGCCTCTTCATAGTATTTTTTCAATTTGCCGCCATACCAATGAGCACCTGACATGAATCAACATTAATTTTCAGGTTATCGGAGATGCAGAATTGATCACCCATAAAAAAATCCAATACTTCAATAACACATTTTTTTCCTATATGGTACATACTTCTGGTCGGCACTGTATATCAACAACAAAAAACTAAGATAATTTATTTAACTTCAATAAGGTCTTCAGCCAATTTGATGTAAGGAATAAAATTGAATAACGAATGAATGAATAATAATAAATAACTATTACGAATACTAGAATCATTAGATACTACTCATTGAGGACGGCCTACGTTTCCGTTTCTTGCGAAAATATGCTCAATCCTTTCCTGAACTCTCACCACGTCAAGATCAGGTCGTTTATTGTATCTATACTTGATCTCCAACACTGTTTTATATGCCCTCAGAGCATCCTCGAATTTTTTTTCATGAAACAGCTTTTCTGCGTCGTTGTAAAATAGTGAGATTGGCTGAAAATCAAATATATGTGCAGTTATATAAACTTTTTCCAATCACTCAGTGCTATAACAGTAGGTATCGGAAACTTTTCGTCTGGGGTATAGACAGAAATCTACGCGAGCAACAAGAAACGCAATGAAATGATATAACCACATAAACAAGAGTGACGCACTACTGTACGCCTCTACTGTTACCCCACCCGACGCATTAACGGACCACCTGGCAATGCGACACACCGTACACGCAGCTCACGCCTATATCCCTTCCTCGAGCGAGTAGAGGAGAAATTGTAATGCTCTCTCAACATATAGCTAGCTATTCTTTACGCTCTCATGAAACCACCATACCCAAGATTGAATTTTTCCGATACTGTATACGCTATGTTCACGATGCTTTCGCTAGCCAGCAAACGTAGCGATCATATCGTACGAGTTTTTGTGTGGGTGACCGGTGATCGCATACATCTGAAATGATACGAGCTATATTTGGAATGCATCGCGAACATAGTGTAAATAGCGCTTGGTGTGGCTATGAAATTAACCACGTGCGGATGGATGGGTAATTCAATGTTTTCCTTTGGGACCATAGGCGGCATCACCATGTGAAGGAGAGAAATAATTACTGCCTGAGGTAAAAACAAACACTCCCGTAAAATTTGAAAATATCCACCTAATTTTCTAGTATTTGAGCGCCAGTGTTTGGAACAATATATCGAGGATAAAGGAAAATTGTAAGAAATTTTTGAGATACGACATATCGGTTATTAACATCTTTAGCCGTTACATATTAGAAAAACTAACAAATGATACATGGTTGTATTCCGAATGTCATATGGAGATGACAAACAAGTGAAAATATACCGGGTGTCTCATTTAAAAATCGAAAGTTTATATAACTTCCGGTGAGACCGAAAATTGCATGAAGCTGAGTCACTTGTGAAAAAATGCAGTTTTATGTATTATATGTACAGTGATCGTCAAAAAGTATGTACCATATGAGAAAAAAGTTGATTATTAGAGTATTGGAAAAAACATTCTTGGAGAAAGTTTGTGCATGTCCGATAACCTAAAAATAGATTTTGACACATGTCACGTGATCGCTGGTATGGCGGCAAATTGAAAAAAATCACTATGAAAAGGCAAAAAGTGGGGTAAAACGGCAAGATATCAAAAAAGTTATTTGAAAAAGCTGCTTAGAATTCAATTTTATACACATATTCAAAGTTTGAAAAAATAATGTGAGAAAACTGAAAATAGCAATTTTTTAAAAATATTTTCCTAGCTGTATAAAAATATCAAATTATTATCTTATGAATAGCTTGACCATACTGAAACATTTGTATTTTAATGATAATGGCAAAACTTTCTCATTTTCTCGACACCACTGAGCACTAAATTAAAAAAATTGGATTTTGTCAAAACCCTGGCTGTTACATTGGTTCGTATCTAACAGTTATACCAGAATTCCACGACCATTGTGATGACATGACAACCCAGAAACATGGTGTTTTCCAGATTATAATCAAGTTTCGATGATCATCGTGCCAAGAGCGTTACATTTCGCACGCAATGTTGAAAACTCTAGCCTCTTTGATTTGACGCACTATTTTTAAGATTATGTGCGAAGTGAAACGTTCGTGCACGATTATCATCAAAAATTAATTAAAATTGGAAAAACGCGATATATTCGGATTTCCCGATCATCGCAAGAATCGTGGAATTCTGATGTAACTGTTAGATACGAACCAATGTAACAGCAAGGCTTCTGAGAAAATTCAATATTTTAAATTTAGTGCTCTCTGGTGTAGAGAAAATTAGAAAGTTCTGTTATCATTAAAATACAAATATTTCAGTATGGTCAAGGTATTCATAAAAAAATAATTTGATATTTTTTTACAGCTAGGAAAATATAAATAAAAAATGCAATTTTCAATTTTCCCACATTAATTTTCCAAACTCTGTATATGTGTATAACATTGAATTCTAAGCAACTTTTTCAATTAACTTTTTTTGATATCTTGCCATTTTACCCGACTTTTTGTCTATTCATAGTAGTTTTTTTCAATTTGCCGCCATACCAGCGATCACGTGACACGTGTCAAAATCGATTTTTAGGTTATCGAACATGCACAAACTTTTCACAAGAATGTTTATATCAATACTTTAATAATAAACTTTTTTCCCATATGTTACATACTTTTTGGCGGTCACTGTATAGATCCTCCAAATTTCTTTCCAAAATCTTTAAAAATAAAAAAGTTATAGGGGCGAGCCACCTTCCGTGGACACCCGGTATATATTCATATATATATACTTTGTATTTTATTTAATCAAGCTTTGTCAATGAGATTTGTAATCTTTGGACAGTAAAGCACAATCAATCAATCAATCACTCTAGAAGATTCCACTTCACTAGGAAGGATTGATTATCGCATGCAGAATGGTTTTGTTAGAGATATTGCTGTTCATAATCTGTCAGTCAAGTCTTTGGCAATTTCTACAAGTCATCAGGAGTAAAGTTGTTTCGAAGAATTTGGAAAGCACTTGCTATATAATAATAATTGCTTTTATTGCAGCAGAATAATAATATGAATAGTGTTTTATAAGTGCTATTCATGACACAGTCTTTCAGGGACGACATATTAACCAACAATGATAATATTGCCCAAATATTCTTGGAACTGAAACATTTGTTCAAATTTTCACGATCCTGCTGAGTACAATTCCTAGACAGGAGAATAATTCAATCAATATTTTTGAATTCCCTGATGGTAAAGAATCACAACCTATCACTTCTTTAGTATAAAAATCTTCTGGAGGAAATATTATTACAGTTTTATGTTGTCGAGAAGACAGCTGTAGAGGATAAGTCGAGTGGTGTCGACCAGCCGGATGACGATTAGAACAAATTTCGAGCAAATGAGAGCTCACATTTCCCAACTTTTCAACAATCCAGTCCGTGCAGAACCTACTCATTCATCTCCTGAGAACTGAACACCTAATAGGCGATAGTCAACTATCTTCGTCAAAACAACTGACAGCCTTAAAGCACCTGCAATTCTGATCACGAGTCTGATCATAACTTTGAAGCTCTTCAGTTATGGCTCAGCATCTGAACGATGTATTAAACAATTTCAACGTATCAAGCTAGATGAACACCACAATTTAGCCGACAGCCATTACGAGCTTTACGCAGTCATCATTCACTGTGTTCTGGAGTTGATTCTGGTCACTCCTACTTACACCTTAGCCTATGGAATGGACTGGTACAAACTTGATGATGTTTGCTGCGTAAATAGAATATCTTCTTTTGAACTGGACCTTTTGTAGCCTCTGGAGACACCATACATCCTATTCTACCGTAGATCAGATTTTCACAATTCGACGCACCTCTTCAGAAGTTTTCCGTCCAACTCTTCAGATGAGGTGTTGCAGGTTTCCCTACAGATGTGAAAGCGAATGCGCCACCGAATTCATTCAGGCGCCCGGAGCGCCGAATAATTGTATTTATGTTTTTGGTATGGTTGTTTTCAATATTTTTAATAAATAATTATTATTGAGACAAACATTATCAATAAAATGTTTGCTTGAGAAAATGTGATTTCCACGTCCCCCTAGCTCACCAAAGTCTTCAAAATACCTACTTTTTAGAATTGCTCTGTAAAGATGCAGGTTGTTCACGGAAGATAAAAATCTTTGACAATTTTTTCTCAACATATCAAGAAATCAGAATCGACCCGGTTATCGAAATAACATTAAAATTCAGTAACGATATTTTTTCGAGTACCTACATTTTACTGTCCAAACAATAATATGGGGTATCCGCATATAATGTAATTAGTTCATATTACCTCAGTGATTGCCTTAACGTCAGAAGAGTGAAGTGCTCTGCGGCAACGGTTACAACGTTTCGGTCTTCTAGTTTCCGTCAAAGAGAACACATAATCACAATTGGAAGTTCCGCAGGGTATCTTGACAATACGTTCCATTTCTCTAGCCATCGGCCATTTCTCTACACAAGGAGGACACAAGCATTGGAAACAATAGTCGGTTTTCAGGGCTTGCTGTCTTTTTTCAAAGGGCATGAACAAGAAGTTCGGGCCATAATTATCATAAACGACGTCTCCAGCACTTATTGGTTTTATAGTTCTGACTATCATTCTCATTTTGTCATTGTACCTGTAACATTCAATGGGCATTATATGTAGCGTCCTAATTTATATCCAAACCCTTGTTGGCAGCGGGCGGCAGGTTGGACAGAAGTTTTATGAGGTGAGGATCCTTACTGGTTTTCCACGATATTGCTATCTTTCTTTTCTCAACATACTGCTTTCTTTCATTATTCCCATGTTTCCTTTTCATGTCTTGGTACAATTGGATTATATGATATCGAAGGTACAATTCACGAAAGAGGAACTACTCAAAACACCAAAACTACGTCACAAAGTTGGTGTTCTAACTAATTCTAGCTAATAGCTTACAACACTAGTCAATTCTATATATACTACTATTCTGAGTGGTTAATTGCACCCATTAAATTTTTTTTTCAAATCGACCTGCTATACAACTTATCTCCGCTCACCTCAAAATATCTACTCAATTTGATTACTCTAAATATTAGATTTAACTGCTTTAAACTACCTGCTTTGGATTCAATGAATGGTTTCTAAAGAAATATACTAAAAATACCTTTGTTTTTTCAAAATTTATTCAAGTATATGCCGTAAATTTTTTTCCAATATTCGGTGAAGTAACCATGTTCGCAAAAAAATAATTTATAGATTTAGATATTATTATCATTACAGTAATCGAAGTATGCTTGAGATTCAAGCGTACAACCTTTACAAGAATCTTACATACAGAGTGGTCCAACGAAAAGTATGCACCTAGCTTTTCTCCTTTTTTTGGAATTCATAGCAAATATACTCGGACACGTGAAGTGTGCCTTTGAGGGGGACACATTTTAGATATATTTTGCAACTTCAACCCCCTAGCGAGGGAATGTTACAACCCTAAAATTTCAAATGGAACGTGGGGTCGAGTGATATATCATTTGAACGGGCATAAAATTATCTTTCCAATGATACCCTATTTGTTGAAATTTACTGAAATAGTTAATGCGAAAACGGCTTTAAGAACATTAACCCGATAATTTTGGTATTAATGAAAAATACAAATCAGTTTTGGTTACTAGGAATCAGGATAACGACAATCATTTCTAAATTACTTCATTTTTCCGAAAGCAACATTTCAATGATAATTTTTTGTTATCACAACTAAATTCACCATTTATCTTTTGCGTGATTTTGTCGAAAACGACTGCAGATAAGTGTAAGAAAAAACTGCAGATATGTGTAACATTTGTTTTACAGATTAGTGTACATTTTATTTAAATGGAGATTTGAATAGGCATAATTGCCGTTACTGGGATGACAGGCCCCTCAAAAAATAATTGTCTGGTGTGGCATATTAGGAAGTCATATCATAGGATAACTTTTCATTCCTGGAAATTTAAATGATGAAATCTACCTAAACATGCTTGAAGACGCAATTGATCCTTTCATCACACAAATAATAGAAGATGACCAAAATCATAATGCTGATCGGCTTCATTTCCAGCAAGATGGAATACCTCCGCGCTATTTTGTTCCTGTACGAGAACCGGTTCCCCGGACAGTGGATTGGCAGGAGAGGCCCAATGGAATGGCCTGCCAGGTCACCTGTATTATGGCCTTTGGACTTTTTTCTATGGGGACACTTAAAAAATAAATGTTTTGCTACGAAGCCCGAGTCCATAGAAGATATTCGCCAACGGATTATAGCAGAGTGCAGAAGCATAACACCTGATATGCTACAAAATGTTAGACATAGATTTGAACAAAATCTGTATTATTGTATGGAAGCAAATGGGTCACAATTTGAACACTTGTTGAAGTAACATTTCAATAAATCAATATAACAGCTTGTTTTTTTTTACAAAGCAGTATTACAAGTAACAAATATTGAAACGTACTAAGTACTACTTGTACATGTTTTCCTATTCCTAGTAACCAAAACTTATTTGTATTTTTCATTAATACCAACATTATCGGGTTCATGTTCTTGAAGCCGTTTTCGCATTAACTGCTTCAGTAAATTTCAACAAAAAGGGTATCATTGGGAAGATAATTTTGTGCCCGTTCAAATGATATATCAGTCGACATAACGTTCCATTTAAAATTTTAGGGTTGTGACACCCCGTCGCTGGGGGGTTGAAGGCACAAGTTGCAAAATATATCTGAAATGTGTCCCCCTCAAAAACAAACTCCACGTGTCCGAGCATTTTTGCTTGCAATTCCACAAAAAGGATAAAAGCTAGGTGCATACTTTTCGTTGGACCACTCTGTATAAACTCAGCAGTGGAATGGATTTCAGAATTTATTCATAGTTATTAAAGCTGGGTACATTAAAAAGAGAAATACTTTGAATGGAAAACTTAAAACGCTGATCAGAAAAAACCGAAAAAGAAATGCTCGAACATCAACATTGTTGAAAACCTTTCCCCCCAACCCTTTGATGATGCAGAGCGGGATTGCATTTCTTGGTGAATCCACTCAACGAGGATATATTATCGAGGAAGTGGCTGAGCTAAACTGTGATCCTGTGGACTTGGTAGACAAACTGATTGGGAAATATAGATTTGAGAAAACCATTCGTAACTCTATGACTTTTCAAATAGAGAAAAACCCTTGCAAATATACCTATCGTTATTCCATTCAAAACTCGAGTTACAAATCTTGGGTACTCCCAGTCTATTCAAAGATGATAATGAGCGTAATCAACCACTCACATGAGTATTATATATAGCGTTAAAGTAGAATTAACTAGTGTAGTAAGCTATTAGCTCTTGAGAATGCCAACTTTGTGGAAGTGAAAGTGACGTAGGTTTGGTTATAAGCTTTGAATAGACCGGAAGGATAAAAAACTCTCATGAAACGCTCAATTAGAAAATGTTCTCCAAATATCCAAATTATCCATTTGGACATGTCGAAGGATTTGTGGAAAATCTTGGGATTAAGGCACCAAACAGAATCATGTGATTATTAATAGACTAAAGATCACATATGAAGCGATCGCTTCGTAGCCGAAATCTTCCCAATGGACGGCAAAGCACTGTTAGCAGCTATGAAAATCCTTCTAGAATCACCTCCTCTCTATATTTTTCTGTTGAGATAGGCTAGATGGACAAGTCTCAGAATTGTGTATATTCTTAGTTGCACACAACAGGATTATATGGAGCGTAGCAGAGAGCTGGCTGACATCGAAAGTCACAGCGTTCTGGGAATGACCTCCGATATAATGCCTCCAGTAGTCAACCATGACCTGTCTAATACCGTTCTTATTCCAGATAGAGATGAGTGGGTGCTCCTAAAGACAACTGTTGAAAACACCCTCAAGCGCTGGGCGGGTATATACAGTTGTGAACCTGTCATATATTTCAATCCGCCTAGACTTGACTTATGTGCAGAGAGATTCAAGGAAACCCACCCCAGACACAAATCAATAAAAAAAATTCAGACAGTTTGTCTAGAACTGTCAAAAGAGACTCTCCTCAATAGGAAGGTTCAACAATCTGTCTCTGGTCAGGATTCCTGACCACTCTGGCATGCATGGCAAAGAAGCGGCAGAAGGGGCTACAAAAGGTTTTATCGGATCAGAACCTGTACTTGGTATTTCTACAAGTGTTGCCAAACCAACACTGAATACCTTGACAGCAAGAAGAGTATCAAACTTCTGGCATAACTTATCAGGATTGGTCCATTCCAAGTCGTTCATAAATCCTTCAAAAAATGTCACTTTTGAAAGACTCCAGTAGGAATGATTTACGTTGTCTAACAGTCCTATTTTCTGGGCACTGTCGTCTGAATCATCACATGTCAAAACTAGGACTGTTGGAAAATCCGGAATGCCGCCTTTGTCTTGAAGATGATGAAACGGTGTAGCATATACTTTGTACCAGATGCCCCGCTGCGGACAGAATCAGGTTTTCTATGTTTGGCAGAGCCTCACTCTTGCCATCGGACCTGACAGATCATTCACCAGATGAACTAATCGGCTTCGTGAAGAAGCTGGGTTTATTTGGTGAAATAAAAATTGGTGTGAGCCACAATAGATCCTCATGGGCCGTAGTGGAGGGCTGCAATATACCCATTTACTTGAAACCTAACCTAGGTGCCTGATTATTACGCGCTAGCTTACTGTGTGGCAGATCTTCAAATGTACAGAGGCATCGTTGTGGTGTTCTCCTAGTTCGGTCGAATCCAGGACCTATGGGAAGAGAACTCAGAAGTTGGAGAGGTGTTACAGTTGAAGAAGGGCCAGGTGAACATCTGGTATCAAGAAGTATCATCGATATTAACCATCATATCAAGATGTCTCCAAACTGAGGAATATGATGGTGGCCAGAATCTTGTGGACCTGGCAATCCCAAAAGTGTTCTGTGAGGTCGATGAGCTAGTTTGAAGAGGTGAAAGAAGTATGTTCGAGACGATGTTTCAGTCCAGTGGCGTCAAGATTTTGGTGTGTTGTAACCATCTTCCATGACTGAACATGTTCAGTATAACTTCCACCGAACTTCAAGGATGATATTTCTGCTCGGCTACAACTCGTGAAGAATGCATGAGTCATCTTTCTCGGAACTTCGAAAACGGACAGAAAACCACCCAAAGGCAAGCCGTCTAACAAGGAACCTTTCAGGCGTTCTGAAAGAATGATCGCGAAACATCGAGAGCAGTTTACTGTTGATATAAATACACGCGAGCAGCAAACAGCGCTACAACAGACAACATGGAGCTGGTTTGGCGGTATTCAGTATTGATATAAATAATTTTGCCGATATAAATTATAGATTTTACTAGTGTAAATTAATTAGTTCAAACCTTAAGAGTATTTTTTTTTACAATAGTATTATTGTGGAAGATTATCTCAATTTTTTTTGCAATGATTATTTCTTAATGAGAAACTATATGGTTTTTCGAATATCCTCCTCATTCCTTAACATATACACTCCATTGAGCGCGATCATAAAATTTATATAAGGGAACCTTATCATCTAGCTGTCCATTGTTTTAAAACTCATTAAAAATTCGCACATTTCAATAATTAGATTTAAATAGAAAATATATGTGAACTTTCGAAAAATGTAACAACTCACCTAACAATACTAGGTTCACAAGAGTGGTTGAAAAATGCAAGGGTAGGGTATAATCCAACTCCAATTCCTTCATTCAAATGTTTTTTCTCTCCTTCATATTTGCGGACAAGGTTATAATCATAAAACTTCAGCTCATTTATCGCATGCACGTTATAAGTCATCAGTTTACAGTGTCTGAGAATTAATCTTCCGATGAAGATTTCCTCATCTAGTAAAACATCGTCTTTCGTTTCGAAAGGGAAAAAATCTGTGGTTTTCAAGATGCGAAGTAGATATACTGCGGAATTGAAATAAAGCTGATCATATGCTTTCTGGCTGATATTTCGAAACAAGAACAACATGTTGTCATAATCATCAGAACGATAAACAGCTTTTTTGGTGACACCTTGATCATCGTTGTCTAAATAGCTCAGGAGTCTGTCACTTTGATCATCGAAGAAAGAAAATCCCCTTTGGGTGAGAATTCTCAAAGATAGTAACTTATCGAAGCTATTAATGAGGGTGGGATAAATAGGGCATTCTATTTTATGGAACGATTTATCAGCTTTGTTCTTGCAAACGGTGCTACAGAACGCGACATTTGCACATGTCGAACAAGCAACAAGTTGATCTATGTATGCAAAACAAAACTGACAATTTGTCAAACTGCGATCTTTGTCTAGTAATGCTGCATGGGGGTCTTCTTTGACGATTAGAGTACCAATAGGAATGTCTTCTCGTGCTACGGCATATCTTCCCTGATACTCATCATACCTAATGTCGATTAGCGGACTTGCAGCGGGGTATTTTTCACTTCCTTCGAACTTTTCGATATCCCGAATTGTTCCTGACTTGGATGTAGAAGCCTTGCCACATTTTCTTCTTTTATTTGATTTACTGTTTTCTACTGCTTTGATTTTCTGAGCAAGTTCTTCCCCCTCCAATTTGCTGTCCTCCATCAACGATTTGATTGTTTCATCGTAGGTTTCATCTGCAAGTTTTGAGTCACCTAGAGCTTCATAGCACTTAGCTTTCCTCCAAATTATCTTGAACTTCATAGTGGAGGGGTAATTTCCGATTTCCTCCAGGTAAATGATGTCATCTAAAACTTTACCGTAATTTTCAAACTCAATATTGATCGCAGTTCTGTTTCCTATTATCAAACAGAGGACTTCTCGGGCTCCATCTGAAATAAAAATCCCCACTCTTGAATAATGATCAGAATATGGGATTCAGCAATTGTTCGAGAGATTAGAGATTCTTTTGTCTAGAGAAATATTATAATGTCACTGAAGACAAAAAAAGCGCTTGCATTACAATAAACGGATTCCAGACTCCAATATCGTTAGCAGACTCGTAAATCTGGATATTAAAAGTAGTCACGAGTGTGCTTAGAAGGAGGTTAACTGAAAATAAACGTTCATATAGGGCTAAGAGCCCTGTATAAACGAAGGACGAATACAAGGACTCAACATAAAATCGTGTAAGTTACTCCCTGCACCTCTTACGAAAAAGCGGTGTCGGATCCTCCACTGTCCTGCGAAATAATCCTTATTGCGTTTCTAGGGATTATCTCCATAGCCGAGTTCCTCCACCATTGTCATGAACAGGTAGGTGGACGAATTACATAAAATTTGAATGATTTACTAAAAATTTAATTACTTCAAGAATGATAATATATGAATATTTGAATTATTTATTAATAATTTAGTGCAAGAGTGGTATTATATAAAGATGGAAGTGCAATTTATGTTCAGTGAAAAAGGCAAGAAAATATTTTTCATGTCATGTCGCAGTTTCTGATACTGTTAGGTTAGGTTAGGTGTTCGGCAAAAGCGTACACCAGTTTAGAGGATAATGAAATAGCTGAAAGTTTACTTGTACGTAATCATGAAGAGAAAAACAGTGTTTGCAGAAAGACAGTAAACACTTCTTTAAAGAGAGAAGCTACAATACAATTTTATAAAAAACCTACGAATATTATACACGCTGAACTTAAATACGAGTTTCCAGGTGATCTCAATACCAATGATTTTGATTGCTTCAGAAAAAATATTGTATGTATGCTGCCAGACCAGAAATTATTCGGCCTTTGCCAAAAAGTCAAGAAGAAGTTTTTAAAGTTGTTCAAGGTAATGCACATTTTAAGTTTAACTTAAATTTGCATCCGAAAACAAACAAGGGAGAAGATATTTTACTTTCTTTAGATCAGACTCATCAAATTATTATTTTTATTTGTTATAAAAATTTATTTTGTGTGAGTTCTGTGTACACAATATTTATGAACGGAACTTTTGAAAATGGTACCGATTTCATTTTACAGCTATGTACTATTCAGGTTTTAAAAATGGCCATTATGTCCCACTAGCTTTTTGCCTTAACGTATATTAATTTATTTAGCATTCTCAAAAGAAAATGTATCGAGTATAATTTAGTATTCGAGCCAAAAGGAATAGTTATTGATTATGAACTGGCTGTACACAAAGTTGTGAAAAATAGTTGGCCACATTGTAAAATGACAGGATGTAGATTTCATCTTCCCAGACAGCACACAACATACTATGAATATTCTCACAAAGTTCACAACATACCTCCTATCGAATATTCTACAGAAGTTCCGCAGAATGTGATAAATATGTTCTGGATATTCTAAGAATGTTATCAAGGAATGATCATAGAATATATTATTTGAATATTCTTAGAACTTTCTAGAATATTTTATAATATTCTATGAATGTTCTCCATGAGTGATCATAGGAATGCGTCTATAATAAATATTGGGATTAAAAATAAATCGAACAACGTTCAAAATATGTTTCATCAGAGAGTTATCATATAAATGAAAAAAAAAAAAAAATAAAAATGATTTCAACTAAGGTTGAAAATATCCTTCTCTCCATACATTACCCCAAAGTCTTTGTGGAAATGTTTCCACAAAATGTGGAGAAGTTATTTTCAACTTTAATTGAAATTATTTGTTTTCATTGATATAAGGAATGCGTACATAATAAATAATGGGATTAAATAAATCGAACATATAAATGAAAACAAATAATTTCAACTAAAGTTGAAAATACCCTAATCTCACAAAATTTGGAGAGAAGGGTATTTTCAACTTTGGTTGAAATTATTCTCACAAAATATGGAGAGAAGGGTATTTTCAACTTTAGTTGAAATTATTTGTTTTCATTAATATTGGTATTTATAAATCCCAATATTTATTATGGACTCATTTTGAGAATATAATGCCTGGAATGTTCTCAGAATATTCTTAGACCATCCGAGAGTATGACCCACAAATGTTCTGCGGATATTCTTGAAAATATACTGATGATGTTCTGAAAATATACTTGGGTATATTCAATTCAATTCAACCCAAGAATATTCTGAGCAGGATTTTGGAACTTGCGTTTCTGTCCCATTTTCATGTTCTCAGAATATTCTCAGAACATTTGGTGCACCTTGTGAGAACATTCTGAGAACATTCAAATGTTCTACGACACTATTCTGAGAACATTCCCAGAATAATCTTGTGCTGTCTGGGTTGGTCAATCTTGGTACAGAAAGATACTAAACTTGGGTTTTTTTCTATATATAAAAGACTCTGAAGAATGAACATTCTTAAAATTGTTTTTTGGCTTGCCGTTCTTCAATCCTGATAATGTGAGAGATTGTTGTTTGAAGGGCTATATTTTCAAGAATATCCTCAGAACATCTGTGGGACATACTCTCGGATGGTCAAGAATATCCTGAGAACATTTCAGGCATTATATTCTCAAAATGAGCCCATAATAAATATTGTGATTTATAAATACCAATATTAATGAAAACAAATAATTTCAACTAAAGTTGAAAATACCCTTCTCTCCATATTTTGTGAGAATAATTTCAACCAAAGTTGAAAATACCCTTCTCTCCACATTTTGTGAGAGTAGGGTATTTTCAACTTTAGTAGAAATTATTTCTTTTCATTTATATGTTCGATTTATTCAATCCCATTATTTATTATGTACGCATTCCTTATATCAATGAAAACAAATATTCGATAGGAGGTATGTTGTGAACTTATCATAGTATGTTGTGTGCAGTCTGGGTCAGCAGTATCAGCACATAATGTTCGATTTGGAAATAATGTATGTGTGTTCGGTACAAGTTTTAAACCAACTTCAAACAAAGCTCAGACCTGGATGACAGTATAATATATTGAATAATAATGATTACATAATAATAATAATTAATTTTTGAAGATTTTAGACGATGTAGTAACTTGATTACTTGTACTTCGGACAATGGTTGAAAGATTTCTACTTCATTCAAATTTTTCACTACGTTTCAATTGCTTGAATCTGCAATCGTCTTCAGGTGAATACTGTACAATATACTGCAGAGTATAGTATAGTATATATACAGTGCGGCTTTTAATAGTCCCCCCCATGTTAACTTTTGAACGGTTCGACGTAGAAACATGAATAAAAAACCGTTTCGAGGGTTTCACCAATACTACTTTAGGAAATGAAAAATATGGTGATTGCTCTACAGGGGGTGCGGGAGGGCCCATCAATTCAAATTCGAAATATCAAATATAAATGCGGACCTGAATACTAGTCATACCTCGATAAATTTGAACGGTTTGATGCGGAACAATGAAACCAAAAATTTTTTGAAGGGTTTTACCGATATTACTTTTTGAGAGAAGAAACATTGCAATTACTCGACAGATGGCGCTGGGGGCACATTAACTTAAAAATTTCGAAAGGCATACAAATCGAATTTGGGAAAAAAAATTA
Organism: Chrysolina haemoptera; assembly: GCA_958298965.1. Lineage (NCBI taxonomy): Eukaryota > Metazoa > Arthropoda > Insecta > Coleoptera > Chrysomelidae > Chrysolina > Chrysolina haemoptera. Next base: position 22,392,278 of record OY282596.1, on the reverse strand, counting down.
TTTCAAAAAGTAGTATTAGTAAAACCCTCGAAACAGTTTTTTATTCATGTTTCTACGTCGAACCGTTCAAAAGCTAACAGGGGGGGGCTATTAAAAGCCGCACTGTATACTGTACATATAGAGGGTGTAACATAAGTACGTTAAAATATTCAAGTGAAGTATTCCTGAGACAATTTTAAGAAAAAAAGTCTATCTAAAGTTGTGTCCGGAAATGCTTCGTTTCGGAGATACAGGGTGTTGAAATTGATTTTTTTTGTTGGCTTTTCAAAAATAGTATAGTATAGTATAGTATACTGTTCAGTATTCACCTGAAGACGATTGCAGATTGGAGCAATTCAAACATAGTGAAAAATTTGAAAGAAGTAGAAATCTTTCAACCACTAAAACGATGGAAGTCCGAAGTACAAGTAATTAATAATAATTACGTTTGACTGTGAGGTTCACATTTTGCAATCGATTGTAAACTAACTTCAAGCTCAGAACTGGATGACAATGCATTATTATTGCTTGATATGTTATTAAAATAATAATAATAATGTTTGTCTGTTCGAAACTAACTTCCCAGTTAGGTATAACTAACAATTTTATTGCACTGCAAATGATATGAACCGTTGTGTTAATTTTCTTAACGACAAATATCCCTTACGCTATTTACTGCATGCCTCCCACGTCTTTTTTTGAAATCTTACAAGTACTAGTTTTCATAGCTATTGATAAATTACAATCACAAATTTTCAGAACAATCTCTTTCTGGTTGGGAATCTGTATGGGGTTATAAATCTGGAATCTAGAAAAAAAAACGGTAAAAAAAAATACACATACATTCATTTTGAGATGAATTATTATTTAGTCTGATCTAACCAGAACGAATTAACCTTATGTAGACCTTTGAGTGCGTGAAAATTTTATTATTTTTCGTGTTTTTTTTTGGGGGTTCATATTTTTTTGTGGTTATTTTTTTGTTTTTTTTTCCTTTTTTTTCGGGGGTATTTTTACCGTTTACTATAAATCTGTATTACATCATATAAAATAATGAATATTATACATATGAAGGACCTGTATACTACATAAAACTGCATTTTTTGACAAGTGACTGGGCTTCATGAACCTTCCGGTCTCATCGGAAGTGACATGATTTTCAAATGAGATATCTGGTATATTCACCAAAGTGAAAGCAGCAATACGTCATAACCAGCAAGATGTTTATTTTCGTCTATGTCGGTGAAATATTTTTATATGGATTATCTGGGAAGATAAAACCTATCTTATCTTTAAAGCACTATCATAATCGATAGCTACGGAACCATGTATGTCTTGAACTAATGAAAGTGAATCATGATTTTGGCATAGCTTATAATAAATATTGAGATTTTTTTGAAAAATTGAGAAATTATTTGTTGATCACATTTCTAGTGAAATTTGATTTTGTTGCATTCAATTGACCCCTTTCCTCAAGTCTATAAATAAAGAAATCTATGTTTCTGACTTTCATTGTCATCTTGTTCGGATTTTGAAATTTTGTGAATGTTGATTTTTTTTGCATTCATTCGACCTCCTTCCTACACTCTAGAAATAATGAAAATAATGTTTCTGGTTCTCTATATAATAATAATAATAATAATAACAGTCTTTATTCCAAATCATCAATAACAAAGAAGGATTGAGAAATTAAGTGTTTTCTTTTTACTTTATTTAGCGCTACATGTTTGAGAACTTTACTAACATGAGATTATTCACATTACAATGTCGTCCTAGGATGTAACTCAGCAGGAATTTGAAATAAGTTTCTCGCTTCTTGGAATTTTGGGCAAACTTCTAACACGTGTGAAAGAAGTGTTGAATACGTTGAATGTGAAAGTTGATTTTGTCACATTCATTTGATCCCCTTCCACCACTCTCGAAATAATGAAAAAAAATTTCTGATCCACTATACCATCTTGTCGAAATTTTTGCTACAAGAAATATTGAGAAATACAGTGTTGAATACGTTGAATATATAATATTCCACCACTCTAGAAATAATTAAAATAATGTTTCTGGCTCCCTATATCATCTTGTTGGGTTTTTTCCACAAAAATAAAGTGCTGAATACGTTGAATGTTGAAAGTGAAAGTTGGTTTAGTCGCATTCACTTGACCGCCTTCCTCAAGTCTAGAAATAATAAAAAACTATGTTTCTGACTTTTGTTATCATCTTGTTGGGGTTGTTTTCCACAAAAAATATTGAAAAATAAAGTGTTGAATATGTTGAAAATGAAAGTTGATCAAGTCGCATTCATTTGCCCCCTTTTCGCAACTCTAGAAATGATGAAACAACTTTTCTGGCTCTCTATATCATGTTGTTGGAATTTTTGACAGATTTAGGAAATACAGTGAAATTACGTTGAATTTGGAAGTTCACCTTATTGTATTCATTTGACCCCCTTCCACCACTCTAGAAATAATGAAAATAATGTTTCTGGTCCTCTTTATCATCTTGTTGGTTTTTTTTCACAAAAAGTGTTGAGAAGTGAAGTGTTGCATACGTTGAATGTGAAAGATGATTTAGTTAAATATTGAGAAATAAAGTGCTGAAAACGTTAAATGTGAAAGTTGATTTTGTTACTTTCTTTTGTTTCCTTTCCACGACTGCAGATATGATGAAAACAATGTTTCTGGCTCTATATCTCATCTTGTTTGGATATTTCTCAAGAAATAGAAATAGAAGAAATAGAAATTGAGTGTTGAATACGTTGAATGTGCAAGTTGACTTTCACATTGAACGTATTCAACACCTAATATAAAAATATTTTTTTGTGGAAAATATCCCAAGATGATATAGAGAACCAGAAACATTGTTTTCATTATTTCTAGAGGGGAGGAAGGAGGTAGGGGGTCAAATGAATGCAACAAAATCAAATTTCACATTCAACGTATTCAACACTACGTTACTCAATGGTATTTGTGGAAAAAATCTCAATAAGATGTATACAGCCAGAAACATTATTTTTTATTATTTCTAGACTGGAGGAAGGTAGTCGAATGAATGCGAGAAAATCACCTTTCACATTCAACGTATTCAAGACTTCATTTTTCAATATTTTTCGTGATTTGTTCCTTTTGCGAATAAACTGTATGGTCCTTCTTGACAGTTGCTTGAATGTATACAACACATTTCACAAGTCGTGTGACATATTGCCGTAAATAATTTGATAAAAGTAATTATGTACGTTGTGGAATGAATGTTATTACTTAATTAGCATAATGGGAAATAATCTGATCAAATATAACTCGACCGTCGTTTATCAAATCGAATGACTTTTGAAATTTCCATTCAAACAATTTTGTTTTAGAAAATTCATCTCGTTAAATTCGTAGATTTATGTACAAATAATAAAACCCTCGAGCTTAAAAGCTCTCGGCTTTATTTAGAACATAAATATCCAAGTTCAACTCGATAAATTTTCGCTGTAATTGAAAAAAGTATTCGCTGATAAACGAGGTCTTGTTATATTATCCCTAGTGCAGTAACTAAAGACAAAGGTAAGCCACAAGTGAAGAATGAATCGTAGCACTTTGAAACTCGGCACATGACTTCTTGACATCATGTATTTAAAAACAAAATTACCAGAAAATCTGGGGTAGAACCCAAAAAAAAAATTCATTTAAAAAAATATATTTTTTTTGCTGTTGTTTCGGAAAGTATAAGATTTATCAAGAAACAATTTCAACAAGGCGAAAGATAATTCAATTCTCCACAAGAAATATATTTAGTAATTTCTCACCAAATGCGCTCGTTTTCTCAGAAAACCTGATTGAATTCTGATATCAAATTTCGGGCTCGCGTTAGCCGCCACTGCCATTTCCGGCAGGGCCGACAATCAGATTTGTCATAGCTTCGCAAAAAATTATAGTAGAAGAAAAAGAAAAAGTGTATATGGTTCCTGAAGACTTCTACTTCCTCATGCAAATATAACATGTGAGTATCTGAGTACACAATATAACCCTTCTCGATATTTACGGAGGATCCGAAAGTCATGGATATTTTAGTTGATATGAAATAATTATACTGAAGCAGGAATCACTACCCTCTTTGGACCATATGCAACGATTGTAGACTAGTGAGATAAGTCTCACTTAAACATGCAAAAGAAAAAGATGGGTTTTACTCCTGCCTCAGTTTTCAACTCACTCATAATCACAGCAATTTCTTCAGTACATTTTGAAAATAATAGCTCATACAAATCCTGTATAAAAAATGAAGTATGTGATTTCAAGCTTGAGGTTTGCACTTCACAATAGTGTTATTAAACATATATGCAGGATATGAATAAGCGATTATTTTCAACACATTTACTGAAGATAATGCCGTAAGATAAAGCGTAAGTTGAAAATGAGGCACGAGTAAAACAAAGTTTTTGTTTTGGCATGTATAAATGGGACCTATCTCACTACTCTAAAATTGTTGCATATAGTCCAAAGAGGGTACGGGTTGCTGCTTTAGTATAATAATTCCATATTTACTAAATAATTCATGATTTTCGGATCATCCGTACACATCTCTGTGAAGTGCGACAAAACACATTTTAGGTACTCAAATACTCGCATATTATATTCGCATGAGAAGGTAGGAGTCTTCAGAAACGATATGAACTTTTTCTTTCCCTTCTCCGATCATATTCAGCAGAGTTATGACCAATCATATATTCGGCTTCGCCAGATCTTTCAGCGGCGGGTAAGCGTGAACCTGAAATTTTATGTCGGCGTTCGATCATGTTTTCTGAGAAAACGAGCGCATTTCATAAAAAATTACTAGGAATCATTTTTGTGGAGAATTGAATTGTCTTTCACCTTGTTGAGTTGCTTTTCCGATAAATCATATACTTTCCAAGATTACAGCAAAAATCTATTTACTTATTTTTAAACGAAAAAAAAAGGTTTCACCCCTGGAATTTCGGTAAACAATTTTTTTCGTATTTATCATGGTTCCAACAACTAGCATACCAAGTTTGGTGGTGTTACAGTCGATCCTCGTCTCAAAATCCAATCATACTGGATTACCCCCCAGAAATAAATAAGTAATCCCGCTTACATCAACGGGGGCGACTCACATGTTCCTCCTCTGAGTATATACCTGAGGAGTGAGGAGTCGTTACTGCGATTGCACCTTGGCTCCCTGGCAATAGATGGTGCTAGGCAGGAACTTCCTAACTTCTTGTAGCAAAGGTATTTCGAACAATATTTACCTGACGTTCTACACTATCTCAGTTTTTCGTCAGTTCCTTCAATATTTCATTCTCAAGTTTTGTAAGTACCTATTTGGCTCAGTGGTAAGGGCGCGTGGTTTTTGCTTTGCTCTTTGAATACCACTGCTGGAAGTTTTTTGTTTATATTATTTTCCCTCAGGCATTCAGTTATTCATGTATAATTGTTATTCTACCTTATATTGCTTTGTAATTTATACTACTTTTTGGTAATAAAGGCAATAATTTCGATAGATCGGATAGATCGGATCGGAAGTAAGCCGATTGTACTACAATAGTTCATATATCTACGAGTAAAAAATGGCTCATTTCATGCAAATTGTACACTATACTTTTTCTACGACCATCTGAATCATAAACAAATCTGCAATATTTTTAATAACACGTTTTATCATAAACTTTCCTGCCGTCATGATTCACATAATACATACAACCTAAGAAAGGAACTGAAGATACAAATATTAGAAATTATAATGAAAATCGAGCACTAGTCGATTTCATATAATGAAAAAAAATGTGGTATGTGGTATGTGGGATTTGAACCCTCAAACCTCTACATTCCAAAATCCCGCCTGTTCCCTCACTCATCACTCGCTGCTATGAGCTCACACAATAATATGAGGAAATTAACTGCTATAGAAACTTCTTGCCAACTATTCGAAAATATAGAATATTGAAATTAGCCTTGTCAATGTCAAATCATTCTCGCTATTATTACTCATTTTCGATTACTTATTTTTTTAAACGAATTTCGTAAATACTGCTGTGAAATGTCAAATTATTAGAACGTTTACAAACTTTGATTTGATCTTACAAGTTTATGACAAAAAGTGTTATTAAAAATATTACAGATTTGTTTATGATTCAGATGGTCGTAGAAAAAGTATAGTGTACAATTTGCATGAAATGACCCATTTCCCACTCGTAGGTATATGAACTATTGTACTACTCGCTACGCTCGTACTACAAAATTTCATATATCTATGCCAGTTCATGCTCATTGTAAAATATACTATTTCATATCTTGTGTTGAAAAACATACATGTTGTTTCAAGAATCCAAGTAAACGGTATTTTCTTGCTTTTCGCGTATAACACAGGTTTAGTACATATTTTAGTAGGTAATTCATTGGTTGATACGTACTTACAATTACGTATTATATTATATTTACAGGATGATCCAAAATGTTAGACTGTACGTTTTTGCAAAATCTCACTTTTTCTACTCTGACGTCAGGGAAGAATATTTTCAAAAGTTACCTCGCTTTACAGTATTTTGACAAAAAATATTGCAAGTACACATTTCTTATACTTTATTGCGGATAATTTTTTCTCTTAAAATTGAAAAGCTGGAATGGTGTTCATGGTTTTTGTACTTTTTTTTAAATGGAATACCGTCCGAAAAATTAATCATATTGTATATTTTGAAACTTAGAGACACATATATGCTGGTGTTATTACATTTCTCAAAAATCAATCCATAACTAGGTACAGGGTTTTGAATTAATCCACAACAAAGCTAGTGGATCTGACGGAATTCCTCCGATCATCTTCAAAAAATGTGCTCCCGAACTAACAGTTTTTTGCAAGTAATTCAACCTCTTTTATGATTTGGAGGTATTTCCGTCCAACTGGAAAATTGCAAGGGTACAACTAGTCCCTAAAAAATGGAAAAAGAATCTACCCAGCAACTACCGACCTATCTCACAACTATCTGCTATTTCGAAGGTCATGGAGAAGGCTGTTAACATCGAGCTCATGAAATATCTAGAACGCTTAGGAATTATCAATGATCGATAAAATGGTTTCCGGCACCAGAGATCAACCGGTGACCTGCTTGCTTATGTCTCACATATTTGGCGGCAATCTATCGAAAAATATGGTGAAACTCTGGCCGTTGCACTAGATATATCCAAGGTATTGATCGCTTTTGGCATCAAGGACTCATTCTTCTTTCTTATGGCTTGCCTACCTAGTTGTGTTCCTTGCTATCTAGCTTTCTCTCAGACCGATCTCTCCACGTGGTGGTTGATGGAGTATCATCGGATACTCTACCAATGAATGCTGCTGTTCCGCAGGGATAGGAATTATAAGCAAAAAAGTGCTGTATTTCAATGGTTTTCAGAAGATGGCAGAAAACGCAGAGGGGCGAGGGCGACGAAAACTTGGGCTTTTTATTGTCTAACCATCTTAAATAACATAAAAAAATCAAAACTAACTGATTCAATGTAGGGTTGAACCCATTTTACTCCTCTAGCGCCTGGACTATAGTAACATCGAATTATAGCTCGAAATTTGTTTTAATTTCGTGCTACAATTCGAAATTATCTTAATTCGAGAAATTACGAGTAGAACGATTATGCGATTTTTTTCCTAATTTCCATTTTTCTCAGCTCTTTTTCCAACAAAAAATCTGAAAATGTATTTAACAACAAGAAAAATTAAAATGAAGCCTTTATACAAAATGGCGTCATTGGTATTAGAACAGATTCAGAGTTTTCAAATACATTATCAAACACACAATTAAATGAAGTATTTTCAGATTTCTGACCTGAATCCTGCGTACAGTTGAGTATTGCTTTGTCATAATGTTGTAGGGCGTCCTTGAATTGCTGTTTAGCAAAGCATTCATTTCCCAACCGTTTCTCTTCAAGAGCCGTCATCAAATCCTTGGCGTCACCTTGGGCTAGATCCAAATCTTTTTCGATCATTTTTTCGTATAGCGCTTTCAGTCTTTCTGCATCATTAGGAGCAGAATGGGTTTCACCTTCATATAGTTCACTTTTGGCTTGGGCCATAATTTTATGAAAATACTTTTGCAAACTAACTTGAAAATAATTTGCTACCAAAACTGGCAAAAAGCAAACTCAATAAGTGAGATGGACAAACCAAGATGAAAAGGTGAAATCAAGGTCACTACTAGCCCAACTGCGCATGCGTTCCTCGTTGTGATTAGCCAATGTCTCATTAGGGTTGTTTTTCATATGTTTTAAATTAATTAGAGTTATTATTAAACTTATGGAATGCATACATGCATATATATGAAAATGTTGCCTGAGGTCAACATTTACAGTTTTGCGCAAGCTCTTCATCTTGCGATTGGTTGGCGCTATTAACTGAGCTCGTGGTCTAATATAATAGGTAATCTTGATCCAATATCGTTTCCTATTATTGCTCATCGTATGTATTTATAGATTTCCGTAAATACATAGGTGCAGAAGGACCTCAAATTCAATACTTTGAACGACTGCGCATGCGTTCTTTGCTGTGATTGGTCGATGCTTAATAAACATATTGAGGAAGAAGACACTCAGTTAACCATAATGAAAAAGTAATATGATGATTAACAACAATGAGCAAATTAATAGATTGATGGATCAAAATGATATGTGTAAACTCTTTTCTATTTGGCTGAAAATAAAAAATTTCAGAGAGAATTAACAGAAGAGAATCTTACGAGTTAGAATAATTGAATCAGGTACCAATGAATATGAAAGTACATGCACATCAAAAATAGAACTTGTAGAAAATAGTCAGATAGAATATAGAATATTCTTAGCATTTTCTTAGCATTCGGATTGAATTTGAAATTTCTGACCTGAATCCTGGGGACAAAACAGTATTCCTTTGTCATAATGTAGAATTGCCTCCTTATACTTCTTTACGGCTAAGTGATCATTTCCAATATATCTTTGATCAATAGCAATCACTAAGTTCTTCTTATTCCCTTCTAGCAGAAACAAATTCCGCTTGGTTCGTTTTCGGTAAGTTTCTCTGAATATTGTTTCTTCCTCGGGAATTGATTTGCATTTTTTACTTTCGGGTAACTCATTTGGAGTTTGTGCCATTTTGACTTTTCTAATTCATTAAAGTTTGACACCAGAAACGTGGGTTAACATAACCCACAAAGTTGATGGCATATTGAAATGTATATGACATCGATAAATATGAGGGAACAAAGATAGACAGATAAGTTCCCAGCTGGTAGCAACAATGAGCATGCGTTTTTTGATGTAATAAATTAACAAAAAAAAACAATAATTACCCATATGGTAAACGGTAGGTTGAACATCAAACGCATTGTAAGTATTCACATATTAGACAAAGTTATTTCAGTATCCTCCAATGTAATATTTTGGAAGTGCGCACATTGGGAAGTGCTTCAACCTGCGCAGTCCAATATAATATTGATTTTTTGAGTTTTTTACGAAGCCCGTAACCAGCATACTTCTGATAATTACTGCTATAACTGTAAAATAATATGGATGGGTACTACACCTTAAGTGTGCATGGTATGGAATAGTGGCATATGGTGGCAAAAGTGCAAATATTGTAGAAAATATATCTTCTACACATGCTGAATAAGTAGAAATACCGCAGTTCTAACGGAATTGTCACGTTGATTTTCTTTCTCATTACGGAATTATACAAAAAAAATTTCGTAATTATGACGTTACGCAGTGGAGCAAAATGTTTTTCTATCATCATATATTTACACTCATGAAAATTAGGTAGAGAAAATGCACTAAACGTATAGATAATGGAAACAAGTTTGCGTAGTTATGTAAAATATTTTGGGAGAGAATTTTCAACCCTAATTTGTAATTCTCCATTGAAATAGTTCCCAAAATTAAACTGATGATAATGCATGATAGTGAAATTCGTTATATGTTCATACATTAAAGTGGCCCTCAAGGTCAATATTCACAGTAAGTCACGTGTTTCTTGTGGTGGTTAGTAAATGGATGTATATGGCATGTTTTGTGTAGCTCTGTTTAGTCTCAGAGTGATATTCTTAATACCAATACTATTGCCAAAAATTACTAATGACAAAGGTACTACACGTCATTACTCATGGTCCAGAATAGTAAGTTGAGCTACACACACGCCTTTCTGATGTCAATAAGCAATCTGATCCATACAGTATAGAACTTCGTACTCCACTTTAGAAACCCGACCACAACCTCATCTCCATTCTTTTCAGACAATTTCTGAGGTCTTAATGCTAGGGATGATAATCCCTGGTTTGGCGAAAACTGCCCCAGAGCTGTCGCCTTCAAGCAGACAGCATATACAGTATTGGAAACTTTTCATCTTGGATATAGATAGAAATCTACGCGAGCAACAAGGAACACAATGATATGATAATACCACATAAATAAGAGAGACGCGCCTATCCTGTTACCCCACCCGACGAATTAACAGTTCACGTCGATATCCCTTCCTCGAGCGAGTAGAGGAGAAATTGTAATGCTCTCTCAACATATAGCAAGCTATTCTTTACGCTCTCATGAAATCACCATACCCAAGATGAAAACTTTCCAATACTGTATACCATCGAAGGTACAATAATCAGAGCCCTGAAAACAGATCCGAATATACTGAAGCTAGAAACGTGTGTAAGGAAATAATCGAATCCTCGAAAGAGGCTTTCAACTCCAACGAATTGAAAATGCTACTGAATTGTTTTTTTTTGTGCGACCGGATCGGTGCATTTTTTACTGAGAAATCCGGAAAACCCTCTGAAAATAGACCACTTTTAATTATTCGTATTCGTATCAATCAAGTAAAAATATAGTTCATTGAATATTGACTATTTATTAAATTCACAAGAGAGTATTATTTACTACCTCCTATAGTCTAGTTCCTCAATTGTAGATAGTGACTCATCGTACATTTTCAGGTTTTCATGGGATTTGAAAGTGCGGAGAGGATGTAAGAAAGTGGCAAAATAAAACTTGATTTGAAGCCTATGTACCTGCTTGATTTCTGTTCTATATTTCTACCTGCTGTATATGAATTATGAACCATACAGTCTATGAGTCACTATCTACACTTAAGGAAAGCTCAAGATAGTTCCTGATCCAAAACCTGCTATTGAAAGCAACCGACTCATAGACTTATGTACATTACAATATACCCACATAAAACCTTTGAAAAGCTTAGAGATAAAAATGGTACTCATCCTGATGGAGCAGTTTGGATCCCAGGCAGGTTATTTTACAACCTTTCAAGTAGTCCGAATTATCCACGAGTTGGAGAAAGCTTTGCACCGCAACCAAAATACAGTAATGGTACCTACTGTTAGATGTAAACAAAGTCTTTGTTGAAGCTCAACCAAAATGTTAGAAACGCGCATGCTTTACTCACCTGACTGGAAATCAGAATCCACAACTGACAGCCAAAAGGTATCCAGTCGGAGCGGTAGTACCTCAGCGTTCAAACTTATCTCCGCATTTGTATTCTCCATGTGCCAGTAGAAATAGACAATCAATTCACATTAATTTCAAAAGTTTTGAAACTTTGGTCAAGTGAATGATACATCGAGAAAGTAATAAATCTCAGTTTGCAACCTCTTCCGTAGTCAAAATAGCAATTAACTTGAATTTTGCTGTATACTCACTGAAAAAATTCCAAAAGTTCTGCATACTTGGAGTTGTATTGAATATATTATCTCATATCACGAATCAAGTTTGCAACCAATTCAAGTGTACGGAATATATTTTTTTAACGTCCTATAATGTTTTTCTTTGATATACCATACATGTATTTTTTTAATTCGTGGTCATTTTTTTGTTCGAAGTGGTCTCGAAGTAATTGCAAAAGTTTTGCAACTTTGTTGCAAATTTTGAAAACATCTATTCTGATGCATTCACAAATTTGCAACCTTGTCCACGATCCGGAACTTCATGCAATTTTGAAAAATATAATTTGTAAATTCCGTATAAGTTCCGGGTCGTGTAAGGTTGCAATGAGTAGTGATCCTATACCTCTGATTACCTCATGGTCATCGAGTAAGATCACACAAGGCTTACTTTAATTTCGAATGTTAATTTTATGGTGATCAGCAACACTCGATTTATTTTCTTGCAAATATTTTCAGATCTCTTGGTTTGGCTATAATACAACTTATCAAAAATTTGACAGATACTTCCATAATTTCCTGACCTATATTAAGTTGATATTTTTGTCTTTCGGCTTACCCGATTGTTGGTAATCTATGTACAAAGTAAAGGTTTGCGTCTTATGAATATTAGAAATGAGACCTCTCGTAAGCCGTGTATCGTGTGTAAGTTTTATGATTTCAATTCAATTGGTGGTAACCTCACAATATTGAAACATAGCTTGTCCAAGTTTGAAAAATCTGCAAACTATGCTGAGCTCGCTATAACCACGTACCCATGTAAATCCAAGAGATGCCAGAAGGTAAATTTAAAAATGTCTTGAATAGCTTGCTTCGTAGAGAGGCATATTATAGCATCGAGGAGTATTAGGCATCTAGCTTTCTATAATTTGAGATTTATTTATTAGTTACCCAAGTTATAGCCCTATTGTATTGACATTTTGTATTTTTTGTGTACTGATATGTAGTATAATATTGAAGATTTGTATTTATATTTTAACGTGTATATCCATGTATGATGGTAGCTGTGGCAATTCGAATAAATTATATATTATTCTTTTCTAAACTCATGATTTTCCAACCATTACAAAAAAAATACCGCTATGGATTCAGAATTCACGACTACTAATTGAATAGAGACTAACTTATGCGATTAGGGACCAATGGCGTTACACAACGACCTGATCTTGGGTCTCTACTTCTCACATTATACAAGAACAGTGTGATGCAATTGACAATAAACGCTGAAATGATTAGATTTTGGAAGCATCGATAAATGTTCAAGTTGAACAAATTAACAGTCAACAGCCACAAAACTTGTTGTTTTTTTTTGCTTTTTACGTCCTATGCTTACAATTTATCAAACTCAGGGCCACTGAACATTAATAAAAATACCTACACAAATATTCGGATGGAATCAATCATTGCTGAATTTGTTCAGGATAATAATCCTTCAAATTGTAGATTTAAGTTATGTTATATCTGTCCTGAAATATATTTCGTGGTGCAATTATGGAGGACAACAAAAATTGATCATTTGATAATTTTTATATCATATGTACAAAAAAAAATAAAATTCTACAAAGACAATAATAAGATGGAGAGCTCAAAAGGAAGAGAAGAACAGCTGTTTTCTTTCTAACAGTAACAATATCAGCATTGCAGGGCGAACAACATAAGATATTGAAATTTAATTGATATTATTTCATGACATTTCATTAAATGAATGTGTTGTGTTTAAATAAGCAAAGCCAAAATAACGTATAAAAACTTAATATCTTAAATTGAGCTGCTTTCTAATTTTTTTTTATTTTTTATATTTTTTGCATCAAACTAATACCATTCAATTGTTATTAAACACATTCATAAATTATTTTGAAGCTCTTCATTTGTCGTAGGGCTGTATGCAGTTATGAATACAAAATATTAGTAGATAATTACAGTTATATATACATAATATATTTCATTTTATATTTATTAATACCTATGACTATTTAAAATGGCGAGGAAACCGAGTATTTCTTATAACTTTCAAAACACGATTTGATTTTTACCCTAGCTTGCATAGTTTTTGAGCAAATAAATGTAAATTAACAAATTCGCGCGCAAATCCATAATGGGGATCTTGACAAAATTTCGCTATCGATTTCCCTTGTGAACTATGGTTTATACAGGAACGTTATTGAAAATTTTTCTTTTAGGAAATTCATCACTATTCCTTTTTATTACAAATATAAACACTTTTCGATATTTTCAACGGTTGACGAGTTATAGGCGAAAACAGTCTTTTACGTCCCAAGGGGTGGTTTTTAGGGGTGGAGCAATGTCCACTAAAACGGATTATTGTAGTTTTATGATGTATGAGACCCCTCTACTATTAGTGTTTTCTTGTTTTGTACACGCAGTTAATTAAACGGTTTTCGTATCGTACACCGACCACTGTGATGTTAGTTCTGGTTAGATCAGACTAAAGAATTACTTTTCGCAAAATGTATGTGTTCAATTTCCACGCACTGAAATGTCTACGTAAGGTTAGTTCGTTCTGGTTAGATCAGATTAAAAAATACCTATAATTTGCAAAATTTATGTTTTCAATTTCCACGCACTGAAATAACCACGTAAGGATAGTTCGTTCTGGTTAAATCAGACCAAAGAACTACTCTTCGTACTATCTGGCGCCTGAACCGTTTGGTCCATCGCATTCGATTTTGAAAACCAGAAGCCAAAAATTCATTAATTAAATTGGTGTACGAAACAAGAATATGTCTAGTTATTTTACTAGGGTGTACAAAACGCGACTGTACCAAACACGAACAAACCCTACTAATAGTGAAAAATGGGAAAAGTAAATTTCTATGTTTTTGTACCACTTTATATTTATAACCTTTAGTTACATCAGTTTCGTTCTATATGGACATTAAAGGTTATAAATATAAAGTGGTACAAAAACATAGAAATTTACTTTTCCCATTTTTCATGATCTCCTACCACATAGTAACGGCTACATCCATCAACCTACTAATAGTTTATGAAGGAACATTCCTGTACCGATTTAATGGCTAGAAATAATGATTATCTCAGTTCTGCAACTATACTACAGGTATGATTCTGTTGTAGGTCTTAGCCATAGTTCATGTTCATATCTGTGAACGTACCCTTACCCTTTGCAATTCTGTATGCTCATGTCTCAAAAGAGTTAGGTTAGAGAAGAAGAAGAGAAGGCGGGAGTAGTAGAAAGAAAATAAAGCAAGCACGTTGTGTGTTTTTGAGTATGTTGTATTTTCCAAGTTTATATGTGGTTTATATTAAAATAAAGTATTTCAGTAATGAAATGATTGCTTGATTGTAATCAGTAAAAGCTTCCCGTAAGTAAATATCTATAGGTTATGGGCCCAGAGCACCTAACTGATTACAATCGGAATTTTTGAACGCTGGAATTTGGCGGAATCCTATAGAAGCTATCATAGGAAAATTTTAACGGAAATCTTCAAAATGGAAAAACAACAGAATATGTTCTATGTGAAACCGTTCGATGGAAGCTCGTTTTCGAACTGGGAATTTCGTATAAAACTGTTACTAGAACAGCAGGGTGTACTTCATACACTTACTGAAACACCCCCAGACTCTGCAAACACTGCTGAGTATGAAAAATTTCATAAGGCTGATGTTAAAGCAAAAGTAATACTAATTCAATGTGTGGCCGATAATATACTGGAAATGTTGAAGAATAAAAACACAGCAAGGGAAGTAATAGATACATTGAGCAACACATATGCCAGAAAAGGAATATCAACTCAGGTAGTTTTGCAAAGGAAATTAAGGGCCTTGAAATTCGTAGGAAAATCAACACTTAATGAGTTTTTGACTGAATTCGAACAAACTATTTGTGAAATAAAAGGTGCTGGAGGCAATGTCGATGAAAGTGAAATGATTTTGCAGTTGCTATCGGCTATGCCTGAGTCTTTCCAGTCAGTTACTACAGCTATTGACGTTATGTTTTGTCAAAATCAATCTGCAGTCACTCTTGAATTTGTGAAAAACAAATTATTAATGGAGGAAGCTCGTCAGAATAAAACCAAGGAAGAAAATGATCCCAATCTTGCCTTTATGGGATTTAGAGGAAAAAGGGGGAGATCAGGGGTACCAGGACATTATGGAAGAAGCACAGGAGCTGTAATGCAAAATAGTAACAGCAATTTTTCATATAGATGTCACCTGTGTAATAAAGAGGGGCATAAACGTTTTGAATGTCCACAGAAAAAGCAAAATAACCATGAAGGATATCAAGGTGGCTTCCGAGGTGGTCATGCTTCATACCGAGGTAGTTACGCTGGGTATCGAGGAGGATATTCTGGTCATAGAGGTGGTAGAGGTAGCTATAATTCAAGTTATACTAATAGAGGCGGAAATAATGCCCAGAATACTCAGAATATAGAAGAAGAAGAAAATGGGATATCATTTTTAAGTACTTATCAAGATACCAGTGAGAAAACATATAATGATGATAACCAATATGCAAATATGTCTACCACAGGAATTGTTTTAAAATTTGTTGTTGATAGTGGGGCAACAAATCACTTGGTAGGACAAGACGTCGGAAAATATTTACAAAATGGGAAAAATGTATGCCAAAAGATAAATGTTGCTAAGCAGGGAGAGATAATAGTAGCCAGAACAGAAGGTGATTTGTTTTTGAAAACCGAGATGGGTAACCCTATAAGAATGAAAAATGTATGGGTATGTGAAAATTTGCTACACAATTTACTGAGTGTCAAGAAATTAGAAGAGAGTGGACTAGAAGTAATATTTAAAGACAGAAAAGTTACTGTGTTGAAAAACTCAGTTAAATTATTTGAAGGAACTTTAAAAGGAAACTTGTATGTTGTAAGTTTCAATGAAAATTCCAATTTGAGTTATGAGGAACCGAGTGAAGGGCATAGAGCCGTACTTGCTAAGGACAATGAAATATTAATGCATCGAAAAATGGGGCATTCATCAAGGTACCCTGCTCCAGGACTATGTGAAGTGTGCCTACAAGGTAAACAAACCAGATTGAGTTTTCTGCACGAAATTAATGCAGAGAAAAGGGCAAAAAGATTGTTAGAAATTGTATCAACTGACATTTGTGGACCAATAAACCCTGCAACTTATGATGGTAAGCGTTATTATATTTCTTTTATTGATCATTATTCCCATTTCTGCATTTGTTATTTGATTCATAGCAAGAGTGAAGCTCTAGAGAAATTTAAAAATTATGTTTCGTTGGTTGAGGCCACATTCAATATGAGACTATCTAAGTTAAGATGCGATAACGGAGGGGAGTATACCTCCCATGAGTTCAGAAATTTTTGTACACAAAAAGGAATAAGAATCCAATACACAGTTGCCTACAATCCTGAGCAAAATGGGGTTGCGGAACGCTTTAATCGCTCCATAATGGAAAAGGCTCGTTGTTTAATATTTGATTCTCAATTAGGGAAAGAATTATGGGGTGAAGCAGTTCGTACATCAATATATTTATTAAACAGAACTGAAACTAAAGCCCTGAGTGACAATAGAACTCCGGCTGAAATTTGGTATAAGGAAAAACCCGATCTAAACAAAATCAAACTTTTTGGGTGTGCTGCATATAATCTAGTACCAAAGGAACTGAGAAAATCAAAGCTAGATTCACATTCTGAAAAGCTTATTATGGTAGGGTATGCAGACAACGGCTACAGGCTTTGGGATGCAAATAAAAGGAAAATAATTCATGGAAGAAATGTTGTATTTAACGAAACTGATGGACCAATACAACCAATCATATATATAGAAAATGATAAAAACCAACAGGAAGATAAAGGAAAGGCATTTGAACAAGAAAAACCAGATGAGAATAAAAAAATGCAGGAAAGGATGAAACAAGTAGAACCTGACAGTGAAATACCAAACATAAGAAAAAGTTCACGAAATAAACAGCTACCAAAACACCTACTCGACTATGACCTTGACAACGATGAGTTAAATCTCTTTGCAGCTCTGTCCGCAAGAAATTTGTTAGATGACATGCCACAAACTTATACAGATGCCATGGAACAAGACCAGGGATGGAGAGATGCTGTGGAAGAAGAACTTTCAGCCCTAAAGGAGTGCAATACATGGGAACTAGTAGTGCCACCTGATAAGTCTGAAATAATAGACTCTAAGTGGGTTTTCTGTGAAAAAATCGTGGATGGAAAAGTGAAAAAGAAAGCGCGGTTAGTGGCTCGAGGGTTCAAGCAAAGCTCTTTAAGTGAAGATATATATGCACCTGTGGCACGCATGTCTAGTATAAGAATTTTATTGTCTTTATTTGTAGAATATGATTTACATGTACTTCAACTTGACGTGAAGTCAGCTTTCTTAAATGGAACTTTGCAAGAACCTGTTTATATGATTCCTCCTGAAGGTTTAGAAGTAAAAGGAAAACATTTAGTATGTAAATTACAAAAGGCACTTTATGGCCTTCGCCAATCTCCAAAGTGCTGGAATTCGTTATTTAATGAATATTTAATAAATCTGGGATTTCAAAGATCCAAGAAAGATCCTTGTTTATATTTTTATGATCAAACATTTCTGTTAATACATGTAGATGATTTGATAATTTTTTCAAAATTCCAGGAAAATTTAGATTCTATAAAAATCAATTTAGCTAGAAAATTTAAAATGAGAGAACTCAGAAATATGATGAATATGAATTTTCTTGGGCTAGAAATTGTTAAGCGTGGTGATGTTGTTTATGTAAAGCAAACCGATTTGATAAACAAAGTTTTGAATAAATTCAATATGGTCAATTGTAAACCTCATGACCTACCAATCCAACCTAAACTTAAATTGACAAAATCTAAAATTGAGTGTAATGAAAAATTTCCTTACAGGGAATTAATAGGCTCATTAATGTATATAATGTTAGGCTCTAGGCCAGATTTGAGTTTTTCAGTAAGCTATTTCAGCCAATTTCAAAATTGTTTTGATACTGAACATTGGAATCATCTAAAACATATTTTGAGATATTTGAAACAAACGAAAGACTTTGGTTTAAAATTTATAAAGTCAGACAATTCCAATGTCCAGTTACGTGCCTATGTAGATGCTGATTTTGCAAACGACATTACAGATCGGAAAAGTGTGTCGGGATATTTTATTAAAATGAATCAGAATATCGTTGATTGGAAAACTAAAAAACAGAATGTTGTTGCGCTCTCAAGTGCCGAATCCGAATATATATCATTGTCAATATGTTTAAGTGACTGTTTATTTTTTGGACAATTGTTTTCAGAAATTTTAAATACAAATATTTTTCCAATTTATGTGTTTGAGGATAATCAGGCTTGCATAAAGATGGCTTCGACACTGGAGAACAAACGTA
The DNA here is from genome assembly GCA_958298965.1 of Chrysolina haemoptera. NCBI lineage: Eukaryota > Metazoa > Arthropoda > Insecta > Coleoptera > Chrysomelidae > Chrysolina > Chrysolina haemoptera. The sequence continues at coordinate 22,373,247 of OY282596.1, read as the reverse complement.
CTAAACATATAGACATAAAACATTATTTTATAAGAGATTGTGTAAACCAGGATAAAGTTGTTTTAAAATATATACCAACAAATGATCAACCAGCAGACATGTTAACTAAAGCTTTGTCTAATACAAAATTTAAATCTTTTAGAAACAGTTTGAATATAGTTGATGTAAGTGAACACTTGTAATCTTTTAAATTAATAATATAATAATAAGATCTTTGCAATACAGAATTGAGGGGGAGTGTTGTAGGTCTTAGCCATAGTTCATGTTCATATCTGTGAACGTACCCTTACCCTTTGCAATTCTGTATGCTCATGTCTCAAAAGAGTTAGGTTAGAGAAGAAGAAGAGAAGGCGGGAGTAGTAGAAAGAAAATAAAGCAAGCACGTTGTGTGTTTTTGAGTATGTTGTATTTTCCAAGTTTATATGTGGTTTATATTAAAATAAAGTATTTCAGTAATGAAATGATTGCTTGATTGTAATCAGTAAAAGCTTCCCGTAAGTAAATATCTATAGATTCTTCATAAGGTGGTGTAGAGGTAGCTATTTTTTCAAATCGACATACGAATACTTTCAGTCCTGATTTTGAAAATAAATACGTGCGAAGGTCACAAAATAATCAACTACCTGTAAAAGTATTAGACCAAAAACAAGAAATGCTTTGCTCCTGAGATGTTTCGTTGAATCGAATTATATGTGGAATGCCTGTCAGCATACCTGTACCTGTGTACCTTTGTACATGTGTTTTGCAAATATTTGTGATATAATATGTAAAACTAAAATACTAAGTGAAGTACGGCAAATAATAACACAGTGACCAACTTAGCTTGAGACGTGAAAATGTGCTGCGCAATTGTCAGACAACGGATTATAGTCCGTACTATATCCAGTGATAATAAGACACTCAACATGAACGTACGCGCCATTTAAAATGTCAGGCTAGATTGGTTTCACTGTAAAAGCCTTCCTCTACCTCTAAAACTCACCGCTGCTAACACACACTTTTTGTGTGTAAGCAGCGGTAAGAGTGTTCATGAGGGACTATTATCAACGGAGAAATTAGGTGAGACCGAACCAACAGTTGTACACTGAAAATAAATTGATGTTTAACACACCTTTATTGAACACTTTCTAGTTTCAACTACATATCAATAATGAACAGTAATAAGAACGTAACGCAATATTTGAACAAAAAAAAAATAAACAAATAATTCCGAATAAGACCGAACCAACAGTTGTACACTGCAAATAAATTAATGTTTAACACACCTTACTGAACACTTTCTAGTTTCAACTACATATCATATCAGAACGTAACGCAACATTTGAACAAAAAATAAATAAACAAATAATTCCGAATAAGATCGAACCAACAGTTGTACACTGCAAATAAATTGATGTTTAACACACCTTACTGAATACTTTCAAGTTTCAACTACACATCAATAATGAACAGTAAGTAATAAGAACGTAACGCAACATTTGAACAAAAAAAACAAATAAGCAAATAATTCTTTTAAACTGTTATGAACGAATACCTGAAATATGTTTTTGGTCAGTTTGATAAAGAAACATCATCAGGAAATAAAATAGACCAATACCAATACAAGCCCACATAACAATTTGGGGGGAGGGTCATTTGACCCAGTATGAAACATATACGATACTCCTATATGAAAAAATAACTTTTGGCACATTGCCGTCATTTCTGGGTGGTGCATTTGACAATAATAATAATTTTTCGTCTGAAGATGTTCTTTTCCGACAAAATATTTTTATTCGCCATTCCTCACGTTGGTAGATTATGAAATGATAATCCCCTAGAACCCACTGCCATACAAAAATACTGGGACTGGATACCAGGATTTTTTTTTTAATTTGAAAATTCAAAACGGCAGTAGGTTCTAGTAGATTATTATTTCATAATCTACGCAACGTGAGGAATGCCGTTCAAGAATATTTTGTCTGAAAAGCAAATCTTCAGATGAAAAATTATTATTATTATTGTCAAATGCACCACCCAGAATTGACGGCATAGTGTCTCAAGTTGATTTTTTCATATAGCAGCATCGTTCTGTATATGTTTCATGCTGCTGGGTCAAATAACCCCCCAAATTACAAATACAAATACTTATAAAACAACATGATCAGGATTATTTATCGCTCATGTGGTGCTCTGTTTCCGCTTCTAGCGTAGATATACTCAACTTTTTCTTGAATTCTAATCATTTCAATATCGGGTTGTTTTGCATATCTGTACTTCATCTCCAACACTACTAGGAATGCTTTTAAAGCATCAGCATATTTTTTAGCTTGGAACATCCTCTCTGCGAAATCGTGGCAAACTGTAATGGGCTGAAAAAAATATATATATCATTAACGTTTCAAACACACAAATAAAGAATTTGTAAATTAGTATATGTATTCTTCAACGAGCGTATAATGACAGCTATTATTCTTGAAGATAAAAATTTCGGAATTATCCGAGAGAATAATAGCTATTATACGCGAGTAGAAGACTAAAGGAAACCAATGTTCATATTTCTTGAAAAAAATCATTATTCATATTGCAATGAAAACCTGATAATTACTTAGTAGTCAGTATGAGTATATTGCCAAACTTAAGAGGGTAATGAAAATATCTGAAAGCTCTTAGCAACCAGAAAATGAGTTCTTAGTTACCATTGCATATGTCATTAATACATTGCTTTGTTGCGTAGTATATCTTTAATTATACCTTCTGAAAATTACCAAGAAAAAAAAATTTAAATTACTATGGTGCCGTCAGAAAAATAGCTAGGTAAGTTTTAATGATCTTATGTTACGTCTATCGTAAAAAAAGTATGGCAGAAGTATGTGATATATAGACGGTAAGCAAAATATAACATAAATTTATTAAGACTGGCATTGTCAGGGATAAGAGTTGCAGACCGATCATTGCGGAAGACACTCAATTGAACTTAATGGAAGCGACTTCAATAGACGCATATATTTTTATGAAATCATGCATGAAAGGGGGTAATCAATTAAGTTACAGGTTGGCAAATCTAGCAATAAATGTGAAATCGGCATGCCTATAGATGCGCGATAGCAGAAGAGCTCAGTACACTCCAATAAACAAGTATGAGTTACAACTGGCGAAGTGTATGGTGGAGTTGAGTGATGTTTGATTACTGAATGTACAATTATACTACCCTCTTTATGGTCCAAATACTTTCTCATTCTAAATTCGCGCATCTTATACGGTTATCGACATTCATTGCTAGATTTATCAAGCTGTATGGCTTTAAATAATTTTCTGACGAATCAACTTTTCGTATAAACGGTACCGTGAATACGCATGATCGTTGTTATTGGGCAACAGAATTGGATCAAGAAAGCTTATACCCAACATCCCCAAAAAGTGTGCGGGCTGAAACCATATTTAAGTAACCATATTTTTCTGACGATACTGTGACTGGTGGAAATTCTTTGGAAATAATAATGGTATAATAATATTTTATCAGTTACAAACGTGTGTAATTCCATATTCAACTGTAATATTTCCAGACAGTATTCAATCTAGTCGAATAGTTTCTTCTATTTGGTTCCATCAGGATGGAGCAGGACCACATTATGCTCAATTGGTTAGAGATTTTCTCAATGAAACCTTTTCCAATCGCTGGATTGGAAGACACTGTCAGATTTGATGGCCTGCTAGGTCCCCAGATATATCTCCCAGGAACTTTTTTCTCAGGGTTTACTTAAAAACTTAAGTGTACATAAATCTACCCACCAATTTGCAAGACCTCAAAGAGTGAAATCGAACTGAAATTCAACGATGTACACCAGAGATGCTGTCAAACTTAACCCAATAATTCATCAGACGTTCGAGCATTTGTTGTGAATTTGTTTACTTTTACTATTCACTTATAATATTTTTATTGCAAAATAAATGATAGAATGAATGTATACTCAGTATACTGTAACTTGAAGTTTTGAAAATGACGTATGTGGTTTGGTTGAACTGAGAATATTAATTTTTAATTTTGTATACATATATATATATATATATATATATATACCATTTAATTTAAAAAAATTATCGGTGACGTCATATCTTAAAAGGTGGGGGATCGAAAGTCCTTCCAAATGAGTTATCTATCACATAACACCTAGTTCTGTTTAAATCCTCATATGTATATAAAAAAATAGGCACTTTTAGGTCATCCCGGCCATATAACCATGTTCACAGGTATATTGTAAAATAGGCAAATAAAAATCAATATGGTTCAGGATTGCATCTCCACAATGCATTGGTACCTATATCCGACAGTCGGTATCGTGAAATGTTCATGAAGAAAGGCAGGTTAATTTTCAGAGAAAAACTAAAATGCATTCAATTTTCTTAGTAACTCTGACGAAAAAAGTAGGCTTACACGATGATTTAAGATCTCTATTTGGTAGACCTTAAATTCTGTTAATTCAACAGTACTTATACTATAAGTTGGTCATTTGTATATTCTATCCTATAGACACAATAACTTTTTTATTGTGATAACAGAAAGGCCCATCAAATAAAAATGGACGATTTCCTTAAATATTACAGAAAAACTGTTATTGTAATGAAATGCTTGTTGAAGGTTTATGAAGTTATTGAAGAAATACTGTTACGTGTATATACATTACAATGTTAGATCAACAATTACCGCTTTCAATAAAAAATAATTGTTGTATTGATAACAGAAGGTTACTGTCAAATAAACAACTGATAGATATAAATTCTTCTTATCAAAGAATGTTGTCCAGCCAAATGAAGGATAATTTGCTGTATAATTACGATAAGCAATTGCAACTGGGTTTTCTTGGAAGAACGTTGCACAAATATCTGTCAGATGTAATTCAATGTCCGTCGTGGTATTAGCCAGGAAAGTAGTTGTTTTCTGTCAGATTTTTTCCTCGTATTTTCCACATGGTATAAATATTTGGAGAGAAGGGTACTTCGACATTGTCGATTTCTCTATTTCATTTATTAATTCTTAAGAAATCTTTTATTGCTTGAACAGAACTTGTACTTGTACATCATCCATTCTGGGAAAAAAAGAGTGTTCATAAATCCCCACGTGTTGAAATATAATAATAACCACATCCAAAAATAGTGACGAATTACTTATAATTGATTTTGCCTGTCTATACTAGATCAGAATGAAAATTGTTTGATAGAAACACAGTACTTATTATTACTCATTTCGTTCGTGGTCTTGTCTGGATTTCTTCCCAACACCATAGCTAAGAAGAAGAAGGACACTGCATATTCTAAACTCACGAATAACTGGAATTATGAAGACACGAAGTAGAGAAGTGAAATGACTCAAATGAACCACAAAAGTGACCATTGGTCTATTATCGGTACAACTCGGTTGTTTCCGCTTGCAGTGCTTTTATTATTTCAATTTGCCTTAGTTATAAGGTAGACAATGGCATTGTAAATTTATTATTCTTTTGTTAAAATTCACAGAATAATATCGTCAATGCAACACTTAAATTGTCCATGTAATATTATTATCTTTATCTCAACACAATTTTATGTTTTGAAGAGTATTTTGTTAAAAATCATGCAAGACTGTTCTGATGACGGTATTTTTACGTACATACTAATTGTATACCCACAAAACTGTTGGGAATTTTTTTAGATCGAGGAGCTGTTCTAAGCTTTCTAGCTCAATTTTCATTTTGAGAAAACTAAAAAATGTACTAAGTTCGGACAGACTAATGAATATCTATTATGTTTTTTTTCACTCGCACATTTCTTATGGGGTAATGCATCTGACTCTGTAAAAGTATTGAGGCTTCAAAAAAAGCTATTCGAATTATTTCTAATGTTGCCTTCAGGGACCACTGGAAACCTTTATTCCAGAAATTTAAAGTCATGACACTACCTGCTCTTTATATATTTCTGGAAATAAAAAAATGAATTAGGTAAAAATTCAAATTTTCATGATTATAACACTCGCGGTGCTGGGCATCTCAGACCACAGTTATATAGATCCGCAAATAATTCCCTAGATATTGCTCTTTATGATAAATTACCCTCCAGTTGGAAGATTTTAGACATACATTGCTTCAAAAAAATATTGAGGAGATATCGTTCAGAAAATGGGTTCTATTCAATTCAGGAGTATATGGTCACACCGGTCAGTGGTATGTGAAGTTATAGTTAAATAATATTATTTTATTTTAATATGTGTAGTAGTAGATTCACGTTGTGTACATGTTTATGTGACTGATTTAATGTGAGTGCAGATCTATTTTAAATGTTTTTTCTCCTGGACCTGCTACAAATATACTTTGTATATGTAAGTAGTTAAATAAATTATCTATCTATCTATCTATCTATCGATACTGTTGCGTCGACTTGCTACTGTATAGTCTATATAAATTGCAGTGACTATATTGTTCCATTCATGGAATTATTATTGTTTGACTGTACTTTACGGCCATGATAATAAAAATATGTGATGTTATTATATAGTTTTATATGCATAAAAGAGATTTCATGGTTCCCACAAAAATATAAGATTAAAGGATTTGTTGTACGCACAATATTTTCCATAGTGGGAATTTTATTTTTGTTAGGTTAACAGGTATTATACTTCAAACTTTTTATAAAAGTACTCTTGTAATAATACGTAGGAAATGTTCTGGATTTACAATCAGTTCAAAATTTTTCTTACCTCAGTAACCATTTTGATATCTGCATAAAGAAGCGGTCTGTCGCACAAGTCACAACGTTTCGGTTTACTTCTAGGCGTCAAAGAAAATACATAATTACAATTTGTAGTTTTGCAGGGAATCTTGACCACAATAAGTTCCATGTCGTTAGCAGTGGGCCATTTTTCCACACACGGAGGACATACGCATTGGAAATGATAATCACCTTTCAATCTTTTTTGCCTTTTTTCAATTGGCACAAACAAGAAGTTAGGTCCATAATTGTCGTAAACGATTTCTCCAGAGCGTACAGGCTTTATGGTCCTTACAATAACTTGTTTTTTGTCGTAGTACCTGGAAAATAAAAAAAAATAGCTTACCCATATAGTTTCCCGGCCGCATTAATTATGGAATGAACAAAATTATGCATTTTGGAAATGACTATGTGCTTGACGAAAAGGTGGGCAGGAAATAAATAAATAAACAAAGGTATGTAATTATTCGAATCTACCAAAGAATCCAATAAAGATAAGCAGCATCACCCGGCGTTGCCCGGGTAGAAATACATGATCTTAGATAATATCAATATTTTTTTAGTACGTTCTTGAACCTTCCTGAGGCTGTTCTGGTTTATTCCACGATTTTCTCGAATTTTTCAGAAATTCCCAGAAGCTTGGAGAATATTCGAGAGTTTCCTAATATTCTAGAAATTTTCACTCCACCTCCATGCTGGCCAAATTTTCGAGAACTTCAGATAAGAGTCTTTTCAGAACGTTCTACAGGGTGTTAGTGAATAAGTGCGATAAACTCCAGGGTGTGATTATGCATGAAAAAATAATGACAGTTTTCTTCATAACTTTTGTCCGCAAATGCTTCGTTTTCCGAGATTAAAGATTTTCTTAAAAACTGACTATTTATTTATTGCTCTGAAACCGGTCGAGATATGTAAATGAAATTTGGTGGGTTTCAAGCGGTAGTTATTGTGCATTTTTTGACTCAATTGAGAATTTTATTTTTATCATTGGCGCTCATACGGGTAATGATCTCAATTATATTAAAGAAAAAATGGTACTTACGGCACTCTGATATTTCAAACTAAAAATAATTTTTTCATTCCTCGTTCAATTTGTGACAAAAAATCTCGCTTGTATTGGGCTCCGTTTTTACGCAAAAAAATACAGTGTGTTTCAGTTTGCACCATATGGGAAACTCTTTTATTATGCATTTGTCAGAAAATTTTATTTTTCATAAAAATTGGTGCGTCGCGTAAAACTTGTATTTGAGTACAGAGAAAAATAGGAATTTTGATCAAGATTAGTCTACCCTTATATTGATATTATCGAAGAAGTTTATTTAGAAAAGTTGTTTTACATTCGAAACAATATTAAAATTTGGAATCACAGCCACCTACGCAACATTTTTTTTCCTTAATTTTTTTAGTTCTATCCTCATAAAGAGTACTAGTATCTCATATGTAACTTAGTCGCCTCCCTCATATTCCTACCACGATATTTCAATGCGAAATTCGGTACAATTTATCATTTGCACTAGAATATCGACGTTTTTTGAAAATTGTTTGTATTTTTAATAGTTTTTTGGTGCAAATTTGATATATCAATCTGTACGTATGTCCATAATAACTATCAGTATGATTTTATGGAAGGAAATTATTGAATAAATTAATTATTATTATTGGTAAAAGATTGAATAATACAAATCTGCTACTTTACGATCACTATAATCATAAAAAATTGTATATTTTTAATTTTGTGAATAAAGTGATCGTTAAGTTGCATAATTGAATTATTTATTCGTTTACCAATAATAAATTGATATATTCAATAATTTCCTTCCATTAAATCATACTGATAGTTATTATTCTTCACTCATATTCCGAACCTTTTACTCACCATGTAGTCATACTGTATCATGCCATGACTCACAAGTTGAAAGAAATGAACAATAAAACGTTGTGCATATCCCTCGCATATTCATTATATTGTCTTGTGCCATTGACGATAGACGCACAATTTTTAAGTGTTAGTATTTGCTAAATTTTTGTGTTGTGTTGTGCATAATGCCGAAGAGAAGGATACCTAGTTTCGATTCCCAGGACCGACACAGAACAAAGAAGCACCGGAAATATGATAAGCTTCGAGATACAATGAGGGAATTGAGACGAGAAATCCAGGAGTATTCGTCATCGGACTCGGATACAAGTGAGTGATTTCCCGTTAGTTCAAAGTTGAAATTAAGGCATCCTTCAGGATAGCCACCCGAGTTGCATGACTCAACCTGTTTCAACTCTGGCACTTTTTCAAGTAGCCCCATGAGTCCTCTGACTCATTACACTATAGTAACCAGTCAAATTTGCTTTTAGGCAATGACACCGGGGAACATCGCAGGGGTGTTACCACTGCAGACATACATCGAGTGGACTCCCCAGTAACTGAACTTGAAACTGTACCAACTTCAAGGACACGCGAGCAAGACCTCGACGAGGTCCCAGTAGTGAGTGCCAACATATCTTTGGATGTCTTCGGAACAGACCCGGCATCTGAAAATAAACAGGGTGACCCTATTCATGAGGGTGTAGCGTCGAGGTGGAATCATATCATAAAAAAAGGCTTAGATAAAGACATCCTGCAAACATTAATTGACAAATATCCTCCTCCTGCGAATTGCACGTTGACGCCCCCAAAACTGAACGACGAAATATCTGGTGCTTTGAAGGACACTAGAATACGAGTTGACAAACATCTTCAAAAGCTTCAGAGCCAAATTGCTGCAGGTTTAACAGCCCTTGGAGGCCATATCCAGGAGGACCTCATTGTCGCTGCCAGTGCAAATAGACCAGGGCTGGAAAAACTGGCAGACGCCGCAAAAATTTTTGTTGATATGTTTCACTCCATATCCTTACACAGGAGATATTTGATTAACCCTGATTTGAACCCTAACCTAAGAAAACACATCGACAACATTGAAATCGATGAGTTTCTGTATGGTTGTAACTTGATGGAGAAGGTTAAACAAATTCAGTCGTCCAGATCGGCCTCCTTCCACGTAAAGGCCATTGTGAAACCTAGGCCCCCAAATACTCCCGTTCCATCAACATCAACAGAAAATAGGGGTATTTTAAACTGGCGGCGCCCTTATGGCCGGCCCAAGATGAAGGAGCCCACGAGAGAATCCAGACCAAGGAAGGATTGGAGGAGAGGGACAGAACACACACGACCACCTCAACAAAAGCAGAAATTCAGGAATTATCAAGGACATTAAAGGTAAATGAATGCTATTCCGGTAATCTGAAGAATTTCGTACATAATTGGAGAAAAATAGCTAATGCAACTATTATTTCTTGGGTTCAAGGTTATAAGATACCTTTCCTTAAACCACCCGTTCAAAGTAACATTTCAAATCATATAATTGCCATTCATAACACAAAATTGTATTCTTTGGCCATTGATCAACTACTGAAAAAGGGGGCAATTTCCCCATGTTCTCCAGTGAGGGGTCAGTTTATTTCTCCTTATTTTCTAGTACCCAAACCCGATGGAGATTATAGGTTCGTCTTAAATTTGAAAAAACTCAATAACTTTATCGAGGCACCACATTTTAAATTAGAAGATTACCGATCGGCCTTGAGATTAATCAGTAGAGACTGTTTCATGGCCACGATTGATCTCAAGGACGCATTTTTTTCTGTACCGATCCACACACATTTCAAAAAGTACCTACGTTTTATATTCAAAGATATATTATACGAATTCAATGCCTTACCCTTCGGGTTGAATATAGCTCCTTTTGTCTTCACTAAATTACTGAAACCAGTATTGAGTAATTTAAGGCAGAAGGGCCTCATTTCTATAGTTTATTTAGATGATATGCTGTTATTGGGCTCATCCGAAAGAGTGTGTCAGAAAAACATACAATGGACGCTGAAACTACTTGTTTCATTAGGATTCACAATCAACGAAGACAAAAGTAAACTCACACCATCAAAGGTCATCACATTCTTAGGATTTCAGTTTGATTCGAGTAATTTGACCTTTGCACTTCCCCTAGACAAAAAAGAAAAACTGTGTAATAATATCAAACATATGAAAACTAAAACGCAATGTAAAATCGTAGATTTTGCTGGGTTATTAGGTCAGCTAGTGTCTGCGTGCCCAGTTATCAAATATGGCTGGTTATATATTAAAAATTTTGAGAGGGAAAAGTACCTTGCCCTACAACGTCACCATAGCAACTACCACTGTAAAATGGACATTCCTGAATATTTGAAAGCTGATCTTGATTGGTGGCTTTTTCACCTAGCTTCAAGTTCACAAAATATCAAACCTGATGGATATGTCTTGGAAATATGTTCGGACGCGTCACCTACAGGGTGGGGAGGTTGCTGTGGTACCCAAACAGCTCGGGGTTTTTGGGACGAGAATCAAAAAAAGTACCATATAAATTTTTTAGAATTATTGGCATCTTTTTATAGCCTTAGGTCCTTCTCAAAAGATTATAAACATTGCAACATATTACTTCGTATCGATAATACTACAGCGATTGCAACAATAAATAAAATGGGTAGTGTAAAATACGAACATTTAAATAAACTAAGTAGGCATATATGGCAGTGGTGTGAAAAAAGAAACATTTACATATTCGCTTCCTATATAAGATCCACTGAGAATACAGTAGCTGACTTCCATTCGAGGTACTTGAGGATTGAAACAGAGTATGAACTTGGTAACGCCTTCTTTGAAATTCTCGTGGGGGAACTGGGTAGTCCAGAAATAGATCTTTTCGCTTCTAGGCTAAATAAAAAGTGTAAAAAATACTTTTCTTGGGGACCTGATCCGGATTCAGTTGGAGTAGATGCATTCACTTTTTGCTGGTCAGGCCTAAGATTTTATGCATTTCCTCCTTTTTCAATAATTTCCAAAGTTATTGATAAAATCATTACAGAAAAAGCCGAGGGAGTAGTGGTTGTGCCAGATTGGTCCAACCAACCATGGTACCCACTATTCAATCGACTTCTTATCAAAAAAAAAGTCATATTGGGGCCAGCAAAAAATTTACTTTTGTCTCCCTTTAGGAACCCGCACCCCAGCTACCACCACCTTACCCTGGTTGCAGGGAGACTCTCAGGCAATCGTATATAAAACGGAACATCTGCGAAAGTGGAATACCATTACTATTAGCCTCACTGTGCGAGAGTACATTAAAACAATACAATTCAGTTTACAGCAAATGGTGGACCTATTGTACCAGTAAGCATATATTAGATCCGTATGAGTATGATTTGAATAGTCTGATTACATTTCTGAAGTCACTTGTTGATAATGGCCTGTCATATAGTTCAGTGAATACACATAAATCGGCATTAGCCTTGATTATGAACTTTCCAACAAAAGACGAATCTATCTTCAAACGACTTTTGAAAGGTATTTACAACCTTAACCCTCCATTGCCAAAATATTCTACAACTTGGGACCCTGCCCCAGTGCTTGATTACTTGGAAAAACAATATCCCCTTGTTCAACTCTCTTTAGAAAATTTATCGCAAAAACTCGTTATGTTGATAGCTCTTACATCTGGGCATCGCCTCCAGACATTATCATTGATCAAAATACAAAATATTATAATGAAATGTGACTTGATCGAAATTCGTATTCCTGATAGAATTAAAACTACTGGTCCTAGAAGAACGGACCCTTTACTCTCCTTTCCTTATTTCAATGAAAAGCCTCAGCTCTGTGTGGCTTCAGTGATTACCCATTATATTCAACGAACACAGAGTCTAAGACCGACTAACGAAGATAGACTAATTATCACATTTAAAAAGCCACACAAGGCAGTTTCCACACAGACCCTGAGTCGTTGGATTAAAAGGGTTTTATCAAATAGTGGTATAGATACCAAAATTTTCAAAGGCTATAGCACACGGCATGCGTCAACTTCTGCAGTATCGAGGGCAGGCGTAAACATCGAAACTATTAGACAAACAGCCGGCTGGACAAAAAAGTCCGACGTATTCAATAGGTTTTATAATAAACCGCTAGCCCCCGATTCTACAGAATTTGCACGAGCCCTATTGTCAATTTCAAAAAATTAAAAAAAAAAAAAAAAAAAACTTTTTGATGAATGATTATGTGTATATATATATATGCTATTCCCTTCTTCACAAATATGTGTATATTTCAAATAATAATATACGAACGTGTATTTAGATTATTCGTTTGTTTTTCAATGGTGATGGTTATTTATTATTACTTATCACAATAATTATGTTATATGTTGGCTGAAACAAATAACAAATCCATATTTTTTTTTTCTTCTTTTTCTAGTATTGTCATTACAAAGTCAATTTTTGTTATTAAAAGAAAAATTTTCCTCAGAGATCGTTTCTTCTTATTTACTTTCAACATCTACATGGTGAGTAAAAGGTTCGGAATATGAGTGAAGAATAATTAATAGATTAATCGACTTACCTGAAGGAAGATCAATCTAAATTATTCGAACTCATATTCCGAACCTTTTACGGCCCGCCCACCCAACACCCTAACGATCTCTTCGCCTCAAAGGGCACTCAACAATACAATGAATATGCGAGGGATATGCACAACGTTTTATTGTTCATTTCTTTCAACTTGTGAGTCATGGCATGATACAGTATGACTACATGGTGAGTAAAAGGTTCGGAATATGAGTTCGAATAATTTAGATTGATCTTCCTTCAGGTAAGTCGATTAATCTATTAATTATGGACATACATAAAGAGTGATATATCAAATTTATACTAAAAAAACTAGTAAAAATTGAAACAATGTTCAAAAAACGTCAATATTCAACTATTCTAGAACAAATTTCGCATTGAAATATCGTTGTAGAAATACGAGGGAGGCGCCTAAGGTGCATATGAGGCTATAACTATAAAAAATTAGGAAAAAAAAATCCAAATCTGAATATTGTTTTAGATTCTAAACAACTTTTCTAAATAAACTTCTTAGATAATATTGAAAATAAGGGTAGATTACTCTTGAATAAAATTTTCTGACAAATGGATAATTTTTCCATATGGTGCAAACTTTTTGAAACTTACTGTATTTTATTATTTTACATGAAAACGGCGCCCCATACGAAAAAAACAGGTGAGATATTTCTTCACAAATTGAACGAGGAATTGAAAAATGATTTTTATTTTAAAATATCAGAGTGGTGTACCATTTTTGTCTTAAAAAAAATTGAGTATCATTACCCGTATGCGCACCAATGATTAACTCAAAATTTTTAATCGCATGCCAATAAATGCGCAATAACTACCGCTTAAAACCAATCAAATTTAAGCATATCTCGACCGGTTTCAGAGCAATAAATAAATAGTCAGTTTTTAAGAAAAACTTCAACACCCCGTATCTCGGAAAACAAAGCATTTGCGGACAAAAGTTATAAAGCAAACTGTCATTATTTTTTCATGCAGAATCACCCCCTGAAATTTGTCGCACTTATTCTCTAACACTCTGTATACAATTCAGGAGCATCTGTTCTGGTTGATTCCAAGGGGATCTCGAATTTTCTAGAACTTTCCAGAAGTTTCAAGATCTAGAGTTTTTTTTTATATTAGGGAAGTTTCCAGCAAGATCCACTACCACTTCTTCTTTTTTATTATTTGAAGCTCTGAGAACATTCCAGAGTTTTCCAATCGGTATAATTCTTCATTTCAAGTTGAACAAATTAATTCATATTTGCAAAATTTCATTAAAATCTGTTGGGTGATTTCGGAAGTGAGCGTGGACGAACATCGGAAGGATCTCTTCGGGATTATTCCACGATTTTCTCTAATTTTACAGAACTTTCCAGAAATTCGGAGAATATTCAGTTCCCTATCTTATTTCTAGAAATCTCCACGACACTTTCCTGCTGGCCGAATTTCTAGAACTTCACTTATGTCTTTTCAGTAGATTCTATAACCTTCAGGAGCCTTTGTTTTGATTGATTCTACAGGGATCACCAATTTTCTAGAACTAGAGTTTTATTTATTATATTCAAGAAATTTCCAGAAATTGTCACTACCACATCTCTATTTTGGTGGCCGAACTTCCGGGAACTTTAAATGAGCGGTTTTCAGTACGGTCTAAAATTTTATGGAGTTTCTGTTCTGATTCATTCTATGGTTTTCTAGAATTATTTCAAGCTCTATATTCCAGAAGATTCCAGAAAGTTCCACTACCCCATCTACCATAAGGGTCAAGTAGCTCAGTGGTTGAGACTGAAGCGTTCAAAACCATTGACTGCTGGTCGGCTAGGTTCGAATCCTCAGTGACTTCAGATTTTTATCTGATGGCCCGAAAAAGTGCTAGGAATCGCACGTTAAAAAGTAAGACCTCGTTAATCCTTGGCTCGCACAAGTTTCGACTTTTGAGGGCTGCCGTTCGTAAGGGGACGACAGCTGGTTAACGGAAAAAACAATTTTAACAATTTTAACCATTTTAACAATTTTAACAATTTTAACAATTTTAACAATTTTAACAATTTTAACAATTTTAACAATTTTAACAATTTTTAACAATTTTAACAATTTTAACAATTTTAACAATTTTAACAATTTTAACCACATTTTGGTGGCCGAACTTTCAGGAACTTAAAATGAGTGTCTTTTCAAAATATTTCTCAATTTTGCAGATGACACAGAGGTAATATACAGGGTGTATCTCAAGTGATGTCATTAATTTCAGGTGGTGACTCCTTGTCATATTTTATGAAAAAAAGTTCATATAAATGTGTGTACTAACTTGTTTCATTCCCGAGTAACGGGGTGTCAAATAGTATATTATATAGCAAGGGACTAAAGTGAATGTTTTAATCCTGCACGTGATGTTTATTGCCTGAGGGCTCGTAGAGTCCGAGGGCCAATAATCACGTAAGGGATAAAATATCACTTTAGTCCTGCGGCATATACGCTATTTTTTGAACTTCCCAGTATTATAAATTTCAATAATAATACAACTAATTATTTTGATGAGTTATATAAACATGTTACTTGGATTACTCGGTAGGTAACGTCATAGCAACGGTGTTAACAAAACTTTTTCAATTCAGTGTCATTTCAGTTAATGCAGACATTAACCGATACGTCAGGAACATGACATCTCTTCACTTTCATCAAATACTTATCAAATACAAATAATCGCCCATTTAGTTTCATCAATTGCAATAATGTTAATATCACATACAATCTTAATTCAATCAATAAAGATTTATAATGGAATATTTTTGTCCTAGTTAATAGTGTAGCTGCGGTAATGTTTGATTTCTACTTTATGTCCCTAGGGATTTGAAATGCAACTTTATCTCCCTAGGGACTGAAAGATACATTTTAGTCCCTGTTATACGGGACTAAAGTTGGCACTTTAGTCTCGGAAGTGCAAAAAGGTTAATAAAAACTCGGTTTTTCATGAATTACTCAAAATTCTTTACGTCGATTCTGATTAAACTTCGTGTGTTTGTTAGTCTTTTTTTCATGAAATTGTATTTTGAATTTTAATTCAAGTAGCGTCGCAGTTGATACCCCGTTACACAAAAACAAAGCAAGTTAGGACATACGTTTATATGAACTTATATTCTTAAAATGTGACAAGGAATCACATCCTGAAATCAATAATATTATTTAAGATACACATTGTATAAGGCGAATTCTTGGTAGGAAGCGAAAATAAATGCAGAAGATTTTTCTCGTATTCAGCGATGGCTCACCACGCATATCCTAACGGTTAATGTACTGAAAACAAAGTTTATTTCATTTACGTCATATAATAAATATCTACCCAATTTTGATGAGCTGGAAATATCTTCAGTAAATGAAACTTTATAAATTGGAATATCTGACCAAATAAAGTATATCGGTATAATGATTGACAAATATTTTAGGTGGGATGCACAAATACGTTATGTTGTTGAAAAAATTCGAATGCTGTTACCAAAGTTAAGATATCCTAGAAATTTCTTGAACATAGATTGCTTCTCGACTTTATATTTTCCACTTGTGCAGTCACAATTAGCGTACGGAATAATTGGCGAGTCCAAAATAATCATCTAAAAGAACTAGAAACTACACAGAAATGGATGCTGAAAATAATATATGGGGGACCTAAACTCAGAAGAGTGACCTTCTTTTTATGGAGTCGAAAAAACTTGATGTGCGACAACTTCATGCTCAGGCAATATTTTACTGTATGAAATTAAAAATAAGAAAAGTATTTCATTGAATCTACATACTTATAATACGAGAAATAAAATCTCACCACAGAAAAAAGAGGGTTATCAAAACTTGTTACCTTCGGAATTCAGATACATGCATTTCAGTAGATACAAACAGAATAACAAAGTCTGGCTACATAGCACACTAAGAACCGTGATACACCAGGCAATTGACAAAAAAAATTCTTATGTGTAATGGCAAAAATTCCCCGATCTTTCGGTCCGTTAATTACTGGCAATACCCTATTATATTACGTAAGATGTAGATTTTGAATTTTGAAGTCTACCTACGTTGATACTCTTAAACTCAACTTGCAATGGACTATACCTCTGAATAATTTGAAGTTTGAAGTTGACAGTATGATGTTTAGTTTGTGAGAAAATAATGTTATTAAATTTTCAAAATATTCTCCACCCTGTAGTCACTTTTGGCAGCGAATTTCGTTGATACATTTAGAATCTTCTTGCAATGGACTATACCTATACATAATTTGAAGTTGACAGTATGTTCAGTTTATGAGATTTTTTTTTTATTATATGTTCAAAATTTCACCCAGTAGCCAGCTTTGGCAGATAATTTCGTTGATACTTCTAGACTATACTTGCAATGGACTATACCTGTGAATAATTTAAAGTTGAGAGTATGTTTAGCTTGTGAGAAAATAATGTTATTGTTTTTTAATTTTTTTTTATTTTTTAGTTACACCCTGTAGGCAGCTTTGGCAGGGACTTTCGTTGATACATTTAGAATTTTCTTGTAATGGACTATACCTATACATAATTTGGAGTTGAGAGTATGTTCAGTTCTAAGAAAATTATTTTATTATATTTTCAAACTTTTCAAATTTCCACCCTTTAGTCGGCTTTGGCAGATGATTTTGTTTATACTTTTTGAGGAAATTACTCAGGAAGCTACAGAACAGTTCAGAATGGAATTATTTTGGTATGGGGTTGTTCTGGAGGTGAAAAGAATTGCACCTGACACAATACTGTCTGAAAAGTCGTTGGAGAAAAAGATGAAAAAAAATAATATAGAATTTTTTTTCAGTGTGAAAGCCTCGGATGAATTCAAAAATCCACACAGCGTTATTCTAAACTTTTTCTCCAACATGTTCTTTCACATTACATATTAATTTTCCAGATTTTACACCCACCAGTTCAATTTTATATCTATCACTTTCACATAATGTTCAATATTAAAATAAATGACACCATATATTATCCACCAGTTCATTTCATGAAATCCGGAATTTAATACAATTTCAGTACCCGAAAAAAAGGAGGGACACACGCCACTGATCAATCGGGAATGTTCGGAAAATTTGGCTGCTAGCTTTAGCTGCCAGCTTCACACTGGTTCGTTTCACAAGTATATAATGTGTACCTTATTCTTGAAAGACTGTACAGATGAAGTATCACAAGACCTTTGTTTCTATTAAAAAAATTAACGATTATGTAAAAACCACCGATGACCTCTTTAGGATATTCACTCAAAAATTGGCATTTGAAAATCTAAAGTACATTGTTTTCGGAATAACGAATTTGTTTTATAATTTAAGTTTTTAAAATTCAAAGAACATTTCAGTATTGAAAAAAAAACAATTCAACTCTTCAAGAAACTAAAGATTCTATGTCTTCCTACTATTTACATCTATTAAACTCTTCTTGACACACATATAAAAAAAGCTGAAATCAAAAAAAAATAATGATTTCCACAATTATTCAACTAGAGAAGCAGACCACTTGAGGCCTCCGAGATATGCACTGGCAATCTCACAACGCAATTCTCTGAACATGCATCTTTACAATTAAGCTACCACGTGAATGGAAAAATCTAGATCTGATTCCTTTTAAAAGGAAGTTGAAACTTTTTCTCGAAAATTGCAATTTCTACTCGGTAGAAGAGTACTTAGGTTATGAGATTTCTAATTAATTAGTATTCTATATCTTTCCAACAATAAAGTAATTCAAAATTATAGTACATTTATTCTTTTTTCTCCGACTGAGTTGGTCTTTAGACATTCTTCCAGATTTGTCTTCATGCAGATTTTATCAGTTTTTATTAGTTTCTATCAGTTTATATCATGTAGACTTTATCAGACTTTTTATTTATGTATTTATTATGTTTTTTTAGATGTCTGTTCATTCATTAATGTATATGCCTTACTTTCATATGTTCACGTCTATATTTTTATGTGTGTATTTGTCCTTGTTTATAACTCACCTGACTTGCTACAAATGTGTGTATATGCATAACGTGGTCAAATAAACGATTTGATTTGATTTGAATTCCGATTGGTTTTTTAAACATTTTGAAATATAGCTTTTTGAACACATTAGTATATTATATATGTGGACAAATATCAAATTGGATGAAGAAAAGGTTTGTATTTCGTGCAGAAATTATTTATAAAATAATAGCAAAGCGCTTTCGACTATAAAGTCATCATCAGTGCGTACTCGTCAGGTGATGATGACTTTATAGTCGAAAGCGCTTTGCTATTATTTTGTAAATAAATTTCTGCACGAAATACAAACGTTTTCTTCATTCAATTACATTGGAACGTGCACACAGCTTGACAATTTTCACTTAAATATCAAATTGACAACGTATGGATTTCGGACAGGTATGTCAAGTCATACTTCAATGCGGATACGGTCGAACGATTTGCGCTCTTACCTGAAACCGACTGCTCTGCGCTCTACGATTTTTACTATAGAAATGGATACGTACTTCTTCGATCGACCGATTTGTGCCCTCTAAAACAAATTAGCGGTTGAAGAAAAATTTGCATTTTGCGAGGAGTCACTATTTAGTCTGATCTTACCTGAACGAACTAACCTTACGTAGACAATTGAGTGCGTGGAAATTTAATACAATTTTGCGAGGAGCAATTATTTAGTCTGATCTAACCAGAACGAACTAACTTGACGTAGACATTTGAGTGCGTGGAAATTTAATAAATGAATTTTGCGAGGAGTAATTATTTAGTCTGATCTAACCAGAACGAACTAACCTTAGGTAAACAGTTCAGTGCTTTTTTTATTAGGAAGAAAGCAAAAAGCTAGTCCGTAATTGTATGGATTTAAAATTATACTGTGAGGGAGCGCAAACCGGTCCACCGAAGAAAATAAGTGGAGTATATATTTCTATTATAAAAATTGCAGAGCGCAATGCGGTCGATTTCAGGTAAGAGCGCAAATCGTCCGAGCGCAAACCGGCCGACACCCTGCAATGCTTTCATTTTATTGAAGACTTGTTTGTCATTTTGAAGCAGGTATGAGCCCGGTTGGAGTATTCTGTGACCTCAGTCGAGCTTCGGACTGTGTCAATTATTGTATAATATCGAAAATATTATATATTCATTGCATTAGCGCTCCGTTGGTTGACGTGAATACAGTCATTTATTGAGTATATAGGCCAGTATGTGCACTTAAGAAATAATGCAGTGGTCGGAAAAAAAGAAGTCAGATCGAACTATTCATTGGTGAACGATGGTGTACCATGGGGCTCAATTATGGATCCTATGCTGTTTCCACTATGTATGCTGATGACACATGACTTATCATGTCTAACAAGAATGATTCAATACTAGAAAAAGAGGGTACATAATAAAATAGTGAATAATCTATTCACGTGGTGCTGCTCAAATAATCCATGTGCCAATCACAAACAGGGACAATGTGTAGTTCCTTGGTATCAATTTAGATGAAAACCTGGAGTGGAAGACACACCAAGAGAATTTATTATCAAAATCATCATCAATGTGTTACTTGATCTATGATATTGAAAAAAAAATTGAATAATAGACAACACATCATGTACTATCATTCAGAAATTGAATCTCAACATTTGTTCCAAAAATCTTTATTTAACAAAAATGAATATTACGCCTCATGGTTGGAAAACCTGCAAAATGGTAGTGTAGATCATTATTTGAGGAATGGATGTAGCCGTTACTACGTTGTAGGATATCATCACGAAGAATGAGAAATAAAACTTCCTATATTTTTTACCACTTTATTTTGTAACATTTACGTTGCTGCAGTTTCGTTATATGGATATATTATCAAACTATACTGATGTCATCAGTTGATGTTAATAATGTCCATAGAACAAAACTGCCATTACAAATATAAAGTGGTAACTCATTTGTTATATATATTTATATGTTAACATAAGAAGTTTTATTTCTCATTCTTCATCATTAGTTAAAAATTATCAAATTCTGACAGTGTTCTCCTCATGTTCATATTTTTGAAATATCCCTATATATTAGTAAACATCGAAATGTATTCACAACTTATTTTCCTCACAATGTGAATGCAAGGGAAAAATGACTTCATTCCGTTTTCCGTTCCGTTTTCCACGCTTGAAATTACTCTGGGGTTTGAATCATTCAAACTATATGATCAAGATATAATATACTAGCGGGTCCAGAAGACGTTGTCGTGTCAAATTAATGACTCTCTGCCTACCCTTTCCAAAATTTAATTTTTTAATGTTATTGTATTTTAGTCGCGGGCAGAATCTAGTTGTCCTATAAAAAATCATTAAATTTGCCTATATCCTATCCTATATATCTCAAGTTGGAACAAGCTATACATATTTACAAAATTTCGCGTTGACGAACATCGTGATACGGGATATTTATATAATCTATAATTTCACTGTCTTTTCAGTAAGTTCTAGAACCTTATAGAGACTAGTTTACTCCATGGTTTTCTCGAATTTTTTTAGAAGTCTGGAGAACATTCCAGAGATTCCTATCTTATATTCTAGAAATTTCCACGCCACCTCCCTGATGGCTGAATTTTTGATAACATCACTTCAGTGTCTTTTCAGTACATTCTACAACCTTCTGGAGCCTCTGTTCTGTTATGGTTGATTCCACGGGATTCCGAGACTCTTCAAAAGCTTCGAGAACATTATAGTGTGTTTTTATTATATTGTAGAAGTATACGGTCTAGAAATTTCTGGGGCTTCTGTTTTGGTTCTGTCTAAAATTTCCTCGAATTTTCCTGAAGCTCCGAGAACATTAAAGTTTCCCATTTTATATCCTGGATAGTTCTACGGCTCCTCCATGGTGGCCGAGTTTTCGAGAACTTCAGTGTTTTCAGTACGTGTTAGGACCTTCCGGAGCCTCTGTTCCAGTTATTTCATGAAAAAATCTGGATTTTTTTAAACCTTACCAGAAGTTTCGATTCTAGAATTTTTTTCTTTCATTCTACAAAGGTTCAGAAAGTTACACTACCACGCCCCCTCCCTGGTGCCCGAAGTTTCAAGAACTCAATTTGGGTGTTCTAAGTGCGTTTCAGAATATGATGGAGCTTCTGTTATGATTATTTCTATGGTTTCCTCAATTTTTCAGATGCTTCAAGAACATTATAGATTTTTCTACCTTATATTCTTTATAGTTCTACGCTAACTTGTACAGGGTGTATCCTAAAAGATGTCATTAATTTCAGGGAGTGATTCCTTGTCACATTTTAAGAATATAAGTTCATATAAACGAACGTTCTAACTTGCTTCGTTTCTGTGTAACGGGGTATCAACTGCGACGCCACTGGAATTAAAATTCATAATATAAGTTCATGAAAAGAAGACCCTTGTTACTACTAACAAATACACGAAGTTTAATCAGAATCGTAAAAAAATTTGAGTAATTCATTAAAAACCAATTTTTCATTAAACTTTTGACACCTCGTTACTCGGAAACGAAGCAAGTTAGGACACTCGTTTATTATATATTTTCCTTCGGCGACTGTACTAATCCGCAACAGATTATTTTCAATGGATGAATATGCCAACGCCGAGTCTTTCGGCCTGAAGACGACACACTGATTTAAATTCAGTTCAGAACCTTTCAGAAAGCAGTTCAAAAATTTTCAATGAACACGTATAAAAATTGTGATACAAAATTCGAAGCGATGAATAATTCAAGAGCTTTTGTCTCTCTGTTCAAACCACATTATAACCTCAATTGAGTACAGGAATGGAATGAATACTTATATATGAATCTAAATCTATTGAAAAATATATCGACTTACCTAACGAAACTAGCTTCGCAAGAATGGTTGAATAATGCCAGCGTAGGAAACAATCCCACACCAATTCCTTCATTCAAAAAATGTTGGTCTTCATCATCCGTGTCGTCCTCGAGAAAAGCCAGTTCGTTTATTCCGTGAATGTTGTATGCCATCACCATGCAGTGTCTGAGAATGAGTCGTCCAATGAATAGTTCATCATCTAGCAGAACATTCTGCTTAGTTTGGAAAGGAAAGAAGGCCGTGGTTTTTAAAATGCGGAGAACATACACTGCCAGTTCGAAATAAGACTCTGCGTGTTCTTTATTTCCCATTTTCCTGTACAGGAATAATATATTATCATAATCATCTGAACGATAAACGTCTTTTTTGGTTAAACCCCGACTGTCAGTTTCCAAATAGCTTAGGAGTTTGTCTTTCTGTTCAGCAAAGAAAGAGAATCCTCTCTGAGTAATAATTCTCGAGGCAAGCAATAAATCGAATCTGGTGACGAGAGTTGCATAAATAGTACATTCTATTCCATGGAATGATTGTTTTGCTTGTTTCATGCAGATCGTGCTACAGAAGACAACGTTTGTGCATGTGGGGCAAGCGACAAGTTGATCCACGTATGTGAAACAATACTGACAAATAGTTAAAGCCAGTTCTTCATTCACTGCTGCTACATGTGGGTCTTCTTTGACAATCAACGTTCCGATAGGAATATCTCCTTTTGCTATGGCATATCTCCCCTGATTTTCATCATACTCAAAATCGATAAGTGGACTCGCGGAAGGGTATTTTTCACTTCCTTTGAAGTTTTGGATTTCTTCATTTACCTCTAACATGGAGGTAGAAGGTTCATCATCTACCTCTAACTTGGAGCTAGAAGGTTCACATACTTTCCCTATCTTATTTTTTCTGTGTTCCTCGATGAATTTTATTTGTTCATTAAGTTCTTCATCCTTCAAATTGCTGTCTTCAGTCAGAGATTTGATAGCTTCATCGAAGGTTTGGTCTGCTCTTGGGTCACCCAAAGCTTCATAACACAATGCTTGTCTCCATACCATTCTGTATTTCAACCGAGCAGGATAATTTCCAACATCTGTTAGGTAAGCGATGTCACTCAAAACTTTGTTGTAACATTGTAACTCGACGTTAACCGCAGTTCTGTTCCCTATCAGCTTACAAAAGATCTCTCTAGCTGTATCTGAAACCAAAATACCTTTACTTCATTTTGTCAGAAAAAACAAAAGTTGAAAAGTTTTTATGTCAATAGATTAAAGAATTTTTTCCAGGCGGAAATCGGGACATTCGTTATCTTTGTGATTGTGAATATTTCTGTGCTTTCAGATTTTGAGCAGACGGGGGCGTAATCGAAGCAGACGCCGTCAAAATTATGTCAAAAATGTTAAATGACAAAAATGACTATAACAACTTACATATGGCATCAAATGATAGAGAATGAAAATATCTATCAGTTTTTTTCGAGGAAAAAATCAGCAGACGGCGGCCCAGAGCCGGCAGACGCCCATTTGCCTTGCGAAATATCGTTTTTTTCGGATGATACTTAAACTGCGTCATTCTAGGCTAAAACTTGAGGCATTTGTTTTATTTTTGGTTGAAAGTGTTACTATAGTTTCGAATTTTGATGAAACTATGGCATCAAGTAGGAAGGCCCCCTTCTCTTATATGCAGAAAGGGTCCCAAAACATTCAAAATTTAAAAATATATATGATACACATTCAAACAAACAGCGTTCAATCAACTACACCTTGATGAACATTATAGACTCAATTAAACTTGAAAATAAACTTCATCATGAAATGTAGAAAATAAAAAATAAAAACAACAAAACACAGTAGAACAAAAAAAACTCATGATGGGAATATGCCATTAACTACTCATCATCATCACTACTGTAAGCGTCTTCAGGTTCAGTGATATTATCAACTTCACTTGAATCATCGGCAGCTACAAGCACTTCATTTAGCTTTTGCGGAAACTGTTCGCATTCGAACCATTTTATTTTATATTCACCGTCTTCGATAATCCATCCATTTCGTTCCGGATTGAAGAATATTGGTTTCTCACTACAAGCAGATTTCTAAATAGCTGCAATTTGATTTGTACGGCGTATTTTACAAATCAATGTATCTTTGCATGGGGGGATACAACTAGCTTCAAAATTCTTGATACCTCCGAAAGGAGATTGATTCGGTTTCGGCTTGTAGCAATCCAAGAAAATTTCGAACCGAGCCTTATTGACGCTGGATAATTTTCGTTTTCCATAAATTTCACAATGAACTACTTTGCCAACATGAAGAGACCGATACCAGAATCGCTTTCCATTTGATTAACATCGTGGAGGATTCTAAGGTCATTATAAAAGCTTCTGACACTGACATTCTTATAATTTTATTGGGAAACATGGATATACTAACAACCAAACGAGTTCAAATATGGATGGAATGTGGTACGTTGTCCAAGAACAACCCAAGATTGGTCGACATCAATAAAATTGCATCCATTCTGGGACCCAGTTTCTGTAACGCTCTATCAGCGTTTCACGCCTTCACAGGATGTGACTACACTGCCTCATTTGCCAGAAAAGCGAAGCTGTCTCCGTTCAAATTACTGGAGAAGAGTAAAATATTCCAAGAAGCTTTCAGTAGAATGGGAGAGAGTGAAACGATGTCTCATGAAACAATTGAAGGTATGCATCGATATTCAATAGTAATTTGATATATAACTAATGTTGTAATTTTCCGGATATAGAAGAATACGTATCTGAAATTTATGGAAAACGAAAATTATCCAGCGTCAATAAGGGTCGGTTCGAAATTTTCTTGGATTGCTACAAGCCAAAACCGAATCAATCTACTTTCGGAGGTATCAAGAATTTTGAAGCTAGCTGTATCCCTCTATGCAAAGATACATTGATTTATAAAATACGCCGTACAAATCAAATTGCAGCTATTTGGAAATCTGCTTGTAGTGAGAAACCAAAATTCTTCAATCCGGAACGAAATGGATGGATTATCGAAGACGGTGAATATAAAATAAAATGATGCTAAATGAAGTACTTGTAGCTGCCGATGATTCAAGTGAATTTGATAATATCACTGAACCTGAAGACGCTTACAGTAGTGATGATGATGAGTAGTTAATGGCATATTCCCATCATGAGTTTCTTTTGTTCTACTGTGTTTTGTTGTTTTTATTTTTTATTTTCTACATTTCATGATGAAGTTTATTTTCAAGTTTTATTAAATCTATAATGTTCATCGGGTTGTAGTTGATTGAACGCTGTTTGTTTGAATGTGTATCATATATATTTTTAAATTTTGAATGTTTTGGGACCCTTTCTGCATATAAGAGAAGGGGGCCTTCCTACTTGATGCCATAGTTTCATCAAAATTCGAAACTATAGTAATACTTTCAACCAAAAATAAAACAAATGCCTCAAGTTTTAGCCTAGAATGACGCAGTTTAAGTATCATCCGAAAAATACGATATTTCGCAAGGCAAATGGGCGGCTGCCGGCTCTGAGCCGCCGTCTGCTGATTTTTTCCTCGAAAAAAACTTGTAGATATTTTCATTCTCATTTGATGCCATATGTAAGTTGGAATAGTCATTTTTGTCATTTGACATTTGTGACATATTTTTGACGGCGTCTGCTTCGATTACGCCCCCGTCTGCTCAAAATCTGAAAGCACAGAAAAATTCACAATCACAAAGGAAACGAATGTCCCGAATTTCCGCCTGGAAGAATTTCTTTAATCTATTGACATAAAAATGTATCATTCAACACCCCCTCGTAAAATAATGCCCACACTTGGAGGTGGCAGACGGGTGTTGTTAGACTTACTATTGTGGGGTACTTCAATCAAAAGCATCACACCTTTGGAATATTTACTTTAACCATTTTTCACGCGAGTTCTTGGTCTATGAACTTCCTTACAGGTAAGTCGGTTAATCTTAGATTATTCGCCAATGCAGTTTTTGTACAGTGAAACCAACCTAGATGAATAGGTGAAATCGCGCGTACGTTCATGTTGAGTTCCTAACACAAACATCCTTGAGATGTCGCATTCATATCACTAAATATTACGAAAGCAATACATAATAATACGATGCTGTTACCTCCAAGGTATACCAAATGGGACGAATGTTCACAATGCGCTTCTCATTTCGGTTGATTTGAGTCTAATGTGCATGACCATTCGTGAATCTCTCTGACATTATCGAGCACATTCATAACTGAGTAAAAAATTTCAGTGGATTAGAATTTTAATCTCATGTCTCAAAGGTGCAGAAGTGATTCGCATTAGTTTAAATAAAAATAGCTAGTATGGATCTTAGTTTGTGAAACTTTCTAAACAATCATACCTAGAATATCAGCTTTATGTCTCGCAGCAAACCTTTTACAGATATCTTGAGTTTTCGTCCAGCATTTATAGTTGTGTATATGAAAGTTTGGTGCGAAATGTTTTGACAAATTAGATTTGCTTTGTGGCATTGATGTAGATCTACAGGTACAGTTAAAATTTTCAATTTTTTGATTACTAAGTGTACTGGACATATTGACATTATTAATAATGGATTGTTTACCAATCATTTTCAAATTCATGAAATATCAAAATTTTACACAAAAATTTCATATCGATCAGAATAAACATGGGTGAAAAAATCTTAATATTCAGGCTTCATTTAACAATTTTAGAGAACACGAAAGTGCCATTTATTCAAATTATCTGCCCTTGTTTACTACAACGATTCTAGATGAACATATTTTTAAATCACATACCTAATTATGCAAGAAGCGCATAAAGTGAACTTCATCTTCTCAGTAAACACGAAACTTTTATAAAACAATTTGAAAAGTACTGTAGTTGCAGATAATCGAAACCTTTTTTAGAAACATTTCTGAAATATTCCAAGATAGGTTATTATGATATATCCAGAAACATTTCATATTAATGTAAATTTTAAATAATTGAAACAAAAATTTATCATAATGATGAATTAATTCAAATTCATCTAATTATTATTTCCTTGTCATCTGTCAAATTTATTCGCTGATAAACCTCCGTTGCTTTCCGAATTCGCGAAATGCATTCCCGATAAGTGGCGCTAAAAATCTAAGCGCGAAATAATATTTTCTGTCTCATACTGTCTCATTCAAATTTGAATGAAATAGTCGAGATGTCGAAAGTTGAAATGAGTTTATCAGACATTTTTATCTACGACGAGATTGCCATACCTGGCATAACTCTTTTTTTTTATGGAAAATTATGTAAAGAAACTTTGTCTTTGGTACTGTTGATAGTACATTCAGCACTGCGACACTTAGCAAATACGCTTATTAATGGAACGTTTGACTTCTGCCACCACTTCAAGTTGACTTATTCTGAAACTAAGAACACTACAGAATATCACTGAACTCAATTTATTTTCCAAAAATCGATCAATGATGAGAAAACAATTGAAATAGATACACTACCGCTTATGGCAAGAAACAAATGATCAGTTCAACCAGATAAATACAGTTGAATTTTCTCTAAACTCGAAGACTAAGGAGTGCTGTTTTCTCATGTCGCAAGGTGGAGAGGCCCAGAACACGTTTCAACGCACGGGAGTCGCGGGACCAGAATGAATAAATAACCAGACAGAGTGAATTAACAAGATACTTGTTACGGCAAGGTTGGGTGCGAACCTTACTTTTACAAGGACGGGCGGTGTCCCCAGGTAAGATGATGACTAGTCATTGACCTTTTTATGTTACAGGGATCACAGCGTAGTCAAGAACAATTAATCTATTCACTTTACCCCCGGATCCAGAATGGCTTTTTCAAGCCAGGGCTCTTTTTAGAGCCAAGTACTTGGGAAAGAATTCGAGCAGCGAACGGGGATTAAAGTGAAATAGAGAGATGGGAAAGAAGACCAAGAAAATATTCGAGAGCGACTACTTTGACACTAGTAGTAGTAGCGACGACGAGACCACCGACCCAGGGCGTGCCGGAGCTGGTCAAACAGCTTCGAGATTCCAGGGACCTGAATGCGGAACTGATATCGGAGAATAAGACTTTCCAAATGCAGTTGAGGAACGCCATGGCCGTCATCACAGGAGTCCACACCAGCTAAAACTCCGAAAGAGATCCTCCAGGAGCCCCCTCAGAAGCCCCCCCAGAAGGCCGACAAGGTAGCCGAGTCCAGTATCCCGGACGTGAACATGGAATCGGTGTCCATCCTCCAGCCCGAAACCGTTGACCAAGTCAACGAGGAAAAGAGGCCCCATATGTCTTCTTCCGAAAACGAAGGAGATAACAACGATCTTGATGACTTCACGGAAGTCATCAGGAATAAGAAGGCTGTTCGCTCTAGGCAAGTAGCGCAACACCAAACTTCCACATCAACTAGTACTACCAAACCGGTAGTACCAACCACGCCTTCTACGGCCAGCGGGACCAGAACAGGAATAATCGTGCCAAACCCGGAGACCGCAAATAATGCAGGACAGTAGGGCCAACGAGGAGGCCCTAAAAAACCGCCCGCAATTATTATACGAGATAAGAGCATGTGGCTCCAAATCTCGACAATGCTGCGAGACCGAAGCATCGGCTTCACCAAGGCGCAGTCTAGGCAAGATGTATACTACCTGTATACGAACACCGAGGCTGACTGGAGAAGTACCACTAAAATGCTCGAGGCATCAAACTTGGACTTCTTCACATACCAACTGAAAATCGATATACCTCTGCATGTGGTCATCAGAGGTATACCCGAAACCATTTCAGCGGGCAACGTGAAAAGAGATCTAATTGAACGAAAGTTCGCAGTCATCGAGTGGCATAAGATGACATCGCGAAAAACAAGAGCAGTCTTGCCACTGTTCCTTGTAAAAGTACCGAGAGAGTACAGCGATATTTTCAAGCTAAGCGAGGTTCTGTATAGTTATGGTCGAGAAACAACGACGGCAGAGCGGCAGAGTCTCTCAATGCCACAAGTGCCATTGGACACGCACGAATGCAGGAAAACGAGGGAAACTGCAGCGGGAACCATACCGAAAAATACGCAGGATGCCCACGCTTTCCAAAACCTAGGGTTGGAACACCGCAAGCTACCAAGCAGGGCCCACCACCCCCAGGCAGAGACCAGCACCGCCAAGGCAGGAAGAGCGAGTACCGAGGAACGGAGCACAGCCACAGACCCAACCACCGCAATGGGGACCTAAACAGAACAAATCCGCAACCACCCAGCAGGATAACATTCTCCAGATAATGTCGAAGGCAACCCCACAGGTCCTAGACAAACTCTTGACGGTTATCAACGCCATGGTCTAACACTCCGGGACAGTAATGCCAGTACGAATCCCGAAATTCCTGCAGATTTGTTCATGGAACATCAACGGAGCAATCCAGCGCAAAGATGAACTGCTAGAGCTCATCTCCAGAATATTGGTGGACGTAATGGCATTGCAAGAGACCAGGCTAAACCCAGGCAAGAACTTCGACATGCCAGGATACACGCGATATAGGAACGACAGACCAGGTCCCAGAGCCAGAGCGGGAGGCACTCTCTTCCTGGTAAAATCGGACCTAGAGCACAACGAGGACACACTACCAGGGCTTTCATTCGGTGAATTGGTAGCGATCAGAGTAAAAGTGGATGGCATTGGACTCGTAAGGATCTTCTCCGCCTATAGTCCGCCTAGCCCCATCCTCGGGAATACAGACCTGGAGAAACTATTCCCCGACCATCACCCCACGGTGGCCATAGGGGATTTCAATGCGAAGTCCAGGAACTGGGACTTCCGCAACGAAAACCAACGAGGCACCGCACCGACGCACCAACCAACCAACAAATTACCCCGGGAGAGAAGGAGATACCCCGGACATACTAGACATAGCTCTTATACAGAATATTCCAACCCAGTGGATATTTCTGTATTGGACGAAGGATCATCGGACCATAACCCAATCCTACTGACAGTGGGGTAGGAAGAAGCCGAAACCGCGAAAGCGACGAAGCGGATAGTCGACTGGTCACTTTTCGCAAGAGCTGCCCACGACAACATAGACATCCCCAGGATAAAGACCGCACCTCAACTAGAAGAGGCGATTGCAGGACTGGGACAAGCTATACTCACAACCATGGACAAATGCTCGAAACACATCATAAAAACAAATGTCGACTTCCAAGGAGGGGTTCCGCCCGAAATCAGGGAGATGGTCAGGCTGTGGAGATGTTTGAAAAAACGCTGGCACCCGACGACAAACGTCAGTTCAATCTTGCTGCCAGAATTGAATTGAACTGAGGCTGTTCAGAGATCGAAAGTGGTCTAAACCGTACGAGGGGAAAAATTGCTGCAAATGAGATACTACCACGATCCTTCACATATATTGCCCCTAGGTTAAGAAACATATTACCAGGTTGGATGAAATCAATAAACTCCTTAAACTTATTCAAAAAGAAAGTGAAGGCTTGGATTTTGTCTATGAATAGAATCAATTTGCACAATCTTATTGACTCCGCATGAAATTTCATTGTACAGTTCTCAATTTCTTTGTATGCTTGACTACGTCACTATGTTGGGAGTCTGATGTTGGCGTAAATATATATTTCATATTTTTTAGCAATTATGTTTTACTTATATCTAACCTTGCGATCCTGAACAATTCAAATTCTCTATTATTTACTCCTATCACTATTGTATAACCTTTTTATAGACTTTTACACATATACTCATATATACAGAGGTCCTTAATACGTAACCATTTCTAACAGTGGATAGACAGTTCCAAAGTAGGTACT
Organism: Chrysolina haemoptera; assembly: GCA_958298965.1. Taxonomy (NCBI): domain Eukaryota; kingdom Metazoa; phylum Arthropoda; class Insecta; order Coleoptera; family Chrysomelidae; genus Chrysolina; species Chrysolina haemoptera. Next base: position 22,341,466 of record OY282596.1, on the reverse strand, counting down.
AAACTGTAAAACACATGACTGATTTTTTTGATTTTTTGATTCATCTGGTCCATAAGGTAGAAACTGCCCATAGACAAGCTCCTTGAGAACTTTTTTGGGACATTCCCATATGACTAAGTAAATCTGTGTAGTCTAATACCTACTTTTGTCCGTGTTTTTTTATTGATTAATTACTACCTTCTAGGATTTTAAATATGTGTAGATTAAGTGATTTTAAACATTTCTTACCCGTAATTTTATATTTATACTTATGTTTTTTTAACCTTCACATACAGGCCATATACAAGCATCTGATGCTTCCATGGTCGTCACCTAATCAAAAACACAATCACAAACAAGCATTTTTGCTTCTGTGATGATTCGCTTATTCACTGAATGTACTTATACGTATTTCCTATTTTTTACTGTAAATTTCTTTAAGTGAATAAATTATTATTATATTAAATTATTATTAACGTTTGGACAAACTGAACTCAGAAGACAACTCCCTGTGGAAAATGCAGAAAATCCTCCGGAATTGCATGAGGAAACCGTGCCCCCTCTTCTCGGCGACATGGGCGTGGTTTTTACGGAGGCGGACAAGGCCAAAGCATTTGCGGACTCCTTCGAACGCCAATGCCGTGAAAACCGGGTCGATTTCACCGACGAAGTCGAAGAGACAGAAACACACGTAGAGCAGTCGATCAGAAGTCTCAGACGAACCGAAGGCGCAGACACCTTCCTGGAACCCACATCAACAGAAGAAATCAAGAACACACTCAGGCACGCAGAGACTAGGAAAGCACCTGGTCCAGATGACATACCGATCAGAGCAATAAAAGCCCTACCTAGGAAGGGCATAGCTGCTCGGACCAACATTATCAACGCCATCCTGAGACTGAGACATTTCCCAGCTAGCTGGAAGGAAGCAACAAGAACAACGGGTTTCCACAAAACCACCGATCCATCAGCTTGAAACCCGCGATGAGCAAGATCGCGGAAAGAGTAATCCAGACACGACTCGAGGCAATATCTGCAGAACTGAACGTCCTTCCAGACGAAAAGTTCGGTTTCAGACACGAGCACTCAACAGAACTCCAGAGCGGAGTTACATCCAAGCTTCAGCGACAGATCAACAAACTAGAACCGTGGTCCAACCATTGGAAGATCGAAATCAATGCAGACAAAAGCAAGGCCACCCTGTTCACGAGGCGACGTAGGACACCAGAGGGCCATGTGACTATGAACGAACGACGAGGACATTCCATGGGTAGACGAAGCCGAGTACCCAGGAGTGACACTAGACAAGAAACTCACGTTGCCCATAGATTAGCACTAGCAAAAGCCGCAAGGCATAAGCTGGGACCGCTCATCGGACGTAGGAGTACCATGGCTCTCGAGCTGAAACTACTCCTCATCAGGACAATTTTCCTGCCTATAGTGTTATACGCGTCGACCGCTTGGGGTCAATGCGCGAACACATATAGGCATTATATAGGCAAATAATCCAGGCCTTCTTCAACGTCTGCCTACGAATGGCAACGGACGCTCCGCGATACATGCCAAACAGGTTCATCTACCGAGACCTAGATGTCCATCCTGACTACATCGATAGACTGATAAAAAACCACGCTCTGGAGAGAGTAGAGACCCACTCAAACCCGCTACTCACGGAACTGCACGAGCACAGACGTGAGAAAGACGAGAGAGACAGGGACAAATACAGGCAACCTGTAAACCAGAGAGATAACGACACCCCGGAAGAAGTAAGATGAATGCGGGAGCTCCGGCGACTGCAACGTCTACTTCAATAAGGGTACAGCTAACGATGACTAATGATATTTTCTTTTTATGTTTCAGGTTCCTCACATCGGAAATCCAGTCAGACAAGCTAGGGCCATCAGGCACAGCAATAGGTCCTTCAGCCAGTTTCAGGGGGGCATCATGCACAGTAAATAAAGTCAGTTAAATTCAACTCATGTCAGATATAATGCAGTTCAGGCGCGCAAAAACTGAGCACTCCATATCAAAACGATCAGATAGCATTCTGCTGATCGCCAATCAACAGGATGAGGATCCGATCAGTGAGAGCGGTGGCGGTGGAAGGGGGAGGGAGCGTTCGAGCACGTAAAAAGTGCTGGGGAACTCCTTCTTCCGGGCCTCAACCTTAGGGGGTGCATGATGATGTGAAGAATGATTATGTGGGATGTGAATTGTAACGAATGTAACGATTCGGACTAGGAACAAATGGCATCCAAGCCGTCTTCACTCTTCAGTGGACTTGGAGTCTTCCCTCTTGTTTCTGTTAAGCCGGCTCAAACGACTCGTGTACTTGGCAAATACACAATTATTTGCGTACTTGGCAAGAATAAGAGCTTTGCGAATTGCGATGGCAAGCAGGGCTCTCACATGACGTGTACAATGTACGCGAGCGCGAACATTTGGCTTAAAACCTTGACAAATGAATCAGTGGTCTTTGAAAACTAACGAATAGTCGCAGTAAAAGCCAATTATTTGTGCATTCCGTTTGAGCGCCTCTACAAGTATAGACAAGTATGTACTTGGCAAGTGTACGAATAATCGTGATCCCTTTGACTCGTGCCATTTTTACCGACCACAAAATAAATGGAAAAGCAACGAGTGACAAATAATTGTTCAAGTAACCCACTCACACGACATGGCAAGTATGCGCAAGTAACGATTATTCGTCAAGTACACGAGTCGTTTGAGCCCGGCTTTAGAAAGGAGCGTGTTGATTAAACATATTTTTCAGCACTACTGTTCGCCTCTCCTGTTACTCCACCCGACGAATTAACGGATCACGTGGCAATGTGACACAGCGCACGTCGATATCCCTTCCTCGAGCTAGTCGGGAAGAAATTGTGATGCTCTCTCAACATATAGCAAGCTATTCTTTACGCTCTCATGAAACCACCATACCCAAGATGAAAACTTTCCGATACTGTATATGTCTATTTATTATATTTTACTATTGTAATATTTCATGAGTTATAGTTTTGTGAAATTACTTCGTTTTCAATGATAAATACAGTATTACTTGAAATGCTAAACGTTAAACATACTTCAGGAAAAAAAACAGAAAAAACCAGAAAAAAAAACGGAAATAAAACCCTCAGAAAATAAAACCGGAATAACAGCCCATAGGAAAAAACCCGGAATTAAAACCCATAGGAAGAAACCCAAGGAAAAACATTTCAATGCACACAAATGTCTACGTAAGGTTAGTTCGTTCTGGTTAATCAGACTAAATAATTACTGAACATAGAATGAAGGCTTTCACGGCAGGAAGTAGAATGGGATCACCTCCGTGGAGGCGGTTTGGACATTTCGCTCATATCTGCGGTGAGCATCTTCAGTTTGGATGTTGTCTTCTCGAAGAGCAGCGTAAAACTTATGAAAAATAATTACTCCTCGCAAAATGTATGTTTTCAATATCCACTCACTCGAATGCCTACTTAAGGTCATTTCGTTCTAGTTGGATCAGACTAAATGATTACTTCTTTTTCCTAGATTTTTTTCGAGAGTTTTTATTCCGAGTGTTTTTTAGGGGGGCTTTTATTCCGGGGGTTTCTATCCGGGTTTTTTCCCGTTTTCTTCCCTGGGTTTTATTTCCTAGATTCATAATAAATACCTATGACTTTTTACCGAAAACTCGGCGCCCAGCAATGTTGTGCCCCCCGCCCTTAATTTCTAGAACCGCCACTGGGGATATATGATACAGTAAGGGCACGATAGGATTTGCTTTCAACCTAGCGCACACACGTGTTGGAAACACTACTACACTACACTAAGAGTTCTAGTTTGGATGTTACTGCTAGTATAATTGAGAATTGAACTTTCTTAAGGTAAGTCGGTTAATCTCTAAATATACTAGGTATTCTAAATGGCTGGGAAATAAAGCACGGCAATATAGCGCTCAAAATCTGTAAATCAGTGGAGTTCCATGGAGAGAGTTTTATTTTCCTCATTTCCTAAGAAGTAACTTAACTGTGTGTGATTCGATTTGAATTAATATCAGTTCACAATAAAGATATGATGTCATTTATTTTCCCTCCTAAACTGGTTAACCAACAGAAAGTATGATAAATGTCATGTACACGTATTTAAATGAAGTAATCAGTCATTTTGATTTTAGTTCGAAAATATGAAAAGGACATTCATAAAATCTGTTGTGGAATCATCTGCGTCTGAAAGACAAACTTTAGTCGCTATTTTCCATCGTTCAGGATAAACTATTGGGAGGTATTCATGTTGAAAAGGGAAACATTCTCTATGAAAATGACCACATGAGAAAATAAAGCATATCGCACTGTACAGTCTCACGGAAAGTAACTTTCTGCACTCCTGCGGAAATGCTGTCAAATACATAATTTGTTTAGATCTACAGCTCTCACGCTGACAAATATATAATTCCCATTCAGATTTTCCAACGTAATATTTAATTTGAAGCACAAACTATTTGGATGATGACGAGAAACCTTTCTGTTCCAATTGCGAAAAGAGAAGGAAATGCACGAAGTCTATATCAATTCATAAATTTCCAAAAATTCTAGTGATCCATCTGAAACATTTTTCTCCAGAAAATTTCAATAATAAATTGAGTGTTACAATTTATATTCCTGTGGAAGGGTTCGATATGAACAACTATGCAGCAAATAATACAACACCTCATCGTGGCAACCTGTATGCTTTGTGCAATCACAGTGGAACATCTTTTGGTGGACACTACACAGCTTACTGTAGACACCCTTATGAAAACATCTGGCACGAGTATAATGACTCGCGTGTGACTCCAATTACAATGGGATCACTAGTGAGCCGAGACGCTTATGTCCTTTTTTATGAGTCTTGCTCATAAAATTATGACTAGCATCATTAATAGTAGTTGGATGTTGTGTTCATGTTTTCAATTTTTTTTACATTTGATAATTATTGTACTCTTTAATTATACCGGAATATAAAGGAATATAAAACTATTTGAAATGTAAGTATTTTTTTTTCAAATTTAAGAAAAAGTTGACCTCGCTTGTAATCGATCCCAAGTACCTACTACGGACACAATAAATAAAAATAATTGAAATTTTTTTCCTATAAATTCACAATTCTGAAAACGATATTTTATTGAAGAAACAAACTTCTGCTCTAGTCTCAGCAGGTGTGCCCCACGGTACCCCGACTGTTGTCAGCCCTCGAGACCAGCACAATGCTTAGATAGTGCCAAGGGTCCCCGTGAGAGGACGCTGGTAACTCCGCCGTTGAGCGAAAACGTCGTACTTCAATAGAATAACAGCGGTAACTAAATTAGGTCCGCATCCTGCATTGCCTATGCGTGTGTTGTCACTGTTGTCATCTCATTCACTTCAGACAAAACTGGAACCCCATAGTTTGTGAGGCACGATGTTTCGGTGCTGTCTCGGAAAAGGCTATAAGTAAATTACCGGGAAGTATTGCGCATTGCAAATTCAACCCTATACCAACTGAGCTATCTGATCGCATATATTTTGTATTTATAATAATTATAAAAAAACTACGTTAAACTACGTTTACTATTCGTAAAGAAAATATTTTGCATTTGAAAATAATTATCTAACATAGATGGAGTTAGTTCTCAGTCAGCCTTTTTGATAGATTTTCTTGCACCCATATCAATAATATCGATATTATTTGGTAAAATTATGGCGTGGTCGTAGGAAAAATAGTGTATGTACACATTAATTGTGCGAAAGTGATTTTGACAAATGGCACTTTCCGCACTGGTAATGTAATATACGAAAATTGTCACGTTTCTCTTACACAGGTTATCTCTATTTTGAATCACTGTTTATATTTTCGACAAGCTTGGACTTTATCCATAGGTATGCCATTTGTTACTCCAACTACATGTACCATGTTCATCATATAAACAGAAAGGCATACTGCTTAAAAAGGCAGAAATTTTTGTTTATATTATAGGGGTCAAGTGGCACATCGTTGAAAAGAGAATTAAATTCTCTTTGCAACCATCCAAATATTTTTGAATTTTGTTTATAATTTTTTTCCCAATTTCGATTTTTATGCCTTTCGAAATTTTTAAGTTAATGTGCCCCCAGTGCCATCTGTCAAGTAATTGCAATGTTTCTTCTCTCAAAAAGTAGTATCGGTAATACCCTTCAAAAAATTTTTGGTTTCATTGTTCCACATCAAACCGTTCAAATTTATCGAGGTATGAGTAGTAATCAGATCCGCATTTATATTTGATATTTCGAATTTAAATAGTAAAAAAAAATATTTACGAAATTCAAAAAAATTTAAATGGTTGTAAAGAGAATTGAATTATTTTTTCAACTATGTGCCACTTGATTCCCCATGCCATTTAAAAATTTTGAGTCGATGGGCCCCCCCGCGCCCCCTATTGAGCAATCACCATATTTTTTATTTCAAAAAGTAGCATTGGTGAAACCCTCGAAACAGTTTTTTATTCATGTTTCTACGTCGAGCCGTTCAAAAGTTAACAGGGGGGGGGGCTATTGAAAGCCTCACTGGATATACTAATATATACAACTTTAAATATATACAACTTCTATTAGGACCTTGTACGGTCAAAATTTTGATGACTAGCCTGATAGGGTATGCTGTGCAATACATTTTTTTGTTTTTGTATATGTATATGCCTATAGGTGAATAAAGTGCTATTCTATTCTACATTGATGATCTACTAAACTATGATTCGATGGCGAATATTGTCCTGTCGATTGACAAGACAAAAATAAACTTTCCTTCCACTTGTGGTATTTCAAGTGTATTGTAATGGTGTTTTTCAACACGATTATTAGCTATTAGCTATGTAACGGAAACTTTGAACGTTATTTTCACCCACGTCCGAATGATTTGAAATTTGTGTGTTCATAATTCCGGTGACAAACCAAAATGAAATTTTTGTTATAGAAAAAAACAAAATGGCGGCTCCAAGATGGCGGACGAGTTTTGTGATTATGGTCCGATTTGATTCGAAATTGGTATGTATGGGTTTTCGGGGTCAGAGATTATGAGTTTTTTATCAAAATTCATAAATTCAAAATGGCGGCTCAAAAATGTCGGACCAGATTTCTGATTATGGTCAGATTCGATTCAAAATTAGTGTGTGAGGGTTTTCGGGTCACAGATTATGAGTGTTTTGGCAAAATTAATGAAATCAAGATGGCGGCCCAAGATGATGGACGAGTTTTGTGATTATGGTCAGATTCAATTCAAAATTGGTATGGTTTTCGAGCTCGGAGATTTCGATTTTTTAGTAATTAAAAAAATAATAAGTAGTTTAAAAAACTAAAGAACACACTTTGCTTCCGACATGGACTAAAAAGTAAAAAATAATTAACAATTCAATTACTCAAATGTAAAAAAAGCGTGGGTGCTTTCGATCTACAATCTCATATATTCAGTTTAATTTAACAATAATGAGCGTTCAAGAACTTAAGAGAACTTTGTCAAGCACCCCACGCTTTTTGTACAATAATTGAGTAATTGAATTGTTAATTATTTTTTACTTTTCAGTCCATGTCGGGAGCAAAGCGTGTTCTTCAGTTTTTTTTTTAAACTATTATTTTTTTAATGACTAAAAAATCGAAATCTCCGACCCCGAAAACCATACTAATTTTCAATGGAATTTGACCATAATCACAAAACTCGTCGACCATCTTGGGCCGCCATCTTGAATTCATAAATTTTCCCAAAAATTCATAATCTCTGACCCCGAAAACCCTCACAAACTAATTTTGAATCGAATCTGACCAAAATCACAAATCTTGTCCGCCATCTTGGAGCCGAGTTGAATTTATGAATTTTGATTAAAAAAATCATTATCTCTGTTATTTGTTATTTGCTCAAACTTATCAAAAGAAATTGTAGGTTACGTTTATTGTTTTCATGAATGTCGATTTTCTATGTTAAACTGTTGCTTTTGTGAAATATCAATCGATTTGGTCAGAAAAATGGTAGACTAAAAGGATGAGGCATTTTGAGCGATTTTTTACTGAAAAAATCGTGTTTGAAAATGGCGGATTTTTCTAGATTCAGAAGGACATAACTCGAATAGTACTTGAAAGCACCACACATTTTTATTCAGATTCGTGTTCAGGGACCCTATTTTCAAATATCTGCTACCCCAAGTTGCATGCGACAAAATATGTCAATCGCCTTTTTCGTATAAGTATGCATTGAAAAGGGATGGAGATATTTTGTCGCATGCGACATAGGGTAGTAGAGATTTGAGAATAGGGCCCCAGTGAGCACTGTTAAAACTGAATAAAAAAATCACCGATAATTTCTAGAAAGTCTTGATCTCCACAGTCCATAGTCCATATGTAATGTTTGATGAAATTATTAAAATTACACAATAAATTGACTTGAAATTTCGCCAAATCTGAGCAATTTTTTACCAAGCCGCCAAATTCAGCAATAACATTTGATGGCATTCTAAAATGTCACGTTTTGCACTTTTCATCGACAAAATTTCTCAATGAGTGTGGATAAATTGCTGACCGAAAAATAATTCTGCCTTCCAGAACCTTGGGAAATATTTAACCGAACCAAAATCTAAAACTAAGTTGTATATGATGAGTTGTTCGTGCCACCATAGAAAAAAATTAAATCAACCCCCTCATAAGGGTAGTTTACACTTGTGATTTTTCGAAAAACTTTGCAGATTGGGGTTTCCAGTCGAGATATTTCATTGAAGCACTAGAATATGATTTATCAAAACGTACTTTTCATGCCACCATGAAAAAAAATCATCAAATCATTATCAAATGGATCAGACCCAGGGTTGCGACGATTTAAATCAAATGATTTAAATCCATCAAGGATGGAATTGTTGGAAATATTTCTTCTGCAGTAGCACTTAAATCAATAAATCACGAATCAATCAAAAAAATCAGATTAATTGATTTTTTGCAACTATGATCAGACCCCAAATAAGGATAGTTTGTACTTAAGGTTTTTTGAAAAACTTTGAAAAACTTTTTGAAAAAGGTTTCCAGAATAGATATTTCATTGAAACAGTAGAATGTGATTTCTCAAAACTTGCCTTTTGTGCCACCATAGAAAAAATTTGTATCCATCACATAAGGGTAGTTAATACTTATGATTTTTTGAAAAACTTTGCTGACCGATGGTTTCCAGTGAAGATATTTCATTGAAACTGGCAATAATGATTACCCAAAACGTACTTCTTATGCCACCATACAAAAAATTGGGAACAGCCCCCTCATTAGGGAAGTTTATACTTGTGATTTATCGGAAAACTTTGCTGACCGATGGTTTCCAGTGAAGATATTTCATTGAAACTGTAAATAATGATTACTCAAAACGTACTTCTTATGCCACCATCAGCCCCCTCATAAGGGAAGTTTATACTTGTGATTTTTCGGAAAACTGCTGACCGATGGTTTCCAGTGAAGATATTTCATTAAAACTGTAAACAATGATTACTCAAAACCTACTTTTTATGCCACCATACAAAAAATTGGGATCAGCTCCCGCATAAGGGAAATTTATACTTGTGATTTTTCGAAAAACTTTGCTGACCGATGGTTTCCAGTGAAGATATTTCATTGAAACTGTAAATAATAATTACTCAAAACGTACTACTTATGCCACCATACAAAAAATTTGGAACAGCCCCCTCATAAGGAAAGTTTATACTTGTGATTTTTCGGAAAACTTTGCTGACCGATGGTTTCCAGTGAAGATATTTCATTGAAACTGTAAATAATGATTACTCAAAACGTATTTCTTATGCCACCATACAAAAAATTTGGAACAGCCCCCTCATAAGGGAAGTTTATACTTGTGATTTTTCGGAAAACTGCTGACCGATGGTTTCCAGTGAAGACATTTCATTGAAAGTGTAAATAATGATTACTCAAAACGTACTTCTTATGCCACCATACAAAAAATTGGGAACAGCCCCCTCATAAGGGTAGTTTATACCTGTGATTTTTCGGAAAATTGGCTGACCGGGGGTTTCCAGTACGTAGAGATATTTCATTGAAACAGTGAAATATGATTTTTCAAAACGTGCTTTTTGTGCCTCCATATAGAAAAATTGGATCAACCCCTACATAAGGGTAGTTTCCAGTTCCAGTTCTGTGAAGATATTTCGTTGAAACGGTAGAAAATGATTGATTGCACCTATTATATTATTCTCACCACCATAAAAAAAACATTCACTATAAAAATCCACTCTGGGAAATAAATGATAGAAAATAAATAAAATACAGTCTCATGAATCAATACTTAAGAAATTAAATATACTATTACTCCAAGATAACCTTGTATAAACCACAGGGATTTCTGAAATAAATAAACTACCGCACGTTTTGAAAAATCATATTTTGATGCTTCAATGAAATATCTCTACTGGAAACCCCAGTCAGCAAAAGTTTTTCGAAAAATCACAAGTATAAACTACAGTTATGCGGGGGCTGATCCCATTTTTTTGTATGTTGACATAAAAAGTACATTTTGAGCAATCATTATTTACAGTTTCAATGAAATATCCTCACTGGAAACCATCGGTCAGCCCTTATATAGGGGCTGATCCAATTTTTTCTATGATGGCACAAGAAGTACGTTTCAAAAAATCATACTATACTGTTTCAATGAAATATATTCACTAGAAACCCCCAGTCAGCAAAGTTTTTCGAAAAATCACAGGTATAAACTACCCTCATGTTGGGGCTGATCCAATTTTTAGTATGGTGGCATAGAAAGTACGTTTTGAGCAATCATTTTCTACAGTTTTAATGAAATATCTTTACTGGAAACCACCGGTCAGCAAAGTTTTTCGAAAAATCACAAGTATAAACTACCCTTATGTGGGGGCTGATCAATTTTTTGTATGGTGGCATAAAAAGTACGTCTTGGGTAATCATTATTTACATTTTCAACGAAATATCTTCACTGGAAACCCCCGGTCAGCAAAGTTTTTCGAAAAATCACCAGTATAAACTACCCTTATGTGGGGGCTGATCCTAATTTTTTGTATGGTGGCACAAAAATTACGTTTTGAGTACGGGTGTGAAGTTGTCCACATCCACAAATATACTCCAAGAAAAAAGTTAGGTCAATATATTTTCAGTGATTACGAAAGGAATAACGAGCGAAAACATATTCTAATCGAGCAGTGCAGTCGTAATAATATGATCTCCCACCTTATAAGACCCCCCTTCCGTTTGCCAGGCCTTCAGAGGGTGATAAAGGGGTAATTTCTAGGAAATAAATCAATAACTTTTCCAAATGAGCTAGTACCGCATTCTGCTTTTAGTATGTGTTTCATAAAGGAAAAATGAATCGAACAACATCCCCCATATAGTTAGTCTACTACTCTAACTACTAGCTCATTTGAAAGAGTTATTGAATATATCCTCGAAACTACCCCCTCTACCACCCTCTCGAGGGCTGACTAACTATATGGGGGATGTTGTTCGATTCATTTTTCCTTCATGAAACACATACTAAAAGCAGAATGCGGTACTAGCTCATTTGAAAGAGTTATTGAATTATATCCTCGAAACTACCCCCTCTACCACCCTCTCGAGGGCTAAATAACTATATGGGGGGTGTTGTTCGATTCATTTTTCCTTCATGAAACACATACTAAAAGCAGAATGCGGTATTAGCTCATTTGAAAGAGTTATTGAATTATATCCTCGAAACTACCCCCTTACCACCCTATCGAGGGCTGACTAACTATATGGGGGATGTTATTCGATTCATTTTTCCTTCATGAAACACATACTAAAAGCAGAATGCGCTACTAGCTCATTTGAAAGAGTTATTGAATTATATCCTCGAAACTACCCCCTCTACAGGGCTGACTAACCATATGGGGGATGTTGTTCGAATTATTTTTTCTTCATGAAACACATACTAAAAGCAGAATGCGGTACTAGCTCATTTGAAAGAGTTATTGAATAATATCCTCGAAACTACCCCCTCTACCACCCTCTCGAGGGCTGACTAACTATATGGGGGATTTTATTCGATTCATTTTTCCTTCATGAAACACATACTGAAAGCAGAATGCGGTAGTAGCTCATTTGAAAGAGTTATTGAATTATTTCCTCGAAACTACCACCTCTACCACCCTCTCGAAGGCTGACTAACTATGCGGGGGATGTTATTCGTTTCATTTTTGCTTCATGAAACACATACTAAAAGCAGAATGCGGTACTAGCTCATTTGAAAGAGTTATTGAATAATATCCTCGAAACTACCCCCTCTACCACCCTCTCGAGGGCTGACTAACTATATGGGGGATTTTATTCGATTCATTTTTCCTTCATGAAACACATACTGAAAGCAGAATGCGGTAGTAGCTCATTTGAAAGAGTTATTGAATTATTTCGTCGAAACTACCACCTCGACCACCCTCTCGAAGGCTGACTAACTATGTGGGGGATGTTATTCGTTTCATTTTTGCTTCATGAAACATATACTAAAAGCAGAATGCGGTACTAGCTCATTTAAACGAGTTATTGAATTATATCCTCGAAACTACCCCCTCTACCACCCTCTCGAGGGCTGACTAACTTTGTGGGGGATGTTATTCGTTTCATTTTTGATTCATGAAACACATACTAAAAGCAGAATGCGGTACTAGCTCATTTGAAAGAGTTATTGAATTATATCCTCGAAACTACCCCCTCTACCACCCTCTCGAAGGCTGACTAACTATATGGGGGATGTTATTCGTTTCATTTTTCCTTCATGAAACACATACTAAAAGCAGAATGCGGTACTAGCTCATTTGAAAGAGTTATTGAATTATATCCTCGAAACTACCCCCTCTACCACCCTCTCGGGGGCTGACTAACTATATGGGGCATGTTGTTCGATTCATTTTTCCTTCATGACACACATACTAAAAGCAGAATGCGGTACTAGCTCATTTAAACGAGTTATTGAATTATATCCTCGAAACTACCCCCTCTACCACCCTCTCGAGGGCTGACTAACTATATGGGGGATGTTATTCGTTTCATTTTTCCTTCATGAAACACATACTAAAAGCAGAATGCGGTACTAGCTCATTTGAAAGAGTTATTGAACTATATCCTAACTACCCCCTCTACCACCCTCTCGAGGGCTGACTAACTATGTGGGGGATGTTATTCGTTTCATTTTTCCTTCATGAAACACATACTAAAAGCAGAATGCGGTACTAGCTCATTTGAAAGAGTTATTGAATTATATCCTCGAAACTACCCCCTCTACCACCCTCTCGAGGGCTGACTAACTATATGGGGGATGTTATTCGTTTCATTTTTCCTTCATGAAACACATACTAAAAGCAGAATGCGGTACTAGCTCATTTGAAAGAGTTATTGAATTATATCCTCGAAACTACCCCCTCTACCACCCTCTCGGGGGCTGACTAACTATATGGGGCATGTTGTTCGATTCATTTTTCCTTCATGACACACATACTAAAAGCAGAATGCGGTACTAGCTCATTTAAACGAGTTATTGAATTATATCCTCGAAACTACCCCCTCTACCACCCTCTCGAGGGCTGACTAACTATATGGGGGATGTTATTCGTTTCATTTTTCCTTCATGAAACACATACTAAAAGCAGAATGCGGTACTAGCTGATTTGAAAGAGTTATTGAACTATATCCTAACTACCCCCTCTACCACCCTCTCGAGGGCTGACTAACTATGTGGGGGATGTTATTCGTTTCATTTTTCCTTCATGAAACACATACTAAAAGCAGAATGCGGTACTAGCTCATTTGAAAGAGTTATTGAATTATATCCTCGAAACTACCCCCTCTACCACCCTCTCGAGGGCTGACTAACTATATGGGGGATGTTGTTCGATTCATTTTTCCTTCATGAAACACAGACTAAAAGCAGAATGCGGTACTAGCTCATTTGGAAAAGTTATTGATTTATTTCCTAGAAATTACCCCTTTACCACCCTCTGAAGGCCTGGCAAACGGAAGGGGGGTTATAATAAGGTGGGAGATCATATTATTACGACTGCACTGCTCGATTAGAATATATTGACCTAACTTTTTTCTTGGAGTATATTTGTGGATGTGGACAACTTCACACCCGTGTTTTGAGTAATCATTATTTACTGTTTCAACGAAATATCTTCACTTGAAACCCCCGGTCAGCAAAGTTCTAAGAAAAATTACAAGAATAAACTACCCCCAAATGGGGGTGGATTTCAATCTTTAATATGGTGGCAGGAAAATATTTCTCAATAGATATCTTTTTTGCATTATCATTTTGATATTCGCAGTTCAAGTCTGAAATTAATGAAATATTATATTCCGTTCAGCAAACTATTTTTTCCCTTTCTGAGTTCGTAGTTGTTAAGTTGAAAGTTAACCAACTCCGTAATTATTAATTCTTAATTTAAATGACAGACGTAAATGTAAAAACCTTCATATACGTTCTTTTGTATTCAACATTCTTAGTTCTTAGTTGTTAGTATAATTCTTAGTTTAGTTGAATCTATAAACCCAACACACATAGGTATATTCGTATAGACTATTTTGGTTAGTTTCACATGTAGAGATGACGCAAAAAAATATTACGCGCCAATTTTCATTACCTACACCCCGTTACTTACATTCGAGACGATCAATTGATATGGTTTTTATTTTTCAGGTATTTAATGTGATAGTATTGAATATTTCGAGCCACACCGATAGCTCAAACTTCAAAGAGTTTAAATAACTTTTATTACAAGTAAATGCGTTTATTCAAAATGGCGACGGTTGTTCTGGAACGCATTGGAAATTTCCAAGTGTTGTTTTCTATGACTAATCCCAAAAATAATTTCCTTACCAGAATTCTGGGGGCACTTGAGGATTCCTTTGCTATAGTGGAGTAGGGCATCATTGAATTTCTTTTCGACATAACATTTATTTCCGAGACGTTTCTCTTCAACAGCGACCAAAATATCTTTTGAGCCCCTTTTTGACAGTTCCAATTTGTTACTGTTCAGTTTTTCATAAATTTCTCTGAATGTTGTTTCTTCATTTGCATCCCATATATTTTCAACTTCGGGTAATTCACTGTGGGCTTGGGCCATTTCAATTTCTTATCTTTTTAACACTCAATTTCTAACAATTTTATCACTAAAATATTCCAACACGGTAACTTGCTGAAATAGACTATACACGACGAGTCCAAAACAATGGTAACGAAGGGATTGAAGGGAAGGGATATATACAAGGTCACAACCTGTACAACTGCGCATGCGTACCTTGCTACGATTGGTAGAGGAATTTTTAGTATTTTTTAAATATTATGGCTAATTCTGAATTCTTATTTGAATGTCAATAGAAAATAACTGTCTCTCGAACTGTCAAATAGGTAATGAAATAGTCATTGGCACTGAAGTAGAGTTTTATTTTAAGGAAATGTTCAAGCTTTGTCGTGCATACTGTTGAAAAACGCAAGTTGAGAAATTGAAAGATTAGTTAGTGGTAGGAAAAACTATCTACTTGAAAAAAACATGTCTAAAATATTTTGAAAATGGGGAAGAACAGTCTGAGCTGCGCAGTCGAGTGATTATTTCTTGACCAAGATAGCGCAAATGATGATTTCATTTCTTCATGAAAAATGTTCAAGTTCCTTTTATTGAAGTTATTGTATGTAATAATTTCAGTGCAAATTTACACTGTCCAGTAAAATTGATTAATATTAGTTGTATTTACATACGACAATTAATTATTATCAGCTAAAAGCTATCGGACACGAATGATCCCGAATCGTTCGGTGAACTTCGGATGTGGCGCCAATTTAAAGGTTTTTGGTTTGAATGCTTTCTTGTTTATTATTTCTTCTGTCATCCAATATACTTTCAGCTTATTGAAAATTGTGAAAAATTGCGGTTTTTAAAAAGGCAGAATTGTTGAAAAATGGGTTTTTCCACACATCCGAAATTTACCGAACGTCTCGGAAACATTTGTGTCCGAATGTATATTTTGAATTCAATTACCTATCCAACGAACACGTAAACAGCTATCACCACAAACTGAAAGTCACCGAAAATTTCCGTAAAATTCATGAAATAGGTATTGTTCAAATACAAATTGACGACAATTTTCTAGTGGCTGTATCTCAATTGCAAACACCCAGATTGCGAACATTTCTCGATTGCGACTTGCAATGCGAACACTTTGTACTTTATGGTTCAGGTAAATCCGGCGCTACATTGACTATAATGTTGAACCGAACATGTGAGTCAAATTATTCGACAGTTCGTGAGGAAAATGTAAAAAAACCCGGCTACATGTACATGTACATGATGCTACGAACACCCTCCAATGTTGGACGTTTGGTAGTTCGTCGTATCGTGTGGCCGACCTTCAAACCTACAAGCTTTTGCGAGCTCCCAATGTCAAGCGTCCAACATTCGCTTTTGGCCGCCACGTTCCGGCTATTGTCGGTATTTTGTACCGAGTCAAAGGAATTCCTCCGAAGCAGTGGCGCAGCAAGGTTTTGAGTGTGAAGATGTGGGGGGGGGGCTGGACATAGAATTTATCACAGTTTATTATTATTATTTTTTCTTCAACAACCAGATGTAATATTATGAAATATAGTATTAATTGGAGGCTTGGGGGAGGGCTGCTCGGAATAGTTTGAGTTATAGGTAAAGTGGTGCCAGTGTTAAAAATTAAATTATTGTTTTTCATTTCATTTCATCATGTAAAGAAACTTAAGATTCCACACTTGACGGAAAACCATTATTTAATAATGAAAAATTATATAATCCAATCTTACGCAGAAACAATAAGTAAATCGTTTGCAAGTATAATATTTTTTTGAGACTTAACAAAGAATTCCACAATATATGCTCTTGGAATACTAGAAGACGTAGAAGGGCCATATAGTTTTTTTATCTTCCATAATTTCGACTTTTATGTCGAAATTTCAATTTTTATCTCGAAATTTCGACTTTTATCTCGAAATAATGGAAAATGGATTATAGGTACGTGAGTTTCAAAAAGTTTGCACCATATAGAAAACTTGTTTATAGTCCATTTGTCAGAAAATGTTACTCTTCATAAAAATTGGTGCATTGCAGAAAACTTACATACAAGTTGTCAGAATTTCAAATATCTGAGCGGTATACAGGGGAGAACAAAAAATAGGAAATTTGATCAAGTGTAAATTAGGTACCCTTATTTTTTACATCATCAAAAAAGTTTATCTACAAAAGTTGTTTTCAATGAAATCTACATTTAAATTCAAAATCATAGCCCAGACGGGACGTGGGGAGTGGTTATCTGGGTAAACGATCCAGCGCGCCCTCCGGATGTGTCAGAGCTCCGGAGACAGGGCCTGACTGGAATATCCTTTTAGGGGAAAAAAAACAATCTTATATCTTATAAACTATGAGGGGTCAAATAAACAATAGAGGAACCACAAAGCCATTGGCTTTCCGCGGTGTGAGTGACAATAGGGAGTTAAGATTAAGACTGTGAGAAAGTGCCAAATAAACTAGAAGAGAAAACGCAAAGCCCATTGGCGCATTGGTCCGCGGTGTAAGTGATTAATAAATAGTAAATTAGTAAATTATATCAGTAAAATGTTAAAAACAGCAAATTAAGGCTAATATCGTGATAAATAACAATAAAAGAACTTATAGAAGAATTTATATAGAAAGCCTTGATCAAGAATTCCAATCGGATGAGGTAAGAGCTATGAAATGGAAATTACATTGTATTATTTACAATTTGGTGAATTTTCAGTCTTTCCACGGAATTCAAGAACTGCTTCAGTTCCCATTTGAAAATATGGCGTGGAATTATTCCAATAGTTTGGTGTATGAAATTATAGATTCTGGAGGACAGTAATATGTGTAAAATATTCAATTTCTCCAGATAGCAATTTGCCACTCCCCCCCACCCTAGTATTCCATAATTCAATCTTGATTGGATTAGTGCATAGTAAATAATTTTCATTTGAGGTAGGTACATGAGTTAAGAGAGAGTTTTGAATTTATGTAACATAGTTCGAAGGGTTTTGATTATTTGATTAATATGTAAATGTAGATATCATCTCAAGTGACTATCAATGGTAACCCCCAAGTATTTGACTCTATATATTGTCTTTATGGTGATAATATTATTATCTTTGTTAATATCCACACAGGTGTAATCTGGTAGATTATTTACGTAGCTGGTTATTGTGAGAAACATAGTCTTTTTGAGATTAATGGTTAATAATTTATGATTGAACCAGTCAATGATGTTTTGAAAGTCTAATTGTACTTTATGTTTCAGATCGATCCAGGAGTCGGCACTGTACAACACAAAGGTATCATCGGCGAAATTGAATATGGTTCCAGAGGTATTGCAAGTAGGTTATTAATATAGATTGAGAAAAGGATGGGATCCAGTACTGTACCTTGGGATACGCCACACCCTACCGTTCTTTCGTTACTTTTTTGGTCACCACTTCTGCGATCTTTGAGGTAGCTTTCAAAGAGATTTTGAACATTACCTCTACAACCCATGTCATTTAGGGCCTACAAAAGCTGTGTGTGATCCACAGCATCGAAGGCCTTCGCAAGGTCTAGGAATACACACAAAGATGGTTTTTCTTTGTCGAGTGTTTCGTGCATTCTTGAAGTTAGGCCTAATCTTACATCCTCCGTTGATTTATTCTTCTGAAAACCGTACTGATTTTCCGAAAGGAATTTATATTTCAGCATGAATGTCTCCATTCTGATGGCTTTCAGCTTTGTGAATCGGTTTTATTACTGCAATCTTATATTCAGGTGGACAAAGTCCCTCTTCCATTACTCTTTTAATGATATATGATAAGGGAGATGCAATCTCAGTGGCAATGTACTTTATTGTTTCTGCAGTAATTCCGTCGATTCCCAGAGCTTTGTTGTTTTTTAAAGTATGAATTATTTCAATAATTTCTTTTTTGTTTGTAGGGCGAAGAAACATAGAATTCAGGCTTTTTTTGCTGATGGTGGCTGTATAGAAGGTTTATTAACGATCTTCTCAGCTAGTTCAGGACCTACTTTTGTAAAATAATCTACGAATATTTCTGCGGTTTCGAAATCAGTTTTTGATCGTTGTTCAAGACATAATCGGTAATTGCTGATTTATTTTTAGTTCCCGTTATGTTATTTATCACCACCTCCTCATGTTTTTTGAGTTGTTTTTATTTTTCCTATTTCAGCTTTGTAATAATTTTGTTTTGATATTTTTATTAAATCATTTAGTTTATTTCTATATCTTGTGATTTTTTAAATTATTTTGATATTCTTTGTAGAGTCGATCTCTTTTCATTATAGAATTGATAACACCCTGGGTGATTCATTCCTTCTTTTTTTGTAGTTTTATGGACATACATACAGAGTGAAATATAAAATCTGCATTAAAAACTAATTAAAATTCAAACAAACGTCGATATTCTAGTACAAATTATAAATTAGACTAAATTTTAAGGTGCATATGAGATACTAGTACTCTTTATGACGACAGAACCAAACAAAATTGGGAAAAAATCTTTTGTTGCGTAGTTGGCTGTGAATCCGAATATGAATATTGTTTTTTACTTTTGAACAACTTTTCTAATTGAACTTCTTTGATAAAATCGAAAATAAGGGTAGTTTACTCTGGATCACCGTCCAGAATTTCAGAATTTTGATAACTTTTATGACGAATGTAATTTTCTGACAAATTCATAATAAAAAAGTTTCCCTTATGGTGCAAACTTTTTGGAACTCACTGAATAATCCAATCTTCTGCAAAAAAACTATACAATTCATTTGGCAAATATCCAACAGAAAACAACTACTGTCCTCTACGACCTTTGAATTATATATTTTTGATACTTGGCAGAGAAATAACAAAAACTACTTTGAGTTGCTTTTTAAATTAATAGCTGAATTTATTTTTCAATTTAAATAATGGGCAACACCTACGTACCGGTTTCATGATACTTGCCAATCATCAGCGAAGGCTAGTTCCCGATTAAATCGAAAAATAACTTCATCATTTGATCGAGAATTTTTTCCGGAGAGTATCAAATAAATGAAATAGTTAAGTCGACAATGTGCCCTTCTCTCCAAATAATTCCACATTGTCGAATTTACTATTTCATTCATTTGATACTCTCCGGCAAAAAAATTTGAACTCTGTTTACTTCCTCTCGTTGCTACCGAAGAGTGCTTTTTGGTGTCCCCGCGGTTGGTGCTGCGATGGTGCTGGATTATAATTCATACAAGTGTCTAGCCGTACCAATTCTACTTTTGATCCCGCAGTTCCGCATGCGCACAACTCGAATTAAAATAATGTAATTAACCAACTTGGTGGTGTGGTGGGGTGTTTACATGACAAAACAAGGAGGCAAACTGATTTTCAACTGCGTGAATTTGTTTTTTTGCTCGCAATTGACACACAAACCTAACCTGAGCAAACTAACCTAGGTTGCGAGTCAGTAGAAAATGCGTGAATTCGTTTTTTGCTCGCAATTGACACACAAACCTAACCTGAGAAAGGTAACTTAGCTTGCGAGTCAGTAGAAAATTCGTGAATTTGTTTGCAAGCAAACCGAGTTGAAAATGCGTAAATTACTAGCCAACCTGACCTGACTATCCTTACCTAGACCTAATAACAATACAAAATTGTTAAGATATAACGACTAGTTATCTAAAATTCAGGAAGAACATGCGTGGAGCAGCCATATTTGACGGTTCACACCGATTCTAGCGTAAACAAGTGCGCATGAAGAACTGCGGGATCAAAAGTAGAATGGTACGGCTAGACGTTACAGAAATATCTATCAGATGTAATTCAATGACCGTCGTAGTATTAGCCAGGGAAGTAGTTGTTTTCTGTCAGATTGCCTCATATTTTCCACATGGTGGAAATATTTGGAGAGACGGGTACTTCGACATTGTCGAATTTACTATCTCATTTAACTTCATCATTTGTTGGGAATTCCTACGATTGATACTGAAGTATGTATCCAGGTTCTAGAAAAGATGCATTCCAACTATGATGTTTACTTCAATAAGAAGCCAAAAAATGTATGAAGAGTTGACGACACTACTCTACGGGAGACCATTAATGAATAATGAAAAATAGAATATATAATCCCATCTTTCACAAAAAAAAACCTATACAATAGGTAATTCGTCGGCAAGTATCCAACAGTAAACAACTACTGCTCCCTACGACCGTTGAATTATATCTGTTTGATACTTCGCAACATTTTCTACAAGAACAACTTTGCAATATGTTTTAAATACGTAGATGAATAATTTATTATTCCGTCGGAATTTCATTTTTTTTACAATTCCGAGATGTAAGTATGAATTCTGAGATCTAAGTCGGAAAAGTCTTTGAAATAAAAATAAAATTTTGTGTGACTCTTCTACGCTTTCGTAATAGGGAGCTATCGTATACTCACGCATTGTTGATAAACTCCGCATATACGTTGTGGATGATCCAAATTCAGCTAATTGACTGACATAACTTCAGTTTATATGCAATAAGGTATTTGTTTAACAATTTTCATCTTTGGAAAATTCATGTTATTACCTCACTAGGTATGACAACTTTGATAGTGAACCTGATGAAACACCAGTTTTCAGTTTCGCTTGACTTTCCACAGGTATATTTGTGTAAACAACTACTTTTATCAACTGTTAAAAAAACTAGTCTGAGTAAATTCAGAAAAATTATTTGCCTCTGGCTCCCAGACTATGATTGGTTTGTGGAATGTTACAATTGCTGAGTTGCCAGCTTTCTTAGACGACTGATATACCTGATTATATGTGTACATGTGAGTAGGTACATTCTGGGTAAAAACGACTGACTCTACAGATACATGTATTTGTACAATTTAAACATATGCGAGACAAATAAAAATATGATCAGAGGTGTAAAGATCTGAAGCCCTTGAAACCTAATTGTGATATAACTGTGTATAATCATGTCCGGAGTCTGGAAGAAGTGGGAACCTGGTTAGATTTTAAGCAATCATAGCTCACCTCGTTCTTTTATATAACAAAACAAAAGTAGGGAGACATGATAAGACGGAATAGAATCAATATAAAAGATTTACACAGTCAGTTCAAATGTATGTCTTCAGAAAATGACTTACACAATATGACACCCAATGCCAACAATGACAATGAACAGACCCATAATGAGTTGAGTCATTCACCTAGTCCGAAGCTCAAAGAAAATTGTAATCATGAACAATTAAATATCTCTTGAGCGAAGTGGTCGAGGTGTTAAAAGCGTTTGCTTTCACCCAGGCGGCTCGGATTCGATCCCCACCGCCGTCACGGAGCTAAAGTGGTTCGTAATCCACTTTTACGTAAACTGTAGGTCCCGGGTGTCCCTTGGTCGCAGAAAACCTCCGAAAACCTGAGAGATTCGTAAAAACAAATTTCACAAAAACGAATATCTCATGAGTCCGAAATGCCTTCACCAAAGCCAGAGTCCGGGAGATTACCACACAAAACTAGATCTGGTCGTATCATAAAGCACCGGACAAACTTGATCTGTTACATAGATGTTATACGGAAGTTATTGACAGACAAGATTAAATACACTGGCCTGCTAGAGAAAAGCAACATGAAATTAGCAATAATTTTTCAAGAAATAGTTTTCCCGGTATCATAGGCTGTATCGATGGATGCCACATATACGGATTAATGTACCTAAGAAGTACCCAAACTCATATGTAATCAGAAAAAGTTTTCATTCCCTGTTACTTCAAGCAGTGTGTGATCATACAATGTTAGTTACAGATATTTATGCTGGAGAGGCAGGCTCTATACATGATTATACATTATTTAAGAGATCTGACTTGTACCGAAGAATAATAGGTGGGCAAATTACTTTCTTTGATGACAGCCACATGGTTGGTGATTTAGGTTATACACTTTCCACATATTTATTAAATAACTTCGAAAAGAACAGTTTAAACGATCATGAAAAAAATTACAACAGTATTCTTATAGTAAGGCCCGTGCTACTATTGAAAGGGCTTTTGCATATCTGAAAGGAAGGATTAGAAGATTGAAGTTTTTAGAAACTGTGAGAATAGATTTAGCAGTTCTTTTGATCTTCACTGGGTGTATACTTCATAATATTTGTATTTTGAATGGTGATTTTGTTAACGACATTTTGAATGAAGCAGAGGAAGTTGAGCAGGAACGTTTGAATGATCCACAAAATTTACAAGATCTTATTGACCGAGATAATGTTAACCATAACGCTATTAGAAAGAGAAATGGTATTTGTTATGCTCTGCGAATGTTAAGAAATCTTAGACACTGATTTGGGTATGTTGAATGCATTTATTAATAAACTACAGAAAAGTAAACATGTCTCTTATTTTCATGTACCTAATATTTTTCATTATTGTATTATAAACTTAAAAATAAATCTTTGGCACACAAACCCTTTAACGAAACATAACAGAAAACATACAACTCAATGTTATGTGTGCCCTACAATTTTTCCATCATTTTCTCAAATAAATCATTGAATCGATCCATTCTGGCAAGTTTTTCTTTGTGCCTTTTTGCTGCTTCGCTTTCTCTTTGGCGTCTTTTTTTGCAAAATGAAGATTCAGCTACATTTGCCCTTGATTCTGGATTGAGAGTTTTTACATTTGATTCTACATTAGTTTCACTTTGAGGTTTGAATCCTTCAGAGCTACTGCATACAGCTTCAGGTATAATTTCAGGTCTCTTGTGCATGAGGTTGTGTATTTTATTGAAATATTTCCAGTATCTTCGTTGTTTTCCTGAAGTGTCATTATTTATGAGAACACTTTTATAGGTTCTTTTTAGGCTTTTCCATTTTGATTCGACTTGCTGGTATGTGATTACTTTCCCAAATTCAGATGTACATACCTACAAAAGCACCCTGCTGTCATTCAAATATTGGTCAAACTGTTTGATTGACACTCTATGACCTGATGATTCATCTCATTTATGATTGTTGAGAGTTTCATCACTGGTTGATGTCATACATACCTGTGCAATTTTCTCCCATACAGTCTTTTTCACCCCACTGTCGAGTCTGTGATAATAATCCTCGATGGTATCAATAAGGAAGTTTACTCTATCTCTTGTCCATACTTTGCTGTCCGTACTATTTTCATTTTCTTCATCAGAATGATGGATCGATCCACAAGGAGGGCTATGCAGAGAAAACTCATCATTGCTGTGAGGGATGTTGAAAATATTGCATACCCACTTCTTTGCTATATGGCACATAGATCAACTCATCATCTGTAAGAAGTTCATTTGAAATTTTGGAAGTAAATAGGTACCTAGGAAATATGACTCACTGATTTTATTTTGTAGTACTATTTTTCCACCAATTATGTGAATTTCTCCATCAACGTTAACGATGGTATGAGTATTTTTGGTGATTATTTCTGTCATTTTTATTATCTTAACCTTTTGCAAAACTACTACTACACTAACACACACCAAACACCCGTCAAAAATCTCGAAAATTTGTTCTCGTGCTTATGTGCATGCGAGCACTTAGAATATCATCTGCCAAGGTGGAGCTTCAAGAGTAAGCTCCATTTGTTTCACCCTTGCCCGACCCGAACTCAATAGAGTTACCATATCCCGTTTCTGTGGTTGTACCCGAACGATTGAAGAACCTTTAGAGTTAAAAGATCTAGTAGTGTTGGCAAGTCAAACTTACCCACACTATTGTACGATACATATGACCATATCGTGATAGTGTGGAAGCTGTCTCACTAGTCAAATACAGCAGTACCAGAATACGCTGGTTGTATTATTTAATCACAAGTACTGTCCTGGAACGTCCAATAGGATATGACAGAAATATTTAAATTTTTTTACTTTTTTTGTATCAAACTAATACCATTCAACTGTGATGGAACACATTCTTAAGTTATATTGAAGACCTTCATTTTTCGTAGGGCTGTATGCAGTTATGAACACAAAATGTCAGCGGGTAATTACACTTTTATTTAAGAAGTTCATCGATCTTCATTTGTTCAAAGGGATACTTTTTGAGGAACAAAGCCTTGTCCCCCAAAAACAGATTACTTATTGTAGTTTTATGATGTATGAGACCTCTACTAACAGTTTATCAAGGAAATTTTTTATGCCCATTCACTGGGTTGAAATAATGTATATTTTACTTCAGCAACTGTACTACAGGTATTATTCTTCATACAAAATATTTTTTTAACAAAACTACGATTAGGAAACCGACTGTGCCATCCCATGAAAAACAGTCCATATAGTTCTGTTGTCATTTATTAATTTTTTATAAACATTTAAATAAATAAACGTGTTTTTTAGTGTTTTGCGTTTTTGTTTGGAATTCATAATTCCGTCATTAACAATTTTTAGGGTTGGCCCTTTTCATAATAGTAGTGAATTATGTGTACTACATTTGTGCTAAAAACAGGCGCTGTCGGACTATTGTTTTTGGCACAATTGCAATTTGAATTATTTTTTCAGCGTGTCTGGATGCTGTAGTGATAGTCGGATTTCAATTTCTCAAACAGATTTTGAAAGTAGAAGAATATACAGAGTGGGCCATTGAAAACGAAACAGCGGCTCTGTAGGTCGACAGAACCGAGTTATATAAAAACGCTCGGACACGTCAACCACATTTTCGAGGGGGACATCGTTCGCGATGAAATTCACCCGAAATACATTCCATCCCTCGGAGCTGTGACTGCCACCCCTAAATTTTTAAATGGCAACATATGGCAAGTGATACCTCATTTGAAAGGTATTTTCCTTCTTAATATCAAACAACAAAAATAAATCAATTCCATCGATTCGTTTTCGAGATATAGGAACTTGAAGTTGGGAAATCCCTTTTTATTCACTCAATCAATAAAAACAATATCTGATAAAGCAACTGTCGCAATAATTATTATTGTCAATGAATTAAATGTTCAAACTGTCTACCACCCATTTCCATACAATAGTACAAGTTCTGCTCAAAATGAGACCTCACATTTCGTAGCATTTCCGGCGTTATTCGACGGCATTCTTCAATAATTCTACGTCGTAATTCTTCCAGAGATTCTGGTTCGGTTGCATAGATTTTGTTTTTCAAGTGACCCCACAGGAAAAAGTCGAGTGGGGTTAAATCTGGAGATCTGGCTGGCCACTCTATAGCGCCTCTTCTTCCAATCCAACTTCCAGGAAACATTCTATCCAAAAACGCCCTAACAGGCTGTGCATAATGTGGAGGTGCCCCGTCTTGTTGAAATTTCAAGTGGTCTTCATGGTAACGATTGTCATTTTCAATGATGTCTACTAATTGTGGATAAACAAATTCATTCAATAATTCCAAATAAGTTTCTCTCTCCTGTCAGGTTACCGTCGAGAAATACTGGTCCAATCAAACGGTCCCCAAAAATACCGGCCCAGACATTGAGTTTTTCGGGAGTTTGAGTATGGACTTCGTGGAAAACATGTGGATTGACATCTGACCAATAACGACAATTATGACGATTCACAGTCGAATTCAAAAAGAATGTAGGCTCATCAGAAAAGCAGATGTTGAAAAGAAAATTCTCATCAGCATCTATTTTCGTAGTCATAATTTCACAAAATTCCTGTCGCCTATCAAAATCATCTTCATTCAATTGGTGTACGAAATGTATATTGTAGGGGTGAAGTTTATGATGTTTCAGGATTCAGCGGATACTGGTTCTCCTAATATTGGTAACACTTGCCAATTTCCTTGTGCTCAATGTTGGGTCTGCATGAACTTGTCCTAAAAGTGCAACTTCAACAGGTTCATTTCTCACAGGAAATTCACGTTCTGGGTCTCGTTTCTTGTTGGCTACTGATCCAGTTTGACGAAACTTTTGCACTAATTCTAGAACGTATTTTCTAGCAACAAGTTTATCTGGATGCGTTTCATTGAACAAATTAGCTGTTCGGTTACCGCACTCATCATTCTTGAAAAAAATTGTTATTATTTCAACTCTTTCCGCGATCGTATACACCATTATTGAGGAAATATTCAGCAGCTGTAATTCACTCTAATGTGGTTCAATCAACGATCAGTTTGACATTGCCAGACGTCCAAAATTGCGATTTGGCGAAAAAAATTATCGCATACATGTTTTTGTTGTACGCACATTGGAGTCGAATTCGAGAAAACGTCTTTTTATCGATTCTCAAGAACTTTAACATTTTTTCGATCAAGTAATTGAAGATGAAATAAGAATTTGAAACGGAATTGCATGTTATTTGTTGGTAAACAGTTAGATCATTTAATTCCTTGACAATGATAATTATCTTTAAACAGTTGCATTGTTAGATCTTATTTTTATTGATTGAGTGAAAAAAAAGTGATTTTCCAACTTCAAGTTCCTATATCTGGGAAACGAATCGATAGAATTAATTTATTTTTGTTGTTTGATATTAAGAAGGAAAATACCTTTCAAATGAGGTATCACTTGCCATATGTTGCCATTTAAAAATTTAGGGGTGGCGGTCACAGCTCCGAGGGATGGAATGTATTTCGGGTGAATTTCATCGTGAACGATGTCCCCCTCGAAAATGTTGTTGACGTGTCCGAGCGTTTTAATATAACTCGGTTCTGCCGACCTACAGAGCCGCTGTTTCGTTTTCAATGGCCCACTCTGTATATATAGTAAGTAATGCAAAACGTATATTCTCACTTGGGGATACAATGTCGCGAAATGGGTGAAAAATGCTTGCAAACATGACTGAAAACGGCCAAGCCCGACTATGCGGTCGAGTAGTAGGAGAGACCGAGAAACGAGGGGACGTCGTAATCCCTTTACAATACGCCTCCTCTCATCTCCCGATCTATCCTACTACGCGACCGCTTAGGCGGGCTCGACCGTTTTCATGTTTACAGCATTTTTCACCAATTTCACGGCCTTGTAGCGAGAAATGAGAATATACGTTTTGTAGTACTATATACCTTTATTTTCAAAATCTGTTTGAGAAATTGAAATCGGAATATCACTGAAACATCCAGGCACGCTGCAAGATACTGCAAAAAAATATAAATTTGAAAATGGCGGAGTTGAATTTTAAAATAAATCGCAAAATTTCCCGGTTTTCACAGTTTTTCTCCGTTACTAATAGTCTGATCGGGTAGTCCAAACTATTATTCTGTTCGAATATCAATCCTCTACAATTCTTCAATTGGAGCAACCAAATTGATATATTAGTTTTCATTTTATAAGCAGAACACTAAAAAACACGTTTTTTGTATTTAAATGTTTCTACAAATAATAAATGACAGTTGCGATTCCAAAACATAGCAGAATATAAGAGAATATAACTACGGACTTTCATGTGATAGCACAGTTGGTTTCCTAATCGTATTTTTGTTACGAAAAAATCCCCTATTGATTAGACTATGTAGGAGTAGTTGACTATCTAATCTAATGTAAACTAAATATAAACTGGAAATAAACTAGAGAAAAATAAAAATACATACTTGACTGGCCTATACTATAACTAGACTCGGTACACAAGATTTTGACTCGCTATTTCAAATCGAAATCCAAATAGTTTCAGAAATGTAAATAGCACTGAGATTTGAAGCAAATACGTGCGGTGTTCAAAAAATGATCAACTACCGTTAAATGTACTAGACTTAAAACAAGAATTGGTTTTCTTCTCAGATGTTTCGTTCTTTACGAGTTGAATACCTGTGAAGAAGACTGTATACATGTTTTGTGTTATGTAAATATTTGTGATATAATATGTAATACCAAAGTAATGAACGAAGCACGACAAACAATAATAAAAGCCTTCCTCTACCTCCCAGGGTGTTTATGAGGGACTATTATTAGTATAATTACCATTATTCACTAAGTTTTTGTCTATTATAGTCATGGGAGAAATTAGGTGAGACCGAACCAACAAATGTACACTGAAAATAAATTTATTTTCAACACAGCTTTATTGAATAATTTCTAGCTTAAACATACAGTGACCGGCAGAAAGTACTCATCATATGAGAAATTTTCTTATTAATAAATTTTGACAAATATCAAATGACGTATTACAGTGCCGTTCATCTTTTCCTGTTTGGCAGGAAATTTAAAAAATTCAAAAATTATTTCTCAAAATACACTTGTTTGAGAAAATATCTGAAAATCTTATTCGGACTCTGATTCTGAACATCTGTTCAGAATGAATGACATTTTATAGCTATGTACAAATTTTGAAAAAGATCTGAGATAAAAAATAAACTAATTTTTGTCACAAAAAAAATCTATTTGGAAAGTATATTTCTGACGAAGAAACTCATTAGTATAGCCAACAACTAATATTTTAAATATAAAGATTCGCAAGATATTTCTATTTTATTCGGAGAAAATTTGAAATCTGTGAATTTGCCATGTGTTCAGCTGCTTCATAAGAGCTAGATCACTGAAATATCTTCAGGACATTCTAATCCAGATACTGTTTAATAATAATGAAGAACCATGTACTTATCTACACAATTTCAATTTTTCGATTTTTGTTCGAAATTATGAATAGTATATTCATGAAATCTGTTGTGGAATCATCTGCCGCTGAAAGACAAACTTTAGTCGCTATTTTCCATCGTTTAAGATAGGAGGTTTTCATGTTGAAGAGGGGAACATTCTCCATGAAAATTGAAAAAATTGAAAAATGTGATTCTTTCAATTTCCATGGGGAATGTTCTTCTCTTCAATTTTTCATTGGAACAAAAAATAAAATGATTTTTGGCAAATTGTTGGAATAATACATACCTACTATATTTTGTAGTTGTAGTTGATTGTAGGTTCTTGTTATGTAAAAAATAAATTTTTTGTTCTGATGAAGAATTCCAATTAAATTTGTGTAGTTACTTGGTCCTTCATCAATAATAAACAGTATATAGATTGAAATGTCCTAAAGATATTCCAGAGACCTCTTATGAAGCAGCTGAACACAAGGCAAATTCACATATTTAAAATTTTCTCTGATTTAAATAGAAATAGCTTGCGAATCTTTACAAAACCAAATTTGAATTATTAGTTGTTGGCTTAACTAATGTGTTTCTTCGTCAGAAATGTACTTTTCCAAATAGAATGTTTTTTGTGGCAAAAAATCTGTTTTAATTTTTTTATCCCAGATATTTTTCATAATTTGTACATAGCTATAAAATGTCATTCTGAACATCTTTTCCGAATGACATTTTTCGATATTTTCTCAAACAAGTGTATTTTGAGAAAAAAAAATGTCCCGCCAAACACGAAAAAATGAATGGCACTGTACAACGTCTTTAGGTCTTTTGATGCAGAAGCGATTAAGCGTATCGATATTTGTCAAAATTTATTAATAAAAAAAAATTCCCATATGATGCGTATACTTTCTGCCGGTCACTGTGAACAGTCATCAGAACGTACATAACGCACTATTTAAACAAATAAAAACAAATAACTTCAATAACTGTTTTGAACGAATACCTGGAATTTGTTTTTGGTCCTGTTTTGGTAAAAGAAACAATCAGGAAATAAACGAGAACAAATACCTATAAAAAACCATTTTTAGGTTTATTTATCACTCATGTCTGGCTCTGTTTCTAGCGTAGATATACTCCACTTTTTGTTGAATTCTAATCATTTCAATATCAGGTTGTTTTGCATATCTGTACTCAGGCCCGGACTGGCCAGGTCCGCAGGTCCGCGATGGCGGAGGGCCCCCGGCCCGAGAGGGCCCCCACATGACGTACAAAAAAATGTTTTTGTCTTGTTAGAAGTTATTTTGTGTCCTTGGTAATGATTTGTTTATATTTTCCAAAAGTAGAACACGCCCATCAAGTGTTTATATCTTGCTGTTTATACGAAAGATTTATACGAGCTACTGTGTTATGAGTTGAGTTAAGTTGTTGTGGTGTAATGCATCGTCTGCGTGGTGTGACGTATGTCCAGCAGACAACTGCACAAGTGCCAGCGATGCTCTATCAGATCAACTGATCAGTCAGTAGAGCCGCGCGAGCGCATATCGTCCTTCTCCTCCCCCTCTCTTACATATAATAACATCCACCCCATACCTAAAAATATTACACTAAAATAATATATGAGTAATAAGTGAGTTGCTTACAAAGAAGCTGCTATTTTAGGACAAGAGGAATAAAATGTCGAATCATCTCAGTTAAGTTAAGCCCCTTCTATTCTAGTATAACAACATTGTAAACTGTTCAATACACAAGAATTTAAAAAACAAATCAAGTATTATTTTTCTAATCCCCAAAATCCGTTTGTCATTATTTTTATCACACGAATAATTTTGACATAATTCATTAATCCTTTGGTGCTAAAAAATACCTAATAAAATACTGCACTTTATTTTGAACTTCGTTGTAATTATTGCCAGTTCTACCTCATGTGTTTTGTAGTATTGTGGTATTCTAAAAATACCGTGATTTTCTTACTTTAATGAATAAGTCAATAAAAGTCATCATAATATTTGTATACAAACCCAGCTGAATTACTACTTCATAAGTACCAAAATAGCGTAAAAAATCGTTATCATTGTTTTCAAGCGCCTATAATTTTCAAAAATTTTATTACATAACCCCCAGACCCCCGGTATGGGGCCCCTTCACAAGTTTTAGCTGAGGGCCCCAAATGGTCCCAGTCCGGGCCTGTCTGTACTTCAACTCCAACACTTCTTCAAATGGCATAAGAGCATCATTATATTTTTTTGCTTGGAACAATCTTTCTGCCAAAGCGAGCCAAGCTTTAATGAGCTAAAAAATACAAATCATTAATTTTTCAAATACACAAATAAAGAATTTGTAATACATATTCTTTAATCTTAATTCTACGAAAGCGCTGAACGGACGTGAAGAAAAAAATATAATTGCCATTCGAACTGACAATTATACATAATACTGGTAATTGTTAAGAGGTGTAAAGTGAAAAAGGTGCAAATTTTGAAAAACATCTATTCTGATGCATTCACAAATTTGCAACCTTGTGAACGATCCTGAACTTCACGAAATTTTTAAAAATCTAATTAATTCAAAATTACATTTTGCAGAACTTTTAGAATTTTCTCAACGAGTATACCGCAAAATTCAAGTTAATTGCCATTTTGACAATGCTGCGGACTTCGGAACAGGTTGCAAACTGAGATTTATTGATTTCTCGATGTACCATTCACTTGACCAAAGTATGAAAACTTTTGGAATTATTATGAATTGATTGTGTTTATTTCTACTGGGCTATATGGAGAAATATTAAGACTCTTCGTGAAAGTAAACGATTAACCAGTTTAAAAAGCTTAAGAAGCATGTATACATGAATCAAAACCCTTTATCGTTATATATTCAGCTGATTTTGCCCTCCCGACTATAACCTATCCTTTCATAAAAAAAATCTTTTGAAAGAAATATTCCTTTGTCCACTGTAAAGACTTAGTTTGCAGAGCAAGATGACTATTTTTTGAAATATCTAGAGGCGTTGCAGATTCTCTATAATTGATGAACAAAGTCAACAAAGAGATATTCTAGGTATACAATTTCGTTTCCTTCGGTGGATTCTTCGATATGTTCTTGTTCATAGAGTGACCTGCTAAATTTTTGAACCCTTTTTTTTTATTGATATGTATCTGGATACTTTGCATTGAACAAATTGCATACCTCTAATTCTGGTTTAATCGTACCTATCCAATAAGAATTAAAATGTATATGCGTCGTGCTTTCCTTGATGCGCCATTAGAACTTTCCGAAAGACTTCCCTATTTACTCGGAATTCGGTATAGAAAGTACTTCGCACAATGTATACAGTGCGTTCATAAGGTGTTTTCTTGTTTCGTACACCCTAGCAAAATTATCTGAAATATTCTTGCGTACACCCAATTAATCAATGAGTTTTCGTCTTCTCGTTTCATACACCGACCACTGCAATGTTAGTTCTGGTTAGATCAGACTAAAGAAATACTCTTCGATCTAAATTTATGTGTTCCATTTCCACGCATTGAAATGTCTACGTAAGTTTAGTTTGTTCTGGTTAGATCATACTAAAGAATTACTCTTCGCACTATCTGGCACTTAAACCTTTTGGGCCATCGCAGTGGTCGGTGTACGAAACGAGAAGCCGAAAATTACATGTATTATGTAACACTTCCTGATACTGTATACTGAGTATGAAGGAAACCAGTGTTCATTAATATTTTTCAATATTGTTATCATCATTTGCTTTGTAATGAAACTCTGATAATTACTCAGTTAGAACGGTTATATTGCCAAACTCGAGTAGTATATGAAAATATCCGAGAGCCCTTAGCATCTAGACAATAAGTTTTAAGTTACCATTGCATATGACTTTGTCTAGCATATCGATTTATCTTCAATAATTCATTTTTGAAGAATATTACTCAAACAATATTTTTTTAATTTTTGATGTTGCTCTGTCAGAAAAACAGGGAATAGAAGTTTTGATGATCTTGGGTAACCGCGATCGCAAAAGAAGTATGGCAGAAGTATGCGACATCTTTTATTAAAAATATCCTGATCGAGAACCCATAAGAGAATCTACAGTAAGCAAAATATATCATAAATTTAATAAGATTGGCAATATTAGGGATATGCAGATCTCCCGTTGCCGAAGACACTCTGAGTGTCGATTAAGTACAATTTTATATGTCCACAATTAATCCAATGAATAGAGACAAAAAAGGGGGTTTACCTTATAAACGGCCCGGTAGTTCTAAATTTTTGATATGTTGTCTAGGATGGTTATTAAGTTAAATTAAGTTTGTCCGACCTATCCTTGCATTGTCTGGAGGTGGTCATTCCCAACCAGTGGGGGATAATATTCAATTCCCAATTGCAATTAGCACTTGCAATCGTGTCCTCTTGGCGAAACATTGCACAAATTGTCAGATGTAATTCAATGTCCGTGGGGGTAAGTAATTGTTTTCCGACAGACATTCGTCTTACATTTTCCACTGTGTAGGATAGTGTGGAGAGAAGGGGAATTCGATTTTGTCGAAATTTTTCGGTTCATTTATTTGAAACTCTCCGGCACACTTTTCGGACTTTGTTCGAATTTATGGTTATTAAGCGTTTAAAATACAAATTGCACATTCCCCCCCCCCCACGACCGCCGCCATATTGAAAAAACCAAAAACCAGATTTTCGCATATATCTTCGTTTCGGTGACATTGTAGCTACAAAAGAGTTCCCTTTATTGTTGTAGAAAATTAAATTTCTTATAATATTCACGTTTTAAATTTTGTTTCTAGGACTGATAGTTACGGAGATATGCACTTCTTGAAAATTAAAAAAAATCGCTTTCTCGGAAATTTGTCAAACTTCTAACTTTAGAACGCTGTAATTGAGTTATGGCTTCTAGAAAAACAAGTATCAGAATAAAATTTGCAGGGAATTAAATTACCTACAGAATGCATGTACATTTTTTCCAACCAAACCTATTCATTGGATTAATTGTGGACATATAAAATTGTACTTAATCGACACTCAATTGAGTGTCTTTGTTAACGGGAGATCTGCGTATCTCTAACATTGCCAATCTTATTAAATTTATGATATATTTTGCTTACAGTCGATTCTCTTATGGGTTCTCGATCAGGATATTTTTAATAAAAGATGTCGCATACTTCTGCCATACTTCTTTTACGATCGCGGTTACCCAAGATTATTAAAACTTCTATTCCCTGTTTTTCTGACAGCAACATCGAAAATTAAAGAAATATTGTTTGGGTAATATTTTTCAAAAATGAATTAACGAAGATAAATCGATATGCTAGACAAAGTCATATCCAATGGTAACTTAAAACTTATTGTCTAGATGCTAAGGGCTTTCGGATATTTTCATATACCACTCGAGTTTGGCAATATAAGCGTACCAACTGAGTAATTATCAGGTTTTCATTACAAAGCAAATTATTATAACAATATTGAGAAATATTAACGAACACTGGTTTCCTTCACACTCAGTATACGGTATCAGGAAGTTTTACATAATACATGTAATTTTCGGCTTCTCGTGTCGTACACTGACCACTGCGATGGCCCAAAAGGTTTAAGTGCCAGATAGTGCGAAGAGTAATTCTTTAATCTGATCTAACCAGAACGAACTAAACTTACGTAGACATTTCAATGCGTGGAAATTGAACACATAAATTTTGCGAAGAGTATTTCTTTAGTCTGATCTAACCAGAACTAACATTGCAGTGGTCGGTGTACGAAACGAGAAGACGAAAACTTATTGATCAAGTGGGTGTACGCAAGAATATTTCAGATAATTTTGATAGGGTGTACGAAACAAGAAAACACTTTCTGAACGCACTGTATACATTGTGCGAAGTACCTTCTATACCGAATTCCGAGTAAATAGGGAAGTCTTTCGAAAAGTTCTAATGGCACATCAAGGGAAGCACGACGCAAATACATTTTAATTCTTATTGGATAGATACGATTAAACCAGAATTAGAGGTATGCAATTTGTTCAATGCAAAGTATCCAGATATAGGTACATATCAATAAAAAATAAATTGTTCAAAAATTTAGCAGGTCACTCTATTCACTTTTCTTCGAAATTCATTCTGAACCAAAACATATTGAAGAATCCGCCGAAGCAAACGAAATTGTATATCTTGAATATCTCTTTGTTGACTTTGTTTGCATTCGCATTTTCATTCAGATAGTTGATTTTTTAAATTTTCTCTAGTTTTCATTGTTAGATATTACAAATAAATCACATTTTTCATTTTTCAATTTTCATGTAGAATGTTCCCCTTTTTAACTATACTTTTTCTTTCTACAACTCCGATCATATCATAATATGCTTAAAAAGAACGATGAATAAATGCTTCATTTTAAATAAAAAATAACAGAATTTCTTTAAACATTACTTATGATTCGAATTGCATATACAATATCGAAAACTTTTCATCTGCAGTATACACAGAAATCTACGCGAGCAACAAGGAACGCAATGCTGTGATAATTCCATATAAATAAGAGAGGCGCACTACTGTGCGCCTATCCTCCACACCCGACGAATTAACAGCTCACGTCGATATCCCTTCCTCGAGCGAGTAGAGGAGAAATTGTAATGCTCTCTCATCATATAGCAATAAGCAATTCTTCACGCTCTCATGAAACCACCATACCCAAGATGAAAACTTTCCGATACTGTATTTCTTCATATCTTTTTAGATCTTACTGGTAATAAATAGATACAAAGAGGTTTCCCCAGATTGATTTTCTATTTATATCACTTTCCTGGCAAACTGACACATCTAAACAATTAACAAGGAACGTCAAACTAATGAAACCAGGCAACTAGATATATAAAAAATTAATATTTGGAACCTTTGATGCGAATACAATAGAAAATAGAAATAGAAGCTACCCAAAATACCAAAACTACTTCACTTTCACGCGACGCCCGTTTCGCCAACAACGTTAGCGTTGTTTGATAATACAGAGATAGTTAGTCAATGATATAGGCAAAATGGTTTGATCCAAATGGGCATCACCACTAGATGTCACTAGCTCGATTGTGCCCAAATCATGGCGTGACAATAATAGTACTAACAATATTATATAGATGGCAGTTTTGAGAGTTGCGAGTTTGAAGGAATCTGCAAATAAGTCGTTTGCTTTGTCTGCGCTTTGTTCATTAAGCAGTTCAGTACCGTATTGAGGTGAGTTTTTATTTTGATTTTTGAGTGTGCTATTTGTTGACCATGTGGATATTTTATCATTTCCATTGCTGTGATCCCGATTATTACACCAAGGAGTTATAATTATTTTGTTTTAGTTATGCATGGTAGGAATAACTTTGAGCGGTGGTGTACATATTCATTTGCAACATGAATGTAGTGTCTGGTTTCCTTAGAAGAGGTGATAATTTTCCAATTAAAAATTAAGGGTTTAGTTTTCATGCATACGAATTTGAATGTTTTATTCTTACGAAATTTCATAAAATGCTCGACTACAATGATCTGTGACTTTATGTACGAAAATCTTGAAATTTGTGTTCTTATATAAAAAATTTAGTCGAGGTTTAAAATTTAGGTGAAATATAAAACAGAAATTTTTGATGGAGAAAAAAAAATTGCGTCTCCAATATGGCGGACTAGTTTTGTGATTATGGTGCGATTCGATTTTAAATTGGTATGTAGGGTTTTCGAGGTCGGAGATTATGAATTTTCTGTCAAAATCATGAGGTAACTATGGCGGCCCCAAGATGGCGGATGAGTTTTGTGATTATGGTCCAATTCAATTCTAAATTGGTATGCGGTGGTTTTCGGGGTCGGAGATTATGAATTTTTTGTCAAAATCATGAGGTAACTATGGCGGCTCCAAGATGGCGGATGAGTTTTGTGATTATGGTCCAATTAGATTCTAAATTGGTATGTTGCGGTTTTCGGGGTCGGAGATTATGAATTCTTTGTCAAAATCATTAACTATGGCGGCTCCAAGATGGCGGATGAGTTTTGTGATTATTGTCCAATTCGATTCTAAATTGGTATGTGGTGGTTTTCGGGGTCGGAGATTATGAATTTTCTGTCAAAATCATGAGGTAACTATGGCGGCTCCAAGATGGCGGATAAGTTTTGTGATTATGGTCCAATTTGATTCTAAATTGGTATGTGGTGGTTATCGGGGTCAAAGATTATGAATTTTCTGTCAAAATCATGAGGTAATTATGGCGGCTACAAGATGGCGGATGAGTTTTGTGATTATGGTCCAATTCGATTCTGAATTGGTATGTGGCGGTTTTCGGGGTCGGAGATTATGAATTCTTTGTCAAAATTCAAACATTTAATATGGTGGTCGTGTTGTGATTATGGTCGGATTCTATTCAAAATTGCTATGTGGGGATATTCGGGGTCGGTAATTATGATATTGTTGTCAAAATTCATAAATTAAATATGGCGGCTCCAAGATGGCGGACGAGTTTTGTGATTATGGTCCAGTTTGATTCTAAATTGGTATGTGGGGGTTTTCGAGGTCGGAGATTAGGAATTTTTGAAATTGTGATAAAGCTCTTCTTAATGATTCTTCGCTCCCGTAACTTGGCAACAGCGCATTCCCGTGTACAGTCACAATATCATAGCAAGAACCACCCGATTGAATAGAATAATGTCCACTTCGATATCCATCTCCATATCAGATTTCTAGTAATCCGAAGTGACCAACTTGGCAACAACGTATTTCCGCAAAACAAAAATTATAAATATTATTGGAATTGGCTGAAGATATATATTATAATACTTCAATCGAAACTTTTATAATTCTCTTCCTAATGATATGCCGCTCCCCTATAACTTGGCAACAGCGCATTTCCGCGAAGTCAAAATTTCATAATCAAGATCACTTGATTGAAAAGGATATTGCACCCTTCGATTCATTTTCATTACATATATTGGGGAGAATCTATTTTGCAGGTCTGCAGGTCAGCAAAGTGTTCTCAGTGCAGAAAATTCACGTCGGCTGAAATTCTTACAGGTTCAACCGATTTTTGCGATGAAACTATAGACCATATCAGTACAGTTTTGACAATAAAATTCTATACCCCCAC
Source organism: Chrysolina haemoptera (assembly GCA_958298965.1). Lineage (NCBI taxonomy): Eukaryota > Metazoa > Arthropoda > Insecta > Coleoptera > Chrysomelidae > Chrysolina > Chrysolina haemoptera. Next base: position 22,302,883 of record OY282596.1, on the reverse strand, counting down.
TCTCAAATATGAGATTTTGCCATGTATTGAAGACAAACTTTGCAGGTCGGCCGAAATTCTTGCAGGTTGGACTGACATGAGATGAAACAAGACCATATTAACACATTTTTGATAAAAAACCTCCATACCCCCACTCCCGAATATGAGATTTTGCCAAATATCGAAAAAAAAAACTCTGCAGGTCGGCAGAAATTCTTGCAGGTTGGACTGACATGAGATGAAACAAGACCATATTAACACATTTTTGATAAAAAACCTCCATACCCCCACTCCCGAATATGAGATTTTGCCAAATATCGAAAAAAAAAACTCTGCAGGTCGGCAGAAATTCTTGCAGGTTGGACTGACATGAGATGAAACAAGACTATAATAATACATTTTTAACAAAAAAAACCTCCATACCCCCACTCCCAAATATGAGATTTTGCCAAATATTGAAAAAAAATTTTGCAGGTCGACAGAAATTCTTGCAGGTGGGACTGACATGAGAAGAAACAAGACCATATTAACAAATTTTTGACAAAAAACCTCCCATACTCCCACTCCCAAATATGAGATTTTTCCAAATATTTAAAAAAACTTTGCAGGTCGGCAGAAATTCTTGCAGGTTGGACTGACATGAGATGAAACAAGACCATATTAACACATTTTTGACAAAAAACCTCCATACCCCCACTCCGAAATATAAGATTTTGCCATATATTGAAGAAAAACTTTGCATGTCGGCAGAAATTCTTGCAGGTTGGACTGACATGAGATGAAACAAGATCATACCAACACATTTTTGACAAAAAACCTCCATACCCCCACTCCCAAATATGAGATTTTGCCATAGATTTTAGAAAAACTTTGCAGGTCGGCCAAAATTCTTGCAGATTGGACTGACATGAGATGAAACAAGACCATATTAACACATTTTTGACAAAAAACCTCCATACCCCCACTCCCAAATATGAGATTTAGCCAAATATTGAAAAAAAACCTTGCAGGTCGGCAGAAATTCTTGCAGGTTGGAACGATTTGAGATGAAACTGGACCATATTGATACATTTTTGACAAAAAACTTCCATAACCCCACTCAAAAATGTGTTAATATGGTCTTGTTTCATCTCATGTCAGTCCAACCTGCAAGAATTTCTGCCGACCTGCAGAGTTTTTTTTCGATATTTAGCAAAATCTCATATTCGGGAGTGGGGGTATGGAGGTTTTTTGACAAAAATGTGTTGATATGGTCTTGTTTCATCTCATGTCAGTCCAACCTGCAAGAATTTCTGCCTACCTGCAAAGTTTTTCTTCAATATATGGCAAAATCTTATATTCGGGAGTGGGGGTATGGAGGGTTTTTGTCAAAAATGTGTTGATATGGTCTTGTTTCATCTCATGTCAGTCCAACCTGCAGGAATTTCTGCCGACCTGCAAAGTTTTTTTTCAATATATGGCAAAATCTCATATTTCGGAGTGGGGGTATGAATTTTTTTTGGTCAAAAATGTTCTTATTTATACCAGTTACATCTCAAATCGGTCCAATCTGCAAGGATTTCTTGATCTGTAAGGTTTTTGCACTGGGAACATTTTGCTGACCTGCAGACCTGCAAAATAGTTACACCCCATATATTGAGTAATCCAAAGTGACCAACTGGCAACAACGCACTTCCGCAAAACAAAAATTGTAGATACCGTCAGAGTTGGCTGGAGATATATATTAATATATTCTCCAATCAAAACTTTTATAACGCTCTTCCTAATGGTTTTCTGCTCCCCTAACTTGGCAACATCGCATTTCTTCAAAGTCAAAATGTCATAGCAAGAACCGCCTGATGTCCACTTCGATCCATCTTTATATCTGATATCTAGTAATCGGAAGTGACCAACTTGGCAACAGAGCATTAACGCAAAACAAAAATTGTAAACGCCTTTAGAATTGGTTGAAGATTTATATTGATATACTTCAATCAAAACTTTTATAACGCTCCCCTAACTTGGCAACAGGCATTTCCGCAAAGTCACCTACATCGACTAATAGGTTACGGGCCCAGTCCGCCAAGTGTCACAGCAAGAACCGCCATATTGAATAGAATAATGTCTACTTCGATTCATCTCTACATCAGATTTCCAGTAATCCGAAATGACCAACTTGGTAAACAGACCATTTTCGCAAAACAAGAATTGCCTAATGGCACAAAATCGCGATGTTCATTTTTTCAAACGGATTTCCAGTAACACAAATCTTTACCAAAAAAAGTTCGTAAAACTTGACACAACATTCTATTGTCTTTATTAGTTATGAACGATCAGTCACCAGTACAACTTTCTTGCAATAAATTACTATAACTTTGAAGCATATTTTGTTCCAAATACATAAGTCCGACCCTGTCCGAGCAAATCGTCCAAAGTTCCACAAATTATTAAATGGTTAACAAAAACGGGAAGAAATTCCAGAAATTCCTTATAAGTTTCACATTCCATCCAGGTGGCGTACTAGTACAGTGCCATAAATTATGCAATTTTTTGAAGGTTCTATTAAAAGAACCTAGATGTCACACGCGATTGCATCAAACACTCTTTCTACAGTGACTGCCTAACTATCTTCTGTGTTATCAAACAACGACGTTAGTATTCTCAAGAACTATAAGCTTACTATAGTAAGCTTAGTATAGTAACTGCAACAAAGGGTGTACAAGGTAGAACAGAAAATAGGAATTTCGATTATGAGTAAACTACCCTTATTTTGACATCATTAAAAAAGTTTATTCGGAAAAGTTGTTTAAAATAAAAAACGACATTCAATTCTGAAATTGCATCCACCTACGCAACAAAACAAAATTCCCCTTTTTTTTGTATTATTTAATTGTTTAGCATCAATTCATTGGTTCATTCAATGATTTTCTTCCATAAAATCATTCTGATATTAAATGAATGGGTCCAGTGAAAATAATACTTCCTAACTTTATACAATACTAACATTTCATACTAACAGCTGTTTCGACACACTGTCATCTTCTGAGCGAGTTATAAACTAACCTAGGTACAGAATGTCATCTCCTTGAATACTAAAAAATACAGTTAGGTAGGTAGAGAGAGGTGTCAAGGGGCATTGGAGAAATTAGTAATAACATTATTAATGATTGTTGAATTATACAGATCTATTTGATCATTCAGAACTAAGTTGTTTTTATTAGCATGCTGTTTTTTGATTTCTATAAGCCAGGCAAGGCCACAGTTTCAATCAGAGATTCGAGGAGCATTTAAGAAGTCACAGACTGAACAAACAAGATTCAAATTATACCAATCACCTCTTAGAAAATACTCACAATTTCACACAAAATCTGTAAATTCTACACATTCAACCATAAAGTCTGAAATTAAATATATTAGAATCTATAGAAATCAAAAAACATCTTGCTACTAAAATCAACTTAGTTCTGAATGATCAAATAGATATAATTCACCAATTATTAATAATGTTATTAGTAATTTCTCAAATGCCCCTAGACACATCTGTCCACCTACCTAAATGTAACTTTTAGTATTTAAGGAGATGACATTCTGTACCTGGCTTAGTTTATAACTTGATCAGAAGATGACAAATCGAAACAGCTGTTAGCCGTAAATGTAAGGGGAGAATCTATTTTGCAGGTCTGCAGGTCAGCAAAGTGTTCTCAGTGCAGAAAATTCACAAGTCGGCTGAAATTCTTACAGGTTCAACCGATTTTTGCGATGAAACTATAGACCATATCAGTACAGTTTTGACAATAAAATTCTATACCCCCACTCTCAAATATGAGATTTTGCATGTATTGAAGACAAACTTTGCAGGTCGGCCGAAATTCTTGCAGGTTGGACTGACATGAGATGAAACAAGACCATATTAACACATTTTTGATAAAAAACCTCCATACCCCCACTCCCGAATATGAGATTTTGCCAAATATCGAAAAAAAAAACTCTGCAGGTCGGCAGAAATTCTTGCAGGTTGGACTGACATGAGATGAAACAAGATCATATCAACACATTTTTGACAAAAAACCTCCATACCCCCACTCCCAAATATGAGATTTTGCCATAGTTTGAAGAAAAACTTCGCAGGTTGTCCGAAATTCTTACAGGTTGGACTTACATGAGAAGAAACAAGACCATATTTAACACATTTTTGACAAAAAAACTCCTTACACCCACTCCCAAATATGAGATTTTGCCATATGGAAAAAAACTTTGCAGGTTGGCCGAAATTCTTGCCGGTTGGACGGATAAATATGAGATTTTGCTATAGATTGAAGAAAAAATTCGTAGGTCGGCTGAAATTCTTGCAGGTTGGACCGATTTGAGATGGAGCTAGACCATATTGAAACATTTTTGACAAAAACTTCCATCCCCTTACTGTTAAATATGTGATTTTGTTATATTATTATTTAAATTGAAGAAAAATTTTGCAGGTCAGCCGAAATTCTTGTACAAAAATGTGTTAATATGGTCTTGTTTCATCTCATGTCAGTCCAACCTGCAAGAATTTCTGCCGACCTGCAAAGTTTTTCTTCAATATATGGCAAAATCTTATATTTCGGAGTGGGGGTATGGAGGTTTTTTGTCAAAAATGTGTTAATATGGTCTTGTTTCATCTCATGTCAGTCCAACCTGCAAGAATTTCTGCCGACCTGCAAAGTTTTTCTTCAATATATGGCAAAATCTTATATTTCGGAGTGGGGGTATGGAGGTTTTTTGTCAAAAATGTGTTAATATGGTCTTGTTTCATCTCATGTCAGTCCAACCTGCAAGAATTTCTGCCGTCCTGCAAAGTTTTTCTTCAATATATGGCAAAATCTTATATTTCGGAGTGGGGGTATGGAGGTTTTTTGTCAAAAATGTGTTAATATGGTCTTGTTTCATCTCATGTCAGTCCAACCTGCAAGAATTTCTGCCGACCTGCAAAGTTTTTCTTCAATATATGGCAAAATCTTATATTTCGGAGTGGGGGTATGGAGGTTTTTTGTCAAAAATGTGTTAATATGGTCTTGTTTCATCTCATGTCAGTCCAACCTGCAAGAATTTCTGCCGACCTGCAAAGTTTTTCTTCAATATATGACAAAATCTTATATTTCGGAGTGGGGGTATGGAGGTTTTTTGTCAAAAATGTGTTAATATGGTCTTGTTTCATCTCATGTCAGTCCAACCTGCAAGAATTTCTGCCGACCTGCAAAGTTTTTTTTCAATATATGGCAAAATCTCATATTTTGGAGTGGGGGTATGAATTTTTTTTGGTCAAAAATGTTCTTATTTATACCAGTTACATCTCAAATCGGTCCAACCTGCAAGGATTTCTTGATCTGTAAGGTTTTTGCACTGGGAACATTTTGCTGACCTGCAGACCTGCAAAATAGTTACACCCAATGTAAGTACCTATTGTGTTTGTGAAGTATTATTTTCACTCGACCCATTCATTTAGAATGAATTTACACATATCAAAGGCCGAAAATATAGTACATTCTGATAATTATTATGGACATACATACAGGGTGAAATATTGAATTTTCACTTATGATCTCCCAAGTGTTTGAATTATTGCCGGAAATTATTGCCGTCGTCCCCCTGCGAACGGCAGCCCTCAGAAGTCGGAACTTGTGCGAGCCAAGGATTAACAAGCATTAACGGGGTCATCAGAAAAATGTATGTAGTCGCTTGGCTTTGAACCAGCGATCGGCAGCCAGAATGACCATAACCATAACCACTCGGCTACCTGGCCCGGTGGTTATTAAATATTATCTCCTTTTGTATAAAACACAAAATTCCATTTTTACATAGAAGCAAAATGTCAACTATCACATGTCAAATATTTGACAGAAAAATGTCCACTTATTACAATAACCAATTTTTTGATCGGCTAGAGAAGTGAGGTGTGAAATTTAATCAATTTTCAACAAACGTCGGTATTCTAGTACAAATAATAAATTGGACAAAATTTCGCATCGAAATATAATTATAAGAATATGAGATGCGCCTGAGGGGTGCATGACAGACTAGTTCTCTTTATGAGGCTAGAACCATACAAAATTGGAAAAAAAAATTATTTACGTAGGTGGGTGTGATTCAAAATCTGAATATTGTTTTCAGTTGTGAACAACTTTTCTAAATGAACTTTTTTGATAAGGTCGAAAATGAGGGTAGTTTACACTTGATCAAAATTCCTATTTTTTTATTTTCCATTGCATACAATTTGGAGATTTTTATGACGAATCAGATTTTTGACAAATGGATAATAAAAAAGTTTCTCATCTGGTGCAAACTTTTTAAACTGACTTATTCATCTCAGTGTCATCTTTTATAATACAAAAACTGCATTGGTCTGTAACTGCGAACTTGCACCCCAGAGACATATTCCATAGCGCAAGTGTGACTCACAGAATTATCTTGTACGCATTTTCTCCTAAATGGAGGTCCATGATTCAATATTGCCATGTGATGGTTTTCGGCGTCTAAGATTATGAATTTTTTATCAAAATTCATAAATTAAATATGGCAGCTACAAGATGGCGCGGATGATTCTTGTTATTAAGGTTCTAGTCTATTTCAATTTGGTATGGGAGGGGTTTCGAGGTCGAAGATCAGGGTAATTTGTACAATTACTATGGATCTCCATCAAGTAACGGCAGAGTCAATCAGAAACTTTTTGAATAAACTTTTATTTACTACTTATTTTGTCATTATCTTGCATTTTTTATTTCCAAAAGGTTTGATTGATACACAAAAACTACGAAGTGAGCATTACGTCACATTAGTCAAACTGAAACTCGACTTATACAAATATAATAATAATAATAATGATACTCCCCCATAAACACTCGCAGAGTTTACCCAAAGGCATATCCTGTGCGGGTAGAGGACGGCTATTATTATCATTTGCCGAGGCGCTCCAAGCTAGCACCAGACGAGATTGGCATCTAGAAAACTCAAAATACACTTGCTTTTCAAGAAGTTATGCGGCCGCCTATTGATCCGATATAAAGTATTTGAGAAAAAATCTCTTGTACCTACATCGGGCTCGAACCAACTATCGCTGTGTTGGAGTTTCTCGAACGGCCTGTGCATCAGACCGCTGAATATATATATTTAAGTACAGAATATTGAAAAAGAGAGTAAACATTCATTTCAGTTTCTCCCATGCTGCTATATTGTTTTATTAATGCAGGCGCGTATACAATGGGGGTGATTACCACCCCCCATGGTCGAAGAAAATTCAGTGTTTCGATCAAAGTTTACTTCAAGATTCATTTCATTCAACGCGTAACTATCTAAATCCAATCACCTAATCTATTTCTTCCTAAAAACTGATATTTGCCAAAACTGCAGCGTGGCAACGAACGTACAGGCACAACGTAACTAGAGCATCTAATTCTATTTCTAATCTCTATTAGACTTGAAACTTGGGTACCTGATTGATTCGTGTTCTTTGATTCAAGTTACCTATATATGTAAAAGTTACATGTATTTAGTTCCAGAATATACATTTGTTGATTTCGTTGATTTTTTTTAATACATTCCATAATACTCGGTCCCATGTTATTTTATTTGAAATGTGTCATTGTTTGTTTGTTCGAGTATGACGAATCAGAGCATCCTAGGATTCCTAGGTTGGGTTGGGTTGGGAGCGGTAGGCAGAGATGGGAGAAGTTTTTATATGATTGCAGTTATTTTTCTGCCGAGGAGTAAGTGGTTGAAAGACCTTTCATTATACAGTATGGATGATTTAATTTGTGTTATTGTGGGAATAAGAAGACTGATTTTATATGGTGGCCAGGTACAATACCTTGCATATCTACTATCGAATGCCTGGCATATTTCTCATGCAATATGGAATATATAGAGGTTATAATTTGATAATATAAGCCATGCACGATTATTCTTATATAAGGTTACCCTCAAGTAACCGAATTCAACGTATTCTAAACTTCAATAAACTTCACTTGGTTTATCTCCTGTGCTAAAATTTCGTGAATAGCTTCATAAATTACTTCACAACAAAAACTGCAAACTGACAATGACAATGGGAAACATATCTTGTAAAATTAGTTTCTACCAATTTTCCAGGTTTTTCGGAGAAATCCCTCAAAACCACTTCGCAAATGGAATATCAATTAACTGTACTTTATTGTCCACGAATATCCTTACTGATGATGCGTCATTCATAAGCACATCTGAATATAATTTTCTATAATTTTATGTTTATTTCTGAGTTGAAGTGATACATTTGAAACTGAAAGACCTGTGGCGCCACTCTCTGCATACAAAATGTTGCCATGCAAGAGTTTCGTTTTCCCTAACTTTCAAGGTTTATTTTTCATTCAGTGTAATAAGAATACCAATAATGCCATATTTTCACTGTTATATGAACTGTATAATGGGATCAATGATGAATTGCCGCGGCTATATTATGTGCTTTATCGAAGGTTTTTGACTGGCTGAATCATGAGATACTGCTGCTGAAACTTCATATTTATGTGGTCGCACACAAGTAGTTAGGACAAAATCAATTTCAAGTTTGGGTAATGTACCTTGTGGTGTCGTCCTCTGGGTGTTATGCTGTGAAAATTGCTACTACTCCTTGGTATAGTTACATTTGCGATACGGTATTCTATGCTGGAGAGTTTACAGTGGTAATGTCCTTCAAAGTGTTTTCGTTTAAAAATCAATCAATGAATCAACAATCTATTCAAACATCCATAATATCTATGTAAAAGTACATATTTATGTGAGGGTGCTCGAATCAGTGACAAAAAATTATCCAATATTGAATATGTTAGGGGTTCAGCAAATATCACTTTGACGGTGCGATTTTGGATGAATTACTGCAATTTTATTCGACAAGAAAGAAGAATGTATAAGTGGGGAAACTCTCAGGGAACTTTTTCGAAAAAAAAAAAAAAATTACCTAGTGAGATAAAAAATAGTGAATATGGTCAAATTTCGGCGCTTTCATTTGACGTCACTTTTTAAAAAAATAAAAAAAGTACTCTGAGAGATGCCTAGATCCAACCTTTGCAATTCAGATGGTGAAAAAAAAAAAGCGAGCTCCGAGTATTTTGATTTCGTCTGCTCCTTGTTTTATCAATAGCCACGAACAGGGTTAACCCCCTCTGATGAACTCTGGTGCACATTCATCCCTTGTTCTCATCAATGTGTCATAGTGTTTGGAATTGACAGCGGCGGAGTAGTTACACTTTCCATAATATTCGAGACTTCTATTCCACTTATCGGCAAGACTTATAAGAATTGAAATGCAAAAGTCGCCTGTCTTTACCATGGACGTATAAATGAATAGTCTTGACCGGTTATCAGAATCTCCTAGGTACACCTGAAAGCACGTTTCATAATAGATTGACTTAGTCATTTTGTTATTGGCATTCTGTATACTAAGAAAGTCCAAACAAATGAAACCTCATTTGTAGATTTGCATACAGCTCACTTCACTGTTAACTGGACCAAAATCGTGACATAAATTTGAGGAAAATAATTTGAATTAATTAACTGTTACAAGTTCATAAGGCCAGTGCAGGTTATTCGCCTTTTTGAGCAAATATATCTTCTACAAAGAACCGTTGATAATTGATATCACATATCCAATTCAAAATAGCTCCCACAGCAACACCTTTATTTGTTCATGTCTTCATTAATTGCTAAACTGATTGAAGGGTTACATCTTCATAACTGATTGAAGCCACCTAGCGGTTTTCCACATATAAATAGTCTTCAAGAACTGTTAAATACATTAATCAGTAGCAATGTTGCGCGAGTGCATGTTCTTGAGTGTGATAGTACTGGCCAGGACGCAGATACCCAGATTCGGGTCCTGTCCGGATTATGTGCCAATGGCTGATTTTGATATGAACAGATTTTTGGGGAAGTGGTATGAAGCTGAAAGATATTTTCAGTTCTCAGAAGTTGCAGCGAAATGTGTTATTACAGATTACGCAAAAGGACCCAGTGGAAAAATATATGTATCGAATGAAGTTTTGAATAGACTGTAAGTATGACATCAGAAAAATGTTTCAAAACATACACGGTGAAATAAAGTATTTCGTATGAAAATTCCACACCCAACAATTTCGACCATAGCAACTAAAAAAAAATTCGGAATTTTTTCTCCTCCTTGGGGTGAGGAGCATGAAATTACACTGGACATTTCTTGACCTTTATAGGTGAAATAACATTTACATTCAACTTCAGATTATGTCATTTCAATTTACTTGATACTAAATAGTACTTCGTGTTCCTTGTAAGAAAATATGTTTCTACCACTTTAGTATACTAAAAAATTGAGCAACTATCGACTTATTTTTTATTATTTTGTGTAACTAAAGTAGGTTAATTTTGTTTAGCGTAATCTTAACTGGAGTCCTGCTCCAAAATTATCTCTCAGATAACAAGCCGTATTTCTTTTATTTTAAACAATACCAATTTAAAATATTTAGAATAGAAATTTAGAAAAGATTTAGAAATAAAACCACCGGTATCGATATCTGAATACCTATAGCTGTTTAGATATTAACTACAGAAGAATATTATCCTTTTGAATTAATAAATAAAGCCTACTATTTAAATTTCAAAACCATCAAAAACCGTCATTATCCTAGTATTTTATTATTAATATTTGCTGTGAAATTTTCTTACCGAATATTCTCGAACACGAACATTTTTTAGACAAATTCTCCCTCGTCTTCCACTACACAGAAAAAAATATACACTGTAACTAAGAGTAGTAGTCTTGACTGAAAGCTATGATAGATTCATATATCCGCAAAGAGAACTATACTCAATTCAAAATACTTGTTATTCTCATATCTGTGCATTCTCTTCACTCATAATGAAAAACTAATAAACTTGACAATAGTATAGTAAGAATAATTTTAAAATTTAGCAAAACTCCAATTGAGAATAAGCCGAATTGAAATACAAATAGAATTGTCTCTCAGCAAAAGTTTATTAATTTTTCGATGAAATAAGAAATACTTTCTATAAGTATATGAACAACTCATTTCAAATACTATTTTCACTCCAGATAAGGATAAGTTTGATTGAACTAACTCTATAACTATTTGAAACGAATGGTTTTTCCACTCTACTGAAAGCTAAGGAAACTTCCAATAAATTTACGTTAAGAAGAGACTGACGTCATGTTTGGTATAATTTTATATATCCGACATAACAACGTTAAATTTCCCAATGAAATGCGTTCAGTAGCGATGAATTTAGTCAAATTTTATATCATTGGGAATTTTAACGTAGTTATGTCGGATATATAAAATTATACCAAACATGACGTCAGTCTCTTCTTAAGGTAAATATTATTTAAGTATAGGTAGTTATTTTCGAATGACTATTTCCTGAACTCCATGGCAAATAAATATACCTAAATTAGGGATGAGAGAAGTTTCATCGAAACTTTTCAAGAACGTTTAAAATAATTTGTATTTGCTTCAATAACAGCTACATTTCATCCAAGTATATGTAACAATATAGTTATATTCGTTAAAATTAAAATGTCTTTTCTCAATGGAAAACAAATGTATCCTTGTTCTGTTTGATTTCTGGGTTTGCCGTGGTCTTCTTTGGTTAAAATCTCCGAACGTTTCAACTGCAACTGCGTCAGTCATCTTCAGTGGCGTGGTCGAAGTACTTCTCTCGACGTATATCAACATCAGTTTCAGTCGCACTCCTGAAAATGTCCCATTTTATCAATTCACATACAAGCACAAAAAATTAAATGACATCTTATATGATTTAAAAGTCCACTCACCCACTGATTAATTTTCCTTTATGAGTTTGTTCAAAATATCGTCTAAAATAGTGTCTTCGTTGCCCAGTTGAGGTTTTTTCAAAATCTTATTAAAGAATGTATGCCAATTTGTAAACAGCATTGATTCTTTGCCCGAATGCATCAACTCAAAGTCAGTTTCAATCTGAAAGATAAAATATTTATTTTATTTTTGTTGTATTCAATGAAAATATTTAGAAAGACTTAGCTCAGAAAAAAATAATTTGGTTTTGTGTCAAAAATCTTATTAACGAGGCTCTGTTCAATTTATACCAAGAAATACATCCTGGGGATCTTCCAGTAAGGGCTAACAAGCTATCAATTCGAATAATGGCGAATTTTTAGCACCCACCCCGATATTTATGCGTTAATTTCTATAATCTTATACCTGTGCCAAACATAATTGATTCAGTCTAATACCATTATGATTTATGAATCTGATGGACGAAATTTGGCGTAAATCCTGTTTCAACAGGATGCCATATTCTTTCTTGCAATTACAGAGATGTTAATTGATTAACTTACCGTTGAATACCGGAATCAATTCTTCTTATTACCATTGTCGCAGAAATTCCTCAATGTTATAAAAAACACAAATGATAGTTACAAAACAAAACCACAACCAAATCTTCGTTGATTCGCTCATAAACATGGAAGTTGCGTGTACTGCCAAGACCATCGGCGAACTTCGATCGACGCGAGACACAAGATCACCCCCACTAAGTCGACAATTGTATTGTTAAGTCTCCAAGTAAGTATAAAATACTTCAAGTTAGAATAGCCTAAGTCTTGGGTAAAGTTGTGTCTAGTATCCAACTAAGTTTTCATTGATTTCAACCATAATGATAGAAATTCTCAATAAAATTATTGAAACTATTCGATCAAGAGGATGTTTCTACAATTGAGAATGAATATTCTTGTTCATAAAATGAATTTATTTTGATTCAATGTTAAATTTGGAACTATGATTAATTATAACACATTTTGACGAAGCTTTTGCATTTCCTCAAAAGAATATAATTTAATACTCTAATAAACATTATATCCTCTCTTATTTTCAGACATGTATTCTTGTTGGATTAAGAGTAAAAAATATCCAGTGAAATTGATCGTAATCTTGACACTCAAGAATATCTCTTTTTTCAAAATGATATTAGAATTTTCTTCTTTCAAAACAAATTCTTTCAGTTCAAATATACTACAATTTATTTTTAGAATATTTTTTCAAGATTATCGTTATACTTAAATGTAAACCAGCATTTTTTTCTGTGTAGGGTGAATTTTCAAAATATTCGTGTTCTCGAAAAAATTTCTTGTAATAATTGAAGCTCTAGTGGTATTATAAGAGAAAATTTTGCCCTTATTCTTGTTGCACAACGGTCTTTTGCGTTCAACAAATCTCAAGTCTGAAGTGCCCTCTAGCAAAACGATTTTGAATACCCGTCAGTCAGAATCTTAAACATCTTGACACTCTCCTTACTGCCATTTCAGTATAATGGTTGCACTTCTTCATTATAATTTACATAATTTCCATCACAGTAGTAAAAATATAAATATTCAAATATGATTTTTTGTTTTGTAGGTTTTTGTTTTTTTTTATTATATTATTTCCGTCAACCGGCAACGAACAACCCTCAGAAGTCTTTGAGAGACCTGTACGAGATAGGGAAGACGCAGGCCTTACCTTTTAACGTGTGAAGCCATGCCGAAGACCGCTGACGACGCGGTGAATCGAACTCGCGTACCTTGAATTAGCAAGCAAGCATATTACTTACGCACCACCAAGGCCCATATCACATATGTTACTATTTCTCTTATGTGTGATGAAACCATCTCGAAAATATTAGAATATTTTAAACATACCAAATTAAAAAAGAAAATGTTGAACGAAGGTTTTCTGATTGTTTCCATGCGTCATAAATATCGATAATTGATTGATTCACTGATTAACAATCAATAAGCTCATGCTCAGACACTTTCGAATGTATCTATGAAGTTATCCAAAAAAGTACTGGTGTAGAAATGTCCACACAATTAGGGACGAAAAAATTAAATTGCTCGAGAACTACGCAAGCTAAGGTAAAAAATATAGGGTTGATGGTCATAGTTATGTATGTAGGTGTAATTATCCACCGATATTTTGTGTTCATATCTACAAAAAGTGAATGGCTTTAATATAATTCATAAATGTGTTCAATTATAGTTCAATAGTATTAGTTTGATGCACAGAAAGTGAAAAATATAAATATATCTTTTGATAAAATTATCTGTATCTTGAAATTACCCAAATTTTCGCTCATTCTTCAATTACCACTTAAATGTTAAAAAAACACACGAAAATAGGGAGTCAATGTTTCTTTTCACGTCATATATTATCAATCTTATTCATACATAGAAGAAAATACTGGATTGATTTTCTCAATTTTCGTGTTTTTTTTTTCAATAATTCAATGAATAATAAGCAATCAGTGAAAATTTGGCAAATTCCAAGATGTTCGAAATTATTTATAGGAATATTTATATTTTTTTACATCGACCGACTATTTATGTATTTTGACGCACTCAAAATCGTTGATTAATGACCCCTATTAATGAATTATTTTCTATTAATCAATTTATCAGTTCCTTCCTTTAGTTTCAGTAATTGTAAAATTTCGAATATTAATATTTATAGTAATAAAACTACCACTAAGAAAAATTAGTGGTAGTTGAAATAAATAGGAAATAGTGATTGTTGTTTATCGTTAAATAAATAAAAATTGAAACTAAAATATCTTTATTTTTGAAATGTACGGTTGACAAAAAAGTTCTGTAACAAACTCGTGAATTGAAATAGCGATTAACAATCTCTTAATACACTTGTTCGTTAAATGATAATTACTTTTAATGCATCAAATTAATATTATGATTGAACGCATTTATGAATTATATTGAAGCCATAATTTTTTGTAGGGCTGTATGCACTTATGAACACAAAATATTAAGGAGTATTTACACCTAAACTTATAATCTTATAAATTCCTATGACATTTAGAAATGGCAAGTACTGCACGTATTTTTCACTTTCAAAACCCAATTTGATTGTCCATCCTAGCTTGCGTAGTTTTCATGCAATATAATTTTCATTAAGTCGCGCGCGAAAAAACTGTAATGAACAAATTCGCGCGCACGTCCATATTGGGAATCTGGACAAAATTTAGACATCGATTTTGGTAAAGTATGGCTTATACAGAAACGTTACTGAAGATCGTTCGTTCAGAGGAGTTTTCATTGTTTTTTTTTAATTTTCGATATTATCAACGGTTCACAAGTCCTGCTGCTAGTATGATATAATATTGCTACTGAGTATGATACAATAGATATTGAAAACAGGAAATTAGGAAAGCTCACAAATGGTTCTCAGATAATGGTCTTGTTTTGAATGACAAAAAACTGTACTCTTTCGTTTTAATCATTCAAGGACTAGTTTTGATCACAGTTTGCTGATCAAATCTGTAAATGGAATATGGATTAATTCGACAACAGAGAGATACCAAATTTTTAGGCTAGAAAATGGTTGAAAACTTAAAATGGAATAATCACATTGATATGATTTGTAAAGAGATTGCTCCAATATCCTAATGCTTTCAGCAACTGCACAGCAGTGTGAGTAAATACTATTAATATACCATCAAGCACACTGTCACTCTATTGTTTCTTGTGAAATAGTGGCATGGGGAGCATCTAGCGATTGCCCCAGGATATTCAAAATTAAAAATGAACTCTCAGGTATAGAACCAGTTGTGGTACCATTTAGTCTTAGAATCTCAACACTCATATGCACATACATTTATGAGTTATTGCAATATGTTGAATAATATATAACAAGTTTTCAAAGAATTAACAGAAATACAAATTATATCACTGGGAATTCACAATAGCTGGATGAAGTACCGTCACACAGATTGACAGTAACTGAAACATGCCCTCGACTTATGGCCATAAAAGTTTACAACAAATTATCAAATGCAAAAAGAATCTGCTTTCAAAACTCTATAAGAATAGAGTCAAGGAGTTGCTCTTGTGATATTATATTATTTTTCAGAATGTAAATATGGGAATATACAGTGAGCGCCAGAAAGTACACATCATATGGGAAATTTTCAAAAGAAACCCCAAAAGACGTTGTACAGTGCCGTCCATCTTTTCCTGTTTGGCGGGAAATTTAAAACATTTAAAAATTATTTCTTAAAATACACTTGTTTGAGAAAAATGTTATCCGGAAAAGATGTTCAGAATGACATTTTATAGCTATATGTACAAGTTTTGAAAAAGATCTGAGATAACAAAATAAAAATCACAAAACAAATCTATTTGGAGACATCCATATGAAGGCACGAGTACAACGATTCGCATGTTTCCCCGATTTCATCAAATTTCCTAGTGAGTGAAAAGCATATGTACTCTTCTATGACCAGGAGGGCACTAAATCACACATTTGAGATTATATTGAGTTTTTTCTTTATATTATTATTATTGTTAATAGTTTTATTTATATATATATAGTATTATTAATGTTATTGTTATATTTATATATATTATTTAATGATTCTTCTGATACTGTACTGAAAAATTATCTTTTTTGAGAAAAAAAAAATAGGTAAGAATATGTGTAAATGAATGATTACAATTTGTTATTTATTCAAGGATTTGGAAAAGTGCATTTCTGACGAAGAAACCCATTAGTGAAGCCAACATTTAACATTTTAAATATTAAATGCGAAGCGAAAAATGCAATAATATACAGGGTGTCCTATTTGAAATATCGAAGTTGTTGCTACTTTTCCATGGAAGCGGCAACAATGCAGTGCTGAAAATATTTTAGATCGATAGAAGAAAACCAATTACCTATAAAACCTAATTTTCAAAATAATCCCATGTTCTGTTCTCCAGAAACGTTTAATAGGCCATCGAGTTTGGGACACCCTGTATATATAACTTATTTAGACCCATTTCAGTGCTTCCTGTTTTTTCGAAAATATTTGAATGTTTACTGAAATCTAGGATAGTTTCATATTTTGAAAATAAAGAGCTTTTCGCAAAGGAGCAGTTTGGTTACCGCAGTAATAAATCAACAATAAAGGCAATAATATCCATCTTGGAAAAAATCATGGATGCGATAGATAAAAATAACTGTTCCTGTGCCACAATGCTGGATTTATCTAAGGCATTTGATTGCGTCACACATGACTACCTACTGACAAAATTAGATTTTTATGGAATCAAGGGTGGAAGGGTTGGAATTATTCGCTTCCTACTTGCACGGTCGACAGCAACATGTAGTTCTTTCCTCAGGTGAGAAGTCAGACATAATGCCAATAGATATCGGACTTCCCCAGGGATCAATATTGGGACCCATATTTTTTATTATTTTCATAAATGATTTACCAAAATATTTAAATACTGACGCAGTGACATTATATGCTGATGACTCTACCATTTTAAATATAAGCCCTGATATAAAAGCCCTAAAACTCAAAAATATTGAAACAATAACGAAGGCTTCTGAATGGTTCTCGACAAATAACTTAAAACTGAACACAGAAAAAACAAGTGAGCTTATTTTCTTGAATGGCGGTGAAGAGATTAGCGTTAAGTTATTAGGTATATATATTGACACAAAACTGAACTGGAAATAACATGTCAACTACTTATCTAAAAAATTAAATAAAGTAGTGTATCAAATTAGGAAACTAACGGAATTCACTACTCTAGATACCGCATGACATATTACTATAGTAACTTCTATTCTATTTTTTCTTATGGTCTTCTTCTTTGGGGAAACTCCGTAGAAAGTGGAACAATATTTAAACTACAAAAAAAGTCGTACGAATAATAGCAAAGGCTAGTTATCGAGAACATTGTAAACCGTTATTTGCAAAATTCAGTATCCTAACTTTACCTCCGGTATTCATTCTACAATGTCTGATGTTTGTGAAAGAAAACGAAAAGTCTCTATTTTCAAATTCATCCTACCATTCTCATGACACTAGACTTAAAAATTCGTTGAGCATTCTGTACCACCGCCTGAAAAAAACCCAACTGCCAATTAATCATACATCCATTAAAATTTTTAACAAATTACCGAATTCACTGAAGAATGCCCCTATCAAACAGTTAAAGGCAGCAATCATCAGTATCTTATTAAAAAATGCATTTTATTCTCTAGAAGAATATTTCGAATTTATTTTTGACGAAACAATTAATTGATATACAGGGTGATTCAAAATTCGATGTGAATATTTCAAGGGCGTATTGTTGGGATCAAAATAAGACTTTTTCTTCAAATCAACATGTGTCCTAAAATGCACCCCCTCCGAGCTACAGCCCCTGTAAGTTAGGAAAAAAACAAGATTATCTAAAACTGTGACTATAATAACGAATCGAATCTTCTGAAAATTGGCATACCCCTATTTTTTTAGGCACTCTATTCTTTTTTTGCTTCAAAAATTATGTAAACCAGTTTTTGGGGAGTTGGAGGGGGGTCCACACTTTTATTGGCCCAATTTTTATGTTCAAAAAGAGAAACTCCGAATTCGAATAGCATAATCTTATTGGCCATAAAAAAAAACTAAGAATTCGGTGTCTTGCATTTTTGTCATACAACTAACCGTTTGCCAGAAATCGTAATCAACGAAAGGGGGGTACTTTCACAATATCAAACTAACAAAACATTTATTGGGTAATTAAATAATTAATAATCTCATAACAAATTTTGAAAATGTCCTCCCCTTGCTGCTATACAACTTACCATTCTTTTTTGCATAGAACGTCAAACACGTTCTAAAATCCCAGGAGTGGTTCTTATGTTTT
Organism: Chrysolina haemoptera; assembly: GCA_958298965.1. Lineage (NCBI taxonomy): Eukaryota > Metazoa > Arthropoda > Insecta > Coleoptera > Chrysomelidae > Chrysolina > Chrysolina haemoptera. Next base: position 22,284,228 of record OY282596.1, on the reverse strand, counting down.
GGAAAGCATGAATGATGCGTTGACGAAGGTCCTTAACCGAATGCACGGGCCCAGCATCATAAACAGCACTTTTCACATATCTCTATAAAAAAAGTCTAATGGGGTGCAATCCGGGGAACGTGGCGGCCAAGCTATTGGACCAGCTCTAACTTACAGGGGCTGTAGCTCGGAGGGGGTGCATTTTAAGACACATGTTGATTTGAAGAAAAAGTCTTATTTTGATCCCAACAATACGCCCGTGAAATATTTACATCGAATTTTGAATCACCCTGTATAAGTAGACATATTCATCTCTGTATCTTCTGTTGTGTTGTAATATTGAATAATTTCAAATTTTATATATATTTTTAGAATTCTATGTATTTTACACGACTGAATTGAACATAAGTATATAAGTATAGTTTTATTTTCAAAATTTTACTATAATTGTTGACGTTTCTTGTATATACCTATACTTGGTTTTGTTCACATTTTATCTTCTTTGTATTATCCGACAACCTTGAATGTAACTTGCATAACTTGTTCTTTGTATTGTATAATTGTATTCCACTGACTTCAATATCATCCTTGATGATCCTAATGAATACATTTTATTATTATTATTATTATAATAATTATTATTATAGGCGAAAACAGGCTTTTTTACCCAAGGGTTTTTTTTTAGGGGTGAAGCCCTCTGCTCCCAAAACGGATTATTATGGTTTTATAATAGTTTATGAAAGAAAATTGTATATTTTATTTAGCGACTGTATCAATCTTCAACATAAGATAAGATGAAAATGTAATTTTCAAATTGTTTTTATGTTGTATTAGTTTGTAGAATATAAAAAAAAAGGAAATAAAGTAACTGAGAAACATATTTTCCCAAGCTACAGCTAATTTTATTACTCAGGATGAGTTGAACCAAAAAATATAACTTTATTGATGAAAAATTTACAGAGTTGAAATATTCATCTGAATAATGTAAGTGGCAAGTCAAGACTGCCTTAAAATATAATATAAAATAACAGATAACAGCGTCGGATATGGAACTTCTGACGCATTTCCTTTGTACGACAAGCTTCTAGGGAACTGCCGAGTTTGCTGGAATGATGTTTGTATGCTCGAAGGCATTTGGATGTGTCGTGATATAATTCCTCCATCCTCAGAGAGATCCATATAGGTGATGGATCGGCTATTCGTCTTCGTCGATATTAGTGGAACTTGTAGGCAGCTGGTGTTGGGCTCTCATTTCCTTTGGCTGGACAGTTGTGGTTGTACTAGTGGAAGGCGATACAGTAAGGGATGGCCTCCTCCTAGGGGTGAGACATCTGGCACTGATGATCCTCGTCGACCAATATATTGCCAATATGGATATGGCAATATAAAGAGGTAGTGTCCATTGGGATGACGAATCTTGGGATGGACTCTTCAACGTGATTCGTTGAATTTCCTCCTGTTCCCTCTGTAATTTATTAACTTGGTCCAGGGGTATATCGTGGAGGTTGAGCTCTTGTAGGTGTCTCAGGCTTGCTCTGGGGGTCTTGACCTCCGGTAGTAGTAGTGGCTGGCCTGGAATGATGTCATCTGTGTTTAGGGTGGCTACGTCCGTCTTTTGGCAATGAACATTGACCTTCGTTTCGTAGGGGAAAACGACTATGTAATGGGCATTATTGATTTGCTGAATGATTTCGTGATCAATCCTAATTCGGACTGATTCGCATGTGGACAGTTCATCGGCTTCCAGTTGGAGGAGTCGAAAGACACAATCTTTCTGGTTGAATGGCTGGAGTTGGTTACCATCTTCGCAAAAATAGGTCGGGTGTGTATTTTTCCATTTTCTGTCCTCGTACTTGAAGAGTTTACTTCCCATGGCAAGAAGATGTTTGGGTGGAACAAGAATGGTATTGTTTTTGGTGGGTACTGAGTATAGGTGAAAATAAGTGCAGGTTTCGGGAAGCATGATAGGGAAGTGTATTATGAAGACAATTCTATCGTTCGAACAATATGATTCTACTTTAAGTATTTCATAGTATTTCTGCAAGGTTGAAAAGTGACTTCCTAACATCAAGTCTTCAGATGGATGACTTCCCAGTAGGACTTGTATAATATGTTCTAAATCTTCGATTTTCAAAATGCTGTAATGAATTGCTTCTAATCTGGCAAAAGTAACCGCGCTTTCCAAATTGTATATCATTTGATCTAAGGCATTCTTGGCTGTGAGAGGCCGTTGAAATCAAATATCAATTCCTTCAATTCTGAATTGAGTTCGTTGATTTTGTCGGCAATTTGTAATTCGTTTTGTTTAACCAAAGATAAAGTTTTATTGTAATCATCGATTATTTTGCTATTCAATGAAATTTGTTTCTTTAGGGTCATTACTATGTTCTTCTGATTCGTTTTTAGAGTCTCTAAGGCATTATCATATCTTTTTCCGTCCTCTGCGTCGATGTTTCCTGAAATGCTTTCAAAAATACCCCCAAGAATTTTCCTTTGGCTTGGTTAAGTTGAAATAAAATATTGTTTTGAGTTTGTTTTTACTATGGATTGTTTGTTGAGTATTTTGGAATTAATTGTCGATTTTTTTTAGTTCGACTTCGACTGGGTTCAAATCAAAATAGTGGATAAAGGTGTGGTAAGTACCCGTTAATTTTGCCTCTCCCAGTTTATATGTCGATATACCAGGGTTGGATTCCAGATTAGTCAACTTGATTTCCTGCGCGGTCGGAAGGACCAGGAATATCCTGCAATGGGATAATTTTCTGATTAGATAGGGGTCTCCTCAAGCTACTTTTATGATAAGTGATGTTTTTGCGATTCATTTTAACCGGATGTTTTTTGGTTAATTTTATGGCTTGAACAGTTATCTTGTTGTTCTTCTTAAGAGGTAGGGACCCAAATTTGGGACTAGCTTTGTTTCTTGATCGGGTTTTGTGATAGATCAGGGTACCTGGATCATAAGTGAGTGGGATCGTGAAAATTTTTATTGACTTTTTTGTGCACAATTTGTTTCTGTTTGCACATTTGTTCATTGATATGTTTATAAATTTCCCCCATACTTTCTGTATGTTTGTTTATGTAGTTTTCATACAACTTTTCATGAAAACTCATATCAAATGGACGATTACTGTCTAAATGTTTGGTGGCAGAATGAATGGCATGATTGTAGCCTAAAATCGTTTTATTTGTGCTTCCATTTCAATTATACCGCGGTGATTAGTTTTACCCTGGTGGTAACCTTGAACGATATCTTTCCTTTCGTCAGTTAATTTTACTTCCTCTAATACGTGATTACAAAGAATAATTTTGAATGCGGAATTTTTGGATGTGTTCATCAAAATTTCACAGAATCGAGGAATGTATTCTTGTTTGTCCAAATTAACTTCAAACATTTTTTTTGTCGTAGTAAATTCTTTAAATGTATTTATGATATACTTCTCAGAATTAAATTTCTGTTCTAATTTTATTTTCGAATAATCGCTTTATTTTTGGGACTATCGTTCCTGATATCGATTCGCTATGTTCCTTTGAGTTGTGATAATTGGAGGGTAAGGGGGGATTTACCTTTTCTGGTGAACTTTCATTAAATTTTTAGTTCTGGGTAGTTAATTCATTAATATTAATTTCGTTAATTTTTATCCGCGAGAGAGCATCAGCATTGGCATTAAGTGAGCCCTTTTTATAAGGATGGTGTTATCAAACTCGTCGAGTTTGAGTCTCCATCTTGTGAGGCGCGCATTAGGCTTGTGGTCACTGTAAATGAAAAATCTCCGCCCGTATAGATATGGCCGAAAATATCGTGTGGCCCATAAAATAGCCAAAAGTTCTAGTTCTATCGCGCTATAATTTCGTTCTGCTTGATTCAGTGTCCTTGACGCGAATGCAACAGTTTTATCCTGGCCAACAGTTCCCTGTGATAAAACAGCTCCGATGGCATAGGCACTCGCTGCTGAGGTTGAAGGGTGCCGAAAAATCGGGGTACTGTAGTATAGGGTCACTGGTCAAAAGTTCCTTGCATGTTTCGAAACATTGAACGTATTCGGGATTATTGATGTTTATTACAGCCCCTTTTTTCAAGCATGGCGTCATAGGCTTAGTTATTTTGGCAAAGTCTGGTATGAATTTGCGATAGTAACCCCAAAGAACAAGAACCTCTTAATTTCCTTAGTAGTTTTAGGTACTGGACATTTTTTAATGACTGCTATTTTGTCGGGGTTGGGTTTAATACCTTCAGTGGTTATAATGTGTCCTAGGTAGGCCGTTTCTTTCTTTAGAAACTCACACTTATCCAACTGAACCTTCAGATTTGCTTCTCGAAAACGGATAAATACTTTTATAAGATTTACAATATGTTCTTGCAATGAAGTTGAGTAAATGATGATGTCATCAAGATAAACGAGACATATATTATTATTGAGTCCTTTAAGGACGTGGTCCATAACCCTCTGGAAAGAGCTTGGAGCGTTCTTCAAGCCGAAGGACATTCGGAGGTCATAGTGCCCATTCTCCACATTGAATGCGGTTTTTTGAATATCCTCCGGATGCATCTCGATCTGGTGAAAGCCGCTCGCCAGATCAAGTGTGGTAAAGTAATTACACCTTTCCAGTTTATCTCTAACACGTTGGTAATGTTGGGTATCGGGTATCGATCCGCTATTGTCTTCTCGTTGACCTTTCTGACAACGATCTGCCATTCTTTTTCCTGAACTATCTGCCTTTTTCGGAACTATCCATATAGTAGGAGAGCTCCATGGCGAGTTACTTTCGCGAATTGTGGTTTGTTGAAGCATTTTTTGGATTTGAGCGTTCACTTCCTCTTTATGAACAAAAGGGTATCGGTAAGATTTCGTATGTACTGGTATTTTGTCACGAGTCAAAATCCGGTGTTTAATTTGGTTGGAAAATGTCAGTGTGTTTTGGTCTAAGTGGAATATGTCAGCGTATTTTTAGCATACCGTTAAAATTTCAGATTTTTCCTCGCTATTCAAATGGTCGGTTTTTATCAATTTTCCGATGTCGAATTGATTATTAGTTTCGGAATGGTCAACGAAATTCATGTTGAAATATTCAAAATTGTCATGCATGGGTATTGATTGAATCGGATATAGTAAAGTGAAGTCGGTTGATATTTACTGTTTCAGGAATTCTGATATTCTGGAAAATTTGCTGGGGAACTAAAATTTCTCCGAATTTAGTAGTTACGGGAATTTTAATTTGGGAAACTGTATTGCCTGGCAAGTTCCTTTCAGAAAATATTTCAGGTACGGCACTGAAATACTCCATTGGAATTGTAGCGTTCTTTGTAACAAATTGCAGTTTAGCAAAGTCTAGATTTACAGTCAAGAGTTGTATAGTTAGCATCTATTCCGAGAAGTCCATCAAATACACTATGGAACTTGTAAACATAAAATTTCAGATTTCTTTTATCATTGAATTCTGCGAACGCCGGTATTGTTATAGACCATCAGATAATGACATATTTTGCTGACTCATATTCTCGTTTCAGGGATTTTAACCACTGAAAATTATGTCAGAGTTGTGCTCAAAAAATGAAAATTTAGCGATCGGACGTGTGCTAGCCATATGGAAAATTAATTTTTTTTTTGTGTAAAAAAAATAGTTTTTTTTTTCAATCTGTCATTTATGTCATTTTAACACATTAACAGGTAGGAACAATCTAATAGTGAAAAACCAAAGCCATAAGGTTTGAATGTCCTTAAAGGGAAGCCATCTTGTAAAAGAATACTCGGTCGCTGACGCATTTTCTCGCTTATGGCAATCGACAGAATGAAATCTGATTTCGTTAGGAAACCGACAGAAAATTCCCATAAGCCAATCAGCTGTTTAAGTAAATTTTACGTCCGGAAAATTTTGGGATTTTTTTTTTCATATGCCTAGCACACGTCCGATCGCTAAATTTTCATTTTTTGAGCTCAACACTGACATAATTTTCATTGGTTAAAATCCCTGAAACGAGAAAATGAGTCAGCAAAATATGTCATTATCTGATGGTCTATTACCGAGAAATCGTGTTGAGACGACGAAAATGCAGTCGAAACAACAAACGGATCCCTAACTTTAAATTTTATGTAATATTTATCAATGATTTCGGGACATAATAATGATTTGGTAGCTCCAGTATCAACAAGTAATTTCAGAGGAGGGTTATTTATTACGATGTATGGTAGTTGCCTTTTGTTGGAATTCGGACGGCTGTCCGACTGAAAATCCTCGGGTTTTTCGTACGTAAGCATTTCTTCGAATTCGAAATCATTTTCATGATCGTATCAACTTTCTTGTTAAGAATAATCAGTATATTCTTCGTCAGGGAATATATCAAATTGGTCTGTATAATGTAGTTGTTCCGTATACAATCTTTGATTTGATTGATTGGGTCTGACATTATATGTAGCTTGTCGGGATGTTGTACTCTGGAGTAGGTTTTGGAAGATTTATCGTATTTGGGTTAGGTTTCCACACGTTTTTCGGGGCTCCGAAAACCTGCTGATTCGTTGGGAATCTTTGAAAATTATTTTGTTTGGGCTGAACATTGATGGGGCCTGTGGAAATGATTTATTTTGATAACCACTGGTACTAGCTTGCATGTAGTTTCGTGGTCTCGCAAAGTTTTGAGCTGGCATGTTATACTGTGAATAGTTTGGGACTGGTGCAAAATTTTGTGGTTGTAAATTTCAATGAACAGAATTATTTAAGGTAAAATTCGATATCGTATGAGGTTGATTGAATGTTTTTTTTTCGGTTGCGAATTTTGATTCGGGTTTACAGAATTTTGTAAGTACCGGATATTATCTTCGTTTCTTTTATGAAATACATAGCCTCGAGCATATATTTAGGATCTTTAGTTCGTACCATAATGCCAGAGGGATGTTTCAATCCCGTTAAAAATACTTGCAACGCTTGTTGGTTGTACATTTGTTTCTTAAACTTTTTAGTATTCATATCACTCTCATGAATAGCCAAATAATTGGATATGGAATTCAAAATTTTTCGAACCTTATCGTGAAATTGATAAGGGCTTTCGTTATTAAACTGCCTTAAATTGTTCAAATCTAGTGACAAACAATTTTCATTTCGAGGATCATTGAAATTTATGAGTTCTTTCTTAATTTCGTCAATGGTGCTAGAACCGCTGATATTTACGACTTCTCTAGCAGGACCCTTCAGTCTACTAATAATTATTCTCAGTATAACTACATTTTGTCATAAAAGTGTGTTACAATACTATCTACACTTTCTAAGAAAAATTGCAGTTCATTGACTTCCCCATCAAAATCTGGGATCGTTTCCGTATGAACTTTTGTGAAATTATTTTTTCTGTTTCCTTAATCAAAGTAATAGAATTTAAACTTTTAGTTAAATTATCTAACTAACTCTAGATTGTCTTCACGATCACAAAAGGATGAGGATTTACTAGAGGAGTCTGACATGGAAAGTAAAAGTTACTTACAGTACGATTTTCTCCATTGATGATCGCTCTGTTATCACTCGGTATCTGGTTCGCCTCGTCTCTGGTTTTGTTCGTATCTGCACTCCACTTCCAAAGTTTCTTCGATAGAGCGATGGGAAGTAGGCACTTTTCTAACAGTCGGTTAACTATTGATGAAATTTCCACGATGGATTTTCCCGACTTTCCTATCGACTGCGCCAATTTTATAACTCAGGATGAGTTGAGCCAAAAAATATAACTTTATTGATGAAAAATTTACAGAGTTGAAATATTCATCTGAATAATGTAAGTGGCAAGTCAAGACTGCCTTAAAATATAACATAAAATAACAGCGTCGGATATGGAACTGCTGACGCATTTCCTTTTTACGACTAGGGAACTGCCGAGTTTGCTGGAATGATGTTTGTATGCTCGAAGGCATTTGGATGTGTCCTGATATAATTAGCTCTAGATGAGTATGATCAATTACCTCTAAAGAATAACGATGTGTCATGTATGTTTCTCTGCCATCAGTGAAATGTGGAAATCATTTCGTGATCTTGTGTTATAGGACATCATAAATGTAAATAACTATATTTTTTACTATGCTGGAGTAATTCCTACGCAAGCGTCTAAGGGCCACATAGTTTTTTTCAGTTTTTCCGACTTTAAACACGGAATTTCTGACTTTAAAGTCAGAATTTTATTTTTCCGACTTTAAAGTCGGAAATTCCGGCTTTAAACTCGGAAATTCCGACTTTGAAGTCGGAATTTTGTATTTCCGACTTCAAAGTCGGAATTTTCGAGCTTTGACTAGATATTTCAGTACTTTTGCTTCATGCAAGTCACACATTGTTAATCTTCTTCAGTGTGACGAAAGCTATTTTTGTTTACTGAGTATTAACAATCCTATTTAACGATAATCGTTTCGGACCGATGGTTCTCCCTTTTTACTCCCATATATACACCTACGACGTAGGCTTATTATGGCAAATACCTCTTTCATTTATTTGATACTCACTCTCCGGCAAAAAATTCTTGAACTCCGCTCACTTCCTGGTGTCTTTGCTAGAGAGAAGTGAATTTTTGTTTTTTTCCCGCGGGTGGCGCTGTGACTGACTTAACTGTGAATTGCTGCTCCATTTGTGAGAAAATATTAGTTTTACAGAGGATTATGAATAATAATTCATTGGGTTGGGGCAAGACGACTCTAATGCTGTCCGACCTACCCTGACACTGACGAGAGGCAGGTGGTCTTCTTCAGCCAAATGAAGGATAATCTACTGTTTGATTGGAATAAGCATTTGCAATTGGGTCTTCTTGGAAAAACGGTGCCCAAATATTTGTCAGATGTAGTTCAACGTCCGTCGTGGTATTAGCCAGAGAAGTTGTTGTTTTTTGTCAGATGTTTGCCTCATATTTTCCACATGGTGGAAATATTTGGAAAGAAGGGAACTTCGACATTGTCGATTTTACTATATAATTTATTTGATACTCTCCGGCAAAAAATTCTTGAACTCCGTTCACTTCCTGGACTCTTTGCTACCGGGGAGTGCTTTTTGGATCTTCCCCGCGGGTGGCACTGCGACTTACTTTACTGTAAGTCGCTGCTTCATTTATGAGGAAGTATTAGCTTCCTCATTGGATTATAATTCATTGGATAGGGGCAGGACGACTTTAATGTTGCCCGACCTACGTCACTGATGAGAGCTAAGAATCTCGAAACGCATCTGCAGGTGGTCTTCCCCAACCAAATGAAGGATAATCTACTGTTTAATCACATTAAGCATTGCACAAATATCTGTTAGATGTAGTTCAATGTCCGTCGTGGTATTAAATAGGGAAGTAGTTGTAGTCTGTCAGATGTTTGCCAGTTTCATCGCGCGAGACCAGAGCAGCCAAATAGTCGGAATGATGAGTTGATTCGAAAAGGGAACAGATGGCTTCAGAGCTGCCTGTGTTGACCTACCCTTGCATTGATAAGAGAAACTAATCTGCAGGTGGTGTACCTGTACGAATCAAAACAAAATTCTGTTAGGTTGTTGCAGGGAGTACTTGTAATTTTCTCCTCTGCAGTGAGGGACATTGCATAAGTATATGTTAGATATAATGCAATACCCGTCGTTGTATTAGCCAGGGGAGTAGTTATTTTTTGACAGGTATTTGCCATAGTAAGCCTAAGTCGGTGTGTATTTTAGAGTGAAAAGGGTGAAACATCGGTCGGCAACGACTATCGTTCAATCAGATCGTTGATACTCAGTACACAAAAATAGCTTTCGTCACACTGAAGAAGATTAACAATGTGTGACTTGCATGAAGGAAAAGGACTGAAATATCTAGTTAAACTTCAAAATTCGGACTTTCATGTCGGAAAAATAAAATTCCTACTTGAAGTCGGAAAAATTAAAAAAAAAACTATGTGTCCCTTGAATATAAATATTAAAGTATTATAAATGAAACAAATTATTTCGACGAAGTCGAAATTTACTTCTCTCCACACTATCCCACGAAGTGAAAAATTTGAAGCAAATATCTGTCAGAAAAAACGAATCCCCTCTACAAACAATAAATTACATCTGACATCCATTTGTGCAACGTTACTCCAGGAGGACACAATTAGGAAACCCCATTGGATGGAGCAGCCATCACATTATTCACGTTTTGTTTCCCACTCGTCAGTGCAAGGATAGGTCAACCAACATTAGAATCATCCTGGTCTACCCAACGAACGATAACAACCAAAAACCAACAAGATGCACTCCTTGGTAATACAGCCTCCAGGAAGAGTTAATGCATAATTAGGTCGAAATTATTCGTTTCATTTATTTGAAATTGTTCAGCACACTTTTCGAACTGTGTTCGAATTATATATAGATTATTATACTCGAAGAAGTCATCTACATACTCAATGAATGTTATTTTCAATTTTCATAGCCAATTTTGAAGTTTTTAAAATCTGGACATGCCATTTTGATTGAGCACCTAAAGTATTCTGTACACAGTAAGTAAAATGAGGTTATATTAGAGTGACGAACAGAACGGTTTTGACCCATTTTGTCAGGAATGTAGAACAACTATACAAGTAGTTGATTTTATATGGAATGATTTTAAATTATCTGCATGTTCTTCAAATTAACGTTGTCTATCTATAATCACCCCTAAATAGGTATTATAAATGTCTTTCAACTGAGTCATCACTTACAGTAATACTCAGCTGACACTAGCAAACCAATTTGTAAACATTTTCGTTTTGGTATTTTGCTTTTTTTTTCGAAGTAGTGTTATAATCCACCCTATATTTTTTTCCTATCAAACCAACCTATATTTTCGCTTTGTTGTAATTCCAAACTGTATTGCTTCTAGAATAATTATTGCGTTTCATTTTTATTAGTCAATTAATACTTGTTTTTCTCAATAGACATATAAAACTCCTTTTGTTATCAACCACGAAACTTATAAAGCTCACGAATCTTCATTTGATACGTAGGAAATATTAATCCATTGACTTGTTTTATGCACATACAACTCATTTCAGCAAAATTCTTGTTCTTTGTTCAGAATAGGAAACAAGTATAGAGTTCTCGATTATATTGTCCATGTGTAATGCATTTTATCATTTTGTTCTCATGCTAGTTTTATATCAAACCTTTTTTTCCATAATTTGTGCTCTTTTAGCAAAAACTCACTTTAGTTAGTGAGAAAACTTCGACATATAACAACGTATTTTCTGTAACAACTTGTTGAAAACTTTTGGACCACTATAAATATTCATTATCTGAGTAACGCTCTGTGACCACTCACAGATCTCCCAATTTCCAAATAAGGAGAAGGTTACAACAGTAGTAGGTATTACAGTTTTACTCACCTAGCTGAAAACGTAACACCATAATGCGCAATCGTCCACAACGGACTATAGTCCATAATATATCCAGTGATAAGGCACTCAACATGAAAGTACCAGCAATTTCACATGTTCAGCTAGGTTTGTCGAACTGGAGGTGCGGTCTTACTAACTCTGTAGTACTATGTAAATATGTGAAATCTATCCAGCGTATAATTAGGAAATACTTGAATGGAACAATGTTCAGATGCATGGATTATAGTGTCAACATATACACGAAAAAAACGACATTAGAACTAAATCACAATTCTGTGAGAACCCTACGTTTTTTCATGTTCTGGTTTCCACGAAAAGGAAAATCTTGTAATGTTCCGAAAACAACATTATAGCCGTAGGTAGGTACGTGTTTCATCTCCGTCAATTTGGTCTTAGAGTAATTCATCCTTTGTCATTTTGTCCTTGGTCCTTTCATCCTAAGTAATTTCGTCCTTTAAATATTGACCTCGCTTTAATGTTGCATCTGCCCGGATTCTAGGTAAGGTTAGTTTGATCAGGTGAGAACAGACTGAAAAATGACTCCTCACAAAATGTATGTATTTATGTTCTCTCGCTCAAATGTACCTATATTTGAGGTTAATTCGTTCTGGTCAAAACATACTAAAAATTACCCCTTACAAAATGTTTGGATTTAATTTCCTAGCACAATAATTTCAACGTAAGGTTAGTTCGTTCTGGTCAGAACACATTAAAAAATTGATTAATCCAAGGATGAAATTACCGGACGATACATATAGAAGTATCAAATGACTGGAAGATGAATTTACGAGAACGAAATGTCCGAGGATCAATTTACTGGGACGAATCGCCCTGTAACCATAGAAGCTACCTGAAACGCCAACGGAACGCGCATCTAGTGAAACTGACGTAATTTTGGTGTTTTGGGTAACTTCTATTTCTCGAATGGCATTCACACCTTGAAGGCGGGCACTGACTTGTAACTTGTGATGTAATATAATGTAACACGAGCATTCGATAGTCAGTGCCGGGAAACGAGCGCGAAGCGAACGCGAACGGCGAGCGGCGAACAGAGCATCAGTGCTTCAAACGAACAGGTTGCGATATGTACTGACTTGTGATGTAACAATCAAAGGAATTCGCTGAAAAACCGATAGTCAAGTGGAACACTTATACTCTGTTCGCCGCTCGCCGTTCGCGTTCGCTTCGCGCTCGTTTCTCGGCACTGACTATCGAATTACAACGTTCAGTTACAATTCAGTGCCCGCCAAGTGTCCAAATATTCAGTCATTTGATGGATACTCCAGAAAATTTTGTTGACCACTGTGAGATCGACCTTTCTAGAAAAAGGTTGGGTTTTGATCGCATTGAAATTCATCAAGCTGTTGGATTCCCATTCAAGAAATCCATATCTGAATCTTTCAAGTACCTTCCTCATTCATTTCTGATATCACGGGCTGATATCGGACCTCTGAATTATACCTGTGAAATTAGCTATTGTCAAAGATTCCACAAGACACTCTGCTTCCTATCAACAGTGAAATGCAAACATGATAAACAGACGGAGTAACTGGTACAAAAATTGGTAACTGTTCTTCAACGGAGAAAACAAAGGAGCTGTCCTAGTTCTACTCTACCTATTGTATATAAGTTGCGGGATCCTGGCGAATGCCTAAGGGGGGGATAGGGTAATTACCTTTCCCATAACTGCCTTAGTGAAACCTTCCTTGTAAATTATATGCCCAAAAATAGTAATTAGCCCCCCCAAGGAATAACCCTAGGCACGCGCTTGGCGGGCTATACTATCAAATTTTTTTGCAATGTACGGATGTTCTACTTCACTTACCAATAACATGACGAAAAATTTGATGCAGTTGTTTTATAACGATTACTTTCATTTTCTAGGACAGGAATAAAGCGCCTGATAGACGGCATAATATCGACTACGGGAAGAAATGGCGAAGGTAAATTCACCGTAAAATATCTAACGACTCCAATATCAACAGAGACTTCCCTAATTGTTCTTGAGTCCGATTACGACACATATGCTGTTGTGTGGAGCTGCAGTGGTTTTGGACCAATCCATGCACGTAAGGATGGAATACAATATTTTGAAACTCATATAATATCCAGGGTTGACGTAGGCATAAAACAATAGAATATTTATTATTTCAGCTACAGTTCTACAAAATATGCACGCCCGTGATGCGCAGTCGTACAACGGACTATAGTCCGTTATATACAGTGCGGCTTTTTATAGCCCCCCCCTGTTAACTTTTGACGTAGAGCGATAAAAAAAAACCGTTTCGAGGGTTTCACCGATACTACCTTTTGAAATATAACGCATTGTGATTGCTCGATAGATGGCGCGGGGGGGCACAAAAACCTAATTTTTTTAAATGGCATGGGGGTCGAGTGACACATCGTTGAAAAGAGAATTGGATTCTCTTTTCAACCATCTAATTTTTTTTAAATTTCGTTAATATGTTTTTTCACAATAAGCATTTGAAGTGTCAATGTAACAAAAAGAAAACAAACTATTATGACATGTACTATTTAAATAATTAGAAGCAAAATTGTTGTCAATTAACGAAGCAGGTGTTCGAAATGTCCACCTAATACTTCTTGACAATAAAAAGTTCGATTCACAAATTCCTGCCGAACATTATTCAACATGTCTGCAGTTATACCAGCACAAACCCGTGTTATTCGTTCTTTAAGTTCTTCCAAAGAGTTGGATTGTTGCTCATACACTTTGGATTTGACGTATCCCCACAGAAAGAAGTCACAAGGTGTAAGGTCTGGTGATCGTGCCGGCCATTCGATTGGTCCACGACGTCCAATCCATCTCATAGGGTATGTTACATCCAAATACTCTCGAACTTGACGTTGGAAGTGAGGAGGGGCCCCATCTTGCTGGAAGGTGATGTGTTCCTGAAATTCGTTCTCATTTTCTTCTAATATTCCAAGTATGAGTGGTTCAACCGTATCTCTTAGTAAATCCAGGTACAAATTACCGTTTAAGTTTTCTTCCAGAAATAAGGGACCTACAATATGGTCTCCCAGAATTCCAGCCCACATATTTACTTTCTGTGGGAACTGTGTGTGACCTTCTCGAAAGATATGGGGTTTTATATCACTCCAGTATCGCACATTTTGTGTATTCACATTTCCGTTTAGAAAAAAAGGTACTTTCATCTTTTCCTCCATAATTTCACAAAATTCCATTCTTCGGTCTGGGTCGTCTTCTGTGAGTTGGTGTAACATTACTAATTTGTATGGATGGAATTTGTGTTTCTTCAAATATTTTTTTACTGTAGCTGTTGAGACCCCAATCGTACTTGCTACACGAGAGGTACTTTGTTGCGGATTTACCACCATTTCGGTGGTTATCGAAACCATTGTCTCTTCCGGAATTGATTTTCGACCAGCTCCACCTTTCCTACGAACACTGCCAGTTCTGTTGAATTTTTCAACTAGTTCCCTCAAATATTTCCGAGTTATAGGATGTTCAGGAAATTTTATTATTTTAATACCACCCAAAATATTTTCCGTCCCATTATTTCACATCAAACCCTTCAAAAGTTATTGAGGTAAGGTAAGGAAACGAATTCAGATCCGCTCTTACACTTGACACTTCAAATGCTTATTGTGAAAAAACGTGTTAAAGAAATTAAAAAAAAGTTAGATGGTTGAAAAGAGAATCAAATTCTCTTTTCAACGATGTATCTCTCTACGGCAAACCGTTCAAAAGTTAACAGGGGGGGGGGGACTATAAAAAGCCGCACTTATATCCAGTGATGAGGCACTCAACGTGAACGATCGCGCAAGCAATGAGAATTTATTTCACATGTTCATCTATGTGGGTCGAACTGTACTAGTAGCGCCTTGGATTTGGCTCAAACTGTTTTGGTGAAACAGGCTGTAGACCAGATAGTACAGTTGGTGTCGAAAATACCAACCCTTTGGTAAAAAAGGTCTATTTGCGCCTATAACTCGTCAACCTCAATATCAAAAAATTATTCATTACAAATAAGAGAGCTTGAAAAATTTCCTAAAAGAACATTCTTCACTGATATTTCTGTACAAGCTAAAGTTGGCGAATAAATTGATGTCGAAATTCTGTTAATATAATTATTTATAGATATATTTAGTCATAGTTAAATAGTATAAGTAAAAGGTGAAAAATAAAAATATTTCTTTTGTTAAAATTACCAGCATCTTACTATTCGCCAAATGTTCGCTCAGTGCTTATTTTTTACTAAAATGTTGAAGAAAATACATGAAAATAGTAAAAATTCATTCGGTATTTTTTTTCCACGTCATATATTATCAATCTATTCCATAAATAGAAAAAAATACTGAAAAATGGGAAAAGTAAATTTCTATGTTTTTGTACCACTTTATATTTATAACCTTTAGTTACTGCAGTTTCGTCCTATATGGACATTTTCAAAACTATAATTCAAACTGATTTAATGTTCCCTATTATCGTGTTTTCTCAATATATTAGTATATTAACAATCAGAGAAAATTTAGCATATTTCAATATGCTAGTAATGTTTACAAAGCAAATAATTTAATGTTTCACCTTTCGTGCATCAAACTAATACCATTCAACTATGATTGAACATATTTATGAACTATATTGAGGCTCTTTATTTTTAGTAGAAATGTATGCAGTTATGAACACAAAATATCAATGGATATTGACATAATTTTTTGGGTTTATGACCTTCCACAATCTGAAAATGAAACAATTTTTTTTAATCCAAAGAAATCTGTACAAGTGTAGAAGGGCAAATTAATTAATTTGCCCGATAAGTTACTGCGTTCACAAGACTGCTGTCTTGAAAGAAATTAATTTTTGTCAGTAACGTACCCTACACTGAATTTGCCTATCTGAAAAAATGAGATCGAATTAACAAAGAATACTTCTCTTTTTTTATCGGGCAAATTAATTAATTTGCCCTTCTACACTTGTACAGATTTCTTTGGATTAAAAATTTTTTTTTCATTTTCAGATTGTGGAAGGTCATAAACCCAAAAAATTATGTCAAGAACTGGATTTCCTCCACAAAATCAAACTTTCAATCAATATCAATGGATAATTATACTTAGTACTTATACAAAAACTATAATCATGAAAAATGGCAAACTTCAAGTATTTTTTATCACTTTCAAAACCCATTTGATTTTTCATCCTAACTTGCGTTTACGAGTAATTATTTGGTTTTTTCGATAGGCCGCTGCGCGCGAAGAAATTTAAATGAAAAAATTCACACGCAAATCCATATTGAGAATCTTGACAAAATTTCGACATTGATTTTGAAATTTACCAAGCTTTCTTTTTTGGAATGAATACTTTTTTGATATTAGTTCGAAAATATGAATAGAAAATTCATAAAATCTATTGTTTTCTGTTAGATATTACAAATAAATCACATTTTTCATTTTTCAATTTTCATGGAGAATGTTCCCCTTTTCAACTGTTTTGATATTTTCAACGGTTGACGAGTCATAGACGAAAATTGGCTTTTTGCCAAAGGGGTGGTTTTTAGGGGTGAACTGTGAAGTCATGTCTCTCCAAAACGGATTATTGTGGTTTTATGATATATGGGACCTCTACTAACTGTTATATGATACAGGAAAGAGTATGTTGCAAAGTTTAATATTTTGCTAGTTTTGGCTCCGACTGAGATTTTTTTAATTTACCAGATTTTCAGAAGTTATTGAAAGAAAGACTATATATTTTTTCCATGTACCTATATGAATTGGTGAAAAGAGAATATTTTCACACTAACAATATCAATATGTTGCAATTCTTTAAATGTGCTGTCATTCAAACTGAGGTTGAGCTGAGAATTTACTGCCATTCAGTCCACTCAAATTTTGATAGTAAATGGAGATTTTATTATAGTTTTTAGGTGATCTGTCGAGATTTAGTGGCTATTGACAGCTTGGACCCAAATCAAATTTTGATTTATTCACAATTTTTGGGTATGATTGGGCAATTTTGATGATCCAAGCCACATGATCTACCGGAATATTTTGAGTTTCAGAACCACAAGCGTTCTTCTCATGTCTTCCACCACAGTTCGGACATGATGATAATAATAAGCTTTATTCACGTGAATTAAATATACAAAAAATGTGGTCAAAGATATCGTGAGTAAAGAAAGAACAGTGATACAGTTCGACAAACCTAGCTGAATTCGTGAAAACGTGATTCGCACTCGTCGCACAACGGATTATAGTCCGTAGTATATTCAGTGATAAGGCACTCAATATGAACGTACGCGCAATTTCACCCATACAGCTAGTTGTGTCGAACTGTAAGTGCTACAGCACTTGTTTCACAAATATACAGGGTGTATCTTAAATGATGTCATTAATTTCAGGTGGTGATTCTTTGTCACATTTTATGAAAAAACGTTCATATAAACGTGTTTCCTAACTTGCTTCGTTGCCGAATAACGGGGTGTCAATAGTTTAATGAAAAATCGGTTTTTCATGAATTACTCAAAATTCTTTACGCCGATTCTGATTAAACTTCGTGTGTTTGTTGGTACTAACAAGGGTCTTTTTTTCATGAAATTATATAATGAATTTTAATTCCAGTGTCGTCGCAGTTGATACCCCGTTCAGAGATTCACTACTTGACTTGATTTTCTAACTACTTGACTTGAAATCAAGACAAGCTCAAGTCAAGTATTCATTTTTAAAATTCAATTCGAGTCAAGTAGTTACACATCAAGTACAAGATATCTACTTGATTTTTATTCAAAAACTGATACATATTTTGTATTAATCTGATTAAGTGCCTAAACGCAATAACAATAAAAATATATGGATGCAAAATAAACAAAACTGGACTTAGTAAAATACAGTACACTAATATTCACGTTATAATGTCCACCTCTTAAATGGCAAAGTGAGTTATATTTTTGAAATGCCCTGTATAAAAATGTATAGCTTGTGCCACAATTTTTTTTCGTAGACTCTAGTGTGTTAAGCTTGCAAATGTCGCCCTAGGGAATATGTTCCACAGTTTCATTTTCAAAACCGCTGTACATAGGACATAGGGTACATTTGCCTTGTTTGTCAGTATTTTTATTACTCTTAGGATCTTGCTCGACTAAGAAATAGTCCATAATTTTTTTCGTTTCATTACACACACTTTTATTAACTTCAATTCGTTTGGGCTTTTTACTTCTGTTTCGATGTCATCAGAGTCTAACACTTTTTCATCTACGATATATTCTGAGCCGCTGTTTTGAAAAGGTTCCGATCCCATTACGGACAAGTCACTTAAATCAGACATAAACAATTATTCTCTAGCCGTCACTGTAAATCGAGTCAAGTCAAATATAAAATTTTCAAAAGCTTGAGTTTTGAAGTCAAGTCAAGTATTTAAAAAAAAAATTCAATCTACTTGGCTTGATGAATAACGGGGTCAGGGCCGTTACACAGAAACGAAGCAAGTTAGGACATACGTCTATATGAACTTATATTCTTAAAATGTGACAAGGAATCACCTTCTGAAATTAATGACATCATTTAAGATACACCCTATAATTTTATTTGGTACTCCTTTGGACTAATACCCCGGTATGGTGCTATTACCGTATTCTTGAGAACAGGTGACATCATTTGTTTAATTGTAATACTTCTTTAGTTTTGTTGAAGTTGTTGGGATGTTTTTTTAATTTCGATTGCTTCCCGGAAAAGTCTTGGGTAATATGCATGTGTTGTGGCAATGACTTGGGTTTCTTCGAATTTCACTCTGTGATTGTTATTGTTGAGCGCATGTTCTGCAACAGCGGATTTTTCTGAGTGTTCTAGCTGGCAACAGGCCTTGTGTTCCTTTATTCTGGTATTTGTGAAACGTTTCGTGATTCCTATATTAACGCCACAGGTACATGGAATGCGGTACACCCCAGATGAGCTTTTTTTTCCACGTCATATATTATCAATCTATTTCATACATAGACAAAAATACGGAATTAATGTTCCCTATTATCGTGTTTCCTCAATATTTTAGTAAGAAATTAACAATCAGAGAAAATTTGACATATTTCAATATGCTAGTAATGTTTACAGAGCAAATAATTTTATTTGGTATTCCTTTGGACTCATTAATCCCCGGTATGGTGCTATTACCGTATTCTTGAGAACAGGTGCCATCCTTTGTTTAATTGTAACCCTTCTTCAGTTCTGCTGAAGTTGTTGGGAGATATTTTTAATTTCGATTGCTTCCCGGAAAAGTCTTGGGTAATATGCATGTGTTGTGGCAATGACTTGGGTTTCTTCGAATTTCACTCGGTGATTGTTATTGTTGAGCGCATGTTCTGCGACAACAGATTTTTCTGAGTGTTCTAGCCGGCAACTGGCCTTGTGTTCCTTTATTCTAGTATTTGTGAAACGTTTCGTGGTGCCGATATTAACGCCACAGGTACATGGAATGCGGTACACCCCAGATGAGCTTAGCGCATCACGTTTGTCCTTCGCTGATATCAAGTGATACTTCAGTTTCTTTGACGGTTTATAATCAGTTTTAATTTCATAGTTTCCTAGTATACCCGATCTGTGACACTGGGAACATACAGTTGGAATGCTTTACTTTGTTCCTGGCAGCACTCGACCCACTGTCGCTAGAGTTATTTCTTTTGCGTTTTATACAACGATTCATTTCGTTTTCTTTATATCCATTTGAAAGAAGTGCGTTTTACAAATGTTTCAGTTCCGCTTCCAAGTGTTCGGGTTCACATATTCTTCTGGCTCGGTCTACTAGCGTTTTGATAATTCCTTGTTTTTGGCATGGATGATGATTTGAGGTACTGTGGAGGTACGATCAGTATGTGTTCGTTTTATATATATATTGTGCCCCAGACGTCATTCTTTTCGGTAAATGAGAACGTCTAGGAAGGACAGTTCCTTATCTCTTTCAACTTCCATTGTGAACATAACCTTTTTTTCCACAACATATTGTTCTTAATGTTGTTCTTAATGTTGTAACTTTGGCTGAAGATGAATCCTTCGAAACATACCCCCCTGATGATGTAAGTCTTCCGACTACATCTTGCAATGTGCTGACGTGAGCCCCACGACTACACCCACATCCACAATCAATAAAAATTATATTTGGTGGAGTTCGACTGTAAGTTTTTTCACAAATCCATTTAAATGAGATTTTGTCAGACCAAATTTGAATATTTTCTAGTTTGAATTAGAGCTTATCAGGGGGTCCTTTTTCGACATCAAACTCTGCAGAAGGGTCTTTCGACTGACAGCCTTTTTCGACATCATGTATTCTCCAATAGTTATCGATATTCTAATGACAATCATTCATGATTTGCCGTCTTGTTTCGTACACCCAATTAAAATGTATGTGTTCAATTTCCCCGCACTCAAATATCCAGGTAAGGTTAGTTCGTTCTGGTTCAATTATACGAAATAATTACTTTTCGCAAAATGTATGTATTCAATTTCCATGCACTCAAATGTCTACGTAAGGTTAGTTCGTTCTGGTTCAATTATACTAAATGATTACTTTTTGCAAAACGTATGTATTCAATTTCCACACACTACATTATTTTATTACAAATTCATAGGTAAAGTACCTGCCTGCCGAAAAAGGTTAGTAGTTTATCTAGAACCTCAACGCTTGGTGTCGAAAACGGCTATAGGATTAAAAATGGTAGGTATTTGGTGTCGAATACCTTGCTTATGAGATAATTTTGTTTCAGTAGGTATGAGTTATGTTTTCGGTGCTCAGGGACGAACCGAAAGGAAATTATTGGGGGGGGGGCAAAAGTGAATTTTTCCAACTCATTTTAAAATTTTCAAATATGTATTTGGGACAGAAAACGAAAATTAAGAATTGATCGCCCTATAGACAATATTATGAAAAAACAGCAGATTTTAAAGTTTTAAAGTCATATTTAATTTATGGCATGGAAAAAATATGAGACAACGTGAAATTTAAAATATATATATATATTTATAACCAACAACAAAAATAATAAACAATGTTCCATTGCTGTATTCGGTTTATGGGCTTGACATGGTATGTAGGGTATATTGGGCCCAACTAATTCATTTATTTTTTGTTGAGTTCCGATGAATTTTCCAGACATTGCCGAAGCGAAGTCATATGATTGAAATGATAACTTGAAAAATTGATTGAAAGTTTGATTTTGCGGAGGAAATGCGATTCTTGACATGATTTTTAATCCAAAGAAATCTGTACAAGTGTAGAAGGGCAAATTAATTAATTTGCCCGATAAGTTACTGCGTTCACAAGACTGCTCTCTTGAAAGAAATTAATTTTTGTCAGTAACGTACCCTACACTGAATTTGCCTATCTGAAAAAATGAGATCGAATTAAAAAAGAATACTTCTCTTTTTTTGATCTCAACGTACATTTTCTGGCTTTTACGGGATTTGAAAGTGCGGAGGGGATGTACGAAAGTGCCAAAGTAAAACTTGATTTGAAGCCAAAGTACATAGCTTATTTCTGTTGTATTTATTGACCTGCTTTATATGAATTATGAACCGTACAACCGATGAGTGACTATCTACAATTTAGGAACTAGACTATAGTTTGAAGTTGAAAATTCCTAGAGTAAAGTTCAGTGACAATTCCCATGGAGTCATAAAAAACTGAAATTTTTTCGAATTTTGTTTCAGTTTACTTAATTTGCCAACTTGTCTAACATTGGGGGGTGAACTCCCCCCAGCCCCCCCCCCCCATAGGCCTGTCCCTGTCGGTACTAGTTTTTCCTACAGCATGTATTCAGTTGTGTCTTGTGTCCGTGTTATTGACCAAACTGACTAAGTGCTACCCCGTATGAATGTCGCGTAATTAAGTTGCCATTGCCACCTCAAAAGAACACTGCACTTATTAAGATTGCTTTTTTTCAGAGAGTGTTTGGGTCATGACAAGAGATCGGATACCACCAGGTCCAGTTTTGCAAACAGCCTATGGAGTGTTGGACAAATTCAAGATCAGCAGAAACTTCTTTGTCAAAACGGAGCAGGAAGGTTGTGCCATAGCTGCTTCTGACATAAATGCTGCTAATGGGATAACATCCGTATCTACCGTTGCTCAAGCAACTGGATCAGACCAGAGGAAAATACCATTGCGTAGTAATACCTCTGGAAATCAGGAAAAAAACGCTGTGAAAAACGAAAAAAAAAATCCTCATCAGGTAGCTGAAATCCTTCTGAAAAATAGTCCAGTGCAGGTTAGCCCCGAAAAGATCAAGGAAAAGGGGGAAAGCACCAATCAAGCAACTGATTCAGATCAGAAGAAAATATCATTGCTCAGTAATATCTCGGGAGGTCACGAAAAAGAGGATGTAAAAACCGAGCTGAACGAAAAAAAAAATCCGCAGCAGGTAGCTGAAATACTTCTGAAAAACAGTCCAGTGCAAAATAGCCCCGAAAAGGGCAAGGAAACAGAGGAAATCACAAATAAAGACAGAGTTGTACAGAAAGACAAAGACACGTGAATTAACAAATGAGAAGACTACAGGCAAAAAAATCCAAATAAAAATGTACAGATGATGGCCGAATGAAAGATTAATATAATTGTTAATTTATATCAAGAAAAAACTTCATGTATTTCTTAATTTATTTGTATGAATATATTTATTATTTGAATTATGACCAAATAAATGAATATCGTTGTTTTCCAAGTCGCTTGCGGTTTATATTAATAATAACACATCACATATGTGCAAAAATGCAAGCATCGTTCTGAAAATGTTTGTGATTAATGTGAATATCGATTTTGTGTTTTTGTGAACCCAAGTAGAAAACAACTGTAATACTGGTATTCATTTTTATTACATGAATATCTGAGTAAACTGAGGTATTCTGAAGATCTTGAACGGGAATGTATAAGTCATCAGCATAAAAATGAACTTGACAAAATGATTGAAAAGATGTATGATAGAAAATAAAAATTGTAAACAGGTCTTTCTCTGGAGGGTAGAGGTAGCTATCGATACTGTAATTAAAATACAGTTATCTTTGTCACACTAATTTATTTATATTCGTACTAATTTAACTACCAATTTATTTATTTATTTATTTCCACAAAATGATTGTATTATTAACACTCGTTTATTAGCTGTATTTGTAATTGACAAACTAACTAACAAACAATCTAATCAAATCTTGGAAGTCAATTTTCACCCCCTTTCAGTAGTCCGAATAATTTGAAATTTGGCACACATATCAAGGACCAATGACAAAACAAGAATTTTTTTAGCTTCACCTGTAATTGACAAATAAACTAACTAACAATGTAATCAAAGCTTGGAAGTAAATTATCAAAGATCAGTAATAATAATAACAATACCAATTTGTATTTTTAAATTTAACTTTCCCCACTTCCAGTTGTCTGAATAATATGAAATTTAGAACACACATCAAGGACCGATGACAATACAAGTATTTCATAATAATAATGTTAATGTTTGTCTATTCGGTAAAGATTTTGCAATCGATTTTTGAAAGGGCTTAGAACTAGATGAGAATAATAATGTTGTGATATATAAAAATAATAATGATGTTGTGTTATACAAAAATAATAATAATGCTAGGTAAGTAGGTAAACATTTTTCAATCGATTTTTGGCAAAGCCTAAAACTAGATGACAAGGCAATATTACAGCATAATAATAATGTTGTAATGTATACTTCAAGAAACTAAAGAAACACGATTTTATTGTAATATAAACCAAAAATTGAAAATAGAATATAGTTTCAAAAAACTAGAGACAAATGCTTTTATAGTAATATGGTCTATAAAGTAAAAAATGATTATTGAAAATCAACGTTCATTGTTTGTCATAACTGCATATGGTCCTTGAACTTGGGCTATCCTCAGCCGAGGCATGTGTCCACCTCCTGAAATATCAGATATGGCATGCAAGCTAGAAAGGCAATTAATAAGTTCTGTAGGTATTTTCCCAACAGTAAATGTTCTAAGAGTATATTCTTTGAATGAGGGCCAGTTTATACTATTACATACCACTTTTAGGCCTTTTAATTACTCTTTACACAATAATTTGTGAAAATTCTAGACATTTGCGCATTATTCCGTAGAAAATCGAGGCCTTAATCCTTTTTCAATATTCCACACCAAATTCCTCTTCCTTTGTATGCAACACAATACCTGATTTCATGCTGGAGATTGATGTTGGAGCATTCAGTTTGAAAAAAAAAATGTAATTGGAATGACTAAAGCCTCTATGCGTAACACAATACTTTGAAAAATCCTCAGCAAACTAAATGAAGAAAAAAATCGATAGATATTTTTCGCGGTTAATGGACCTATGGATAAAATTTTCAACAAGCCAAATTGTTACTATTAAGTTACCCTTAAGTTACCCCTTAAACACGCCCGAAAGGTCGTAAAATTGCGAATTTTTAAAATTCATCAACCGGTGAAATGGCAAGAAAATTTATATTTCCTGTTACCAATGGACACTATGGATAGTAGTAAAAAACTTCCATACCAGAAAAATTAAGCCGGGAACGATTTCACCTTTAAACTACCCCTCAAACATGTCCGTAAAATTACGAGTTTGGGAAGTCCTCAACAAACTAAATGAGGATGGAAATGGATATTTTCACGATAAATAATGCACTTCATAGATATCAGTGAACAATACCTATACCCTAGAGTACCTAATTTGCCAGGCACTATTCCACCCTTTAACTACCCATCAAAAACGTAAAAAAATGGAAAAATGTCAGACTTTGAAAAATACCCAACAAGATAATTTTTGCTATCAGTGGACTCCATCTATAGTTATAAATAACTTCTATACCATGAAGTATTAGGCTAGTTACGATTTTACCCTTTACCTACTCTTATGGTGGGTCCACATTGCTCGCGAGCACCACGAACGAACACAACAAGCGCAACGAGCGGAGCGAGCAGCACGAATGTACCAAAAATCATGTTCGCCCTGTTCAGGCTGTATGCAGCGTTCCGCGTGCTTGCAATCACCCAAAACACATGTTTCGACTGTTCCGTCCGGTAGCGGTACATAAAAGGAATTCATATCGCGAGCAAAGTTGACGGCGGTTTTGTGATATCTTTGTTTTTACTGTTCACGTTCAGTCAAGTAGAGCATTGTGAAGTGCAATATGGAGTGGACTGAAGACAACATTTTGAAGCTAATTGGGCCTTACGAAACATATTTTTGGGATCCACAACATAAATTTTATGTACTGAATAACAAAAAAAAATTATGCGTGGACGGACATCAGGACGAAATTTCCAAAAACGATGACTTAACTCCGTTTTGATGATTTTTTTTTTTAATACGGAAGTTTCCAGGATAAATATTCAAAATCTGAAATGGAATAGATATACTTTCTCAGCTCATTTTGAATATAAAATAAGAAGAAAATTTTCAAAAACGATGAATTAATTCTGTTTTAAGATTTTTTTTCAATAAGGGGTTAGTTTTCATGGTGAGTATCGTGATACAAAATCTGAAATGGGGTAGATAGGCTTTCTCAGCTTATTCTGAAAATGGAGTGAAAATGAAATTTCAAGGAAAGGTCTTTTATCTTATCATGTATACCGGGTGACCACGATATGAGGTACGCCCCACAATTATTCATAGTTTCGAACATACAGATTTCAAATTTGGTATGTCGCTATAGTACTTGAATACGTATATTTTGACCCCTCTACTGAAAATGTACCAATTCCGGTTGAACTGGAAGTGACCCCAAACTTTTTTTTTCAAACGACACCCTGTACATATTTTTTCACTATCCGAAAGAGCACGTAATTTGTGATAATATTGTTCTTCAAAATTGAAAATCGGTTGAAAAATGGCGGAGATACAGTTGATTGCTCAGTCAAACAAAGTTGGCCATGAAATTCAAACTTGAATCATCCGAACTGACAAACGACATCAGAAGTTATCAGAGGAGGCTTCGAAGTGCGATACAGTTGAAAACTGAGTTTCTCGTGTAATTGCAGCTGCCACATAATCCAACAATTATCAAAAATTTACTAAAAACGGAATAGTGCCCATAAAGAAATGCTCACAACTGCTATTTCTCAAATGGCAACATGTTCTTTTCACTTCGTCATGATGAAAAATAATTAATTATCAAATTACTCGTGTGAAAAATTTTGCAGAATTCCGAAAGAAATCGCAAATACAAGATGTTTTATGATGAGTGTTCTCAAAATTAGATATTCTTCTCCAAATTTTTTCACACGAGTAAACTGATAATTTATGATTTTTTATCATGATAAATGAAAAGTACATGTTGCTATTTAAGAAATGGTAGTTGTGAGCATTTCTTTATGGATATTACCATTCAGTTTTTAGGTAATTTTTGATAATTGTAGGAATATATGGGAGCTGTAATTACATGAGAACCTCAGTTTTTAACTGTATCGCACTTCGAAGCTTCCTCTGGTAACTTCTGATGTCGTTTATCAATTGTTATGATTTAAGTTTTAGTTTCATGGCCAACTTTGTTCGATTGAACAATCAACTGTATCTCCGCCATTTTTCAATCGATTTTCACTTTTGAAAAACAGTGTTATCACAAATTGTGTGCTCTTTCGGATAATGAAAAAATATGTACAGGGTGACATTTGAAAAAAAAGTTTGGGTCACTTCCGGTTGAACCGGTAGTGGCGAATATTCAGTAGAGGCTTCAAAATATGCGTATTCAAGTACTATAGCGACAGACCAAATTTGAAATCTGTATCTTCAAAACTATATAAAAATTAGGGGGCGTACCTCACCTCGTGGTCACCCGGTATAATTGTCACGGCCACTGAGAAATATGATCTTATTTTTCATTGAAATCACCATCATCATATGTTTGTGTGTAAATTGCCATTCATCATCATCCTTTTCATGATGATAACGTAGGGAGTTCCAACCGCAATACCAATTCGGAAGACTTCGAAGGAGTAACCTTTTCACACCGGTGTCATTTTTTTTCTGTTCTCTCCATTTGTGGTTATTTAACGAACAAGTGTATTAATGTGTATGTTCGAGATAGTTAATCGTCATTTTAATTCACGAGTTTGTTACAAAATTGTTCCGTCGACCGTAGTTTTCAAAAATAGAGATATCTTACTTTCAATGTTCATTTATTTAACGATACGATAAAAAACAATCACTATTTCCTATTTATATTAACTCTAATCAATTTTCCTCAGTTGTAGTTCTGTATTATTTTTTCAAATTGACTCACTCGTGTGAGTTTGAACTGTCGACCTCACTGTCACTGTCAGACCAACGTTATTATTACGCCACGTGGCTTTCTATGATTGAAAGTGACAACTAGTGTAATGAAGATTTTCTAAAATTTTATTACAGAATTGACAAATAAATAATGACAGATAGGACTAGCCAATATAAAATGTATTAGAGCAATGTATGTTGGTTGCATATAATAATATCGTTGATTAATAGAAAATCATTCATTAACAAGGGTCATTAATCAATGATTTTAAGTGCGTTAAAATGCATCATAAATGAACGGTCGACAGAAAATGATAATTAACGTACTGGCAGCCGCTGTTAACAATAATTTGCCATCCCTGTCCGAACCGCAAGAGCGCAAATACAGAACTACAATGTGGACATTTTGCTTGCGCCTAGAACGATCTTAACAAATAGTACAAACACAACAAGCAAGAGCATAAGTGCGATGACGAGCACGACCGTGAGCACGAGCATGAGCACAAGCGTGAGCACGAACAGGAGTAATGTGTACCCACCTTTACTTACATACCACCGAGCATCATTCAAAACAAATCATCATCCCAAAACATTCTTCCAAATAAAAAGTTAAATTATAAAAAAGTTTTCCTAATGTGTTTTACTTTTAACTTTCATTCCGCATAAGTATAGTATATTCTGTAACAAGGTTAAAATGAAAATTTGATGCGAGTGGGAAGTTCCGAGCGCGAGCCAGAGGCGAGCGTAAGCAACCACGAGCATCGCGAATTTTCTAATCGAGTAACAGACTCGCTGTAAGGACTGCGAGAAGATGTATGTGGGCCAGACCCGTAGGGCCATGAAAGTACGATTCCGAGAGCGCATTGCTCATATCCGATTTTCGAGGCCAGAAAAATCGTGTGTGCTTTGGACCACGACCACCGATTTGATATCACAACTTTGAGAATAATTAGACAGGTTCATGACCGCAGACTTCTCGATGCATTCGTGCGTCTGGAAATTGCGAAGGGTAAAAATAGTATGAATGCCGATATAAGGGCCCCATTCCATATAGCCCTTTGTTCAAGTTCATAGTACAATGAATTTTTCTTTCCTTCATAATTCATTAGTCTTCATTCGTTATCATTACTCAGTTTATTATTATTCGTTTTACTTTACTTACTAATAATTTTTTCTCGCTATCAATTATTGCAAATATGTTGGTAAAGTAAATGGGCGCATGCAAATCGGGCACCAAACAGGTAGGTACCCTTTGCGGTCAGTTTCGAGGGATTATGAAAACTGCAATTTGGGTACCGAAGATTTAATTACGATTTAAGTACGTATTAATGGATGTTCTCATGTAACCTATATAAACCAAATAATTTCCAGTAATAGAGGAAAACCAGTGTAATTTTAACAACTTCATATATGCTGAACATCCTAACCTATTCGTTTTTGTTGAAAAACTGAAAGAGTGTCAAACCGACACATATATTAAAATTCAAAGTCTTCAAAAACCTATACAAATCCATGACCGGAAAGTTAAAAAAAGACAGAAATTTATTGAATCAATGATTATTAAATACCAAAATAAGGAAATCAATAGGCTAAATGTTTGTCATTCCATTGTTATGTCAATAAATAAGATATTTAGATTAAGATATTTTGTACAATTAATGTAATCACAATACAATAATAAACAAATTTTCGTATGCTTTAAAACAGTTTTGTATTATTTACCTATTAACCTACCCAAAATTATAAAAATGACGAATGAATAATAAGGCTCGGTGCCCAAAATACAATTTTTGTAATGGGGACCTTTTGGCTCTGTGCCCAAAATGCATGTTGAATTAGTCCTTTTATTGCCTTGGTGCCCAAAATGCAAACTCCCGAATAGAGTGTCAATTGAAATTGATATTGCAATTAACCACTTAGATAAGTTGTAGATATAAATAGGATTAGAATAGTGTTCAGTAGCGTAGTAATGCTAAATTTGTTAGCGAAACGCGCGTCGAGTGAATGTTACGTAGTTTTGGTGTTTTGGGTGGCTTCTATTTCTTAAATAAGGTTAACGTTATTACTGCTGAAACAGTGTTGGAATATTCATACCGTACCTTGTTATGGCAAGAGAATGTATGCGAAATGCATACGAGAGCAAGTGTTTTAGTTTTAGAATAAATATCTCTACTCAATAGTAAGAATGGATAATTTGTTTTATTATTGAAAATTATTTCGGAATTACTACTTTCTTTAATGGTTGTGAAGAAAATATCGATCTTGAATATACAGAAACGACGAGTGTGTCTTGAGACATCAGGCTACGGAATGATGGAGGATTCATCAAAATATATTCATAAATAAGGCGAAAAATACGATAAAAAAATGTTATTCTCAAGTTTTTATTCACCTTCGAAAATATATATATATATATTCTGCAAATATTTGCATGGATCAAAGTGGAAACACACTATTTACTCAGCGTACTTAATAAAATAAGGAAGTTGATTATTGAAATATATTCAAATTCCAACTTCCTAAGTCTTTTCAGTTTCATATTGGATGACTGATACATTAACAGTAACCTGCATAAACCGTTATAGTGACCCACTGAATAGGAAGTTGAGAGACAGCTTCAGTTGTTTATTACCGATTACTCAGAACACTTTTGCATCGACAAAATACAGATCATGCAAATAGTCATTATGTTAAATAATAATATAATGGTGTTGGTTTCGATACTATTGACCGGTATAGCTGCCCAAGTTCCATTTTTTGGAAGATGTCCAGAAATTCAAACCGTTCAAAATTTTGACGTCAAAAAGGTTTGTATGTATTGTATTTGATATAGGCATGTTACTCAATTGTGTGTCTCATAGTTTGTTCGAAATTAGTATTTAATTAGAAACATTAAAATGTGGCATGTAATTCACACACAGCTACGATTACTTCCATAGGTTGATCGTAAGGGTCAGCTAATTGACGAACACAATTTCGACACAAGTAGGCAATTTCTGGCATTTCAACTGTGGAAGATGTAGAGAAAAGGACAGGGCAAAAAACCCTATAAAAACAACTTTCAGCAAAATTTGATAATGCTTGACATTTTCTTTGTTTCAAGACTGTACACAATTTTGACAAGTTATAAGAAATGGCAAGGTGATGTTCCTCTGTATTTTGAATCTTTAAAAAGGTCGTAGCCTGATAATATCTTCTCCTCATAAGTCCATGAGAATTTCATTCTGATTTTCTCTTTACTATTACTACACTGATAAAAAGGATTTTTTGCATCAATGCACAATTGCATTGATTCAAGTCGATTGTATTCTTGAATAGGTTCAACCAAATATTAGTTTGATTTTTTGACTACTTGAAAGGAAACTGTTGTGAGACATATGAACACTTTCTTCTCTGAATAATGGGAGTTGTTTGGTGCAAGAATATTTCAACTTTGATAATGAACACTATTGTGAATACTTTCTTCGTTCGATGGTGTGAGTTGGTTGAGGCAAGAATATTTCACTTTTAGTAACGAACAATATTCTTCTTCATAATGCAATACATTTTTGATTCAAGATTATCTGCATTTGGAGGTTCAGTACAAATGTGCACTTGGTTATAAAAATATGCCATGGAAGCCATGTTCATATGGTACAGTTCAACAAACAGAGAACAACTGCGAACAATTGAGGTATAATGGTTATATATGAGAATAGTTTTGTAATATTTCAATTTCAGAAACTATATAATCAACGTAGGTACCTATTCGGTGATGCATAGAAATGCGATCGAATATAGAAACGTCAGCGTCATTCGCCATTATCACACACCTGTTGAAAATAAAAATATCTTCAACCATAAATGACCTAAATTCAAATCGTGCAGAAATAATTGGACCTCCATATTATACTTCTGTAGCAGCACATTTGCACATAACCACTGTGACAAATACAAAACTAACAACTTAAATTATGATTCAAACACTACCCCCAAACCAAACGCGGGTAACAGCAAATAGGATAGAGGTCCCAGTCGGCAGTCACAGTGTGCGCTTGCGCGTAGGTTCGCGTCGTTCCGGTAGCGGGGTTTCGCGTGCACCCGCTAAAGTAAAGCTCATTGGTTGACTGTGCCACATGCTGCTTCCTCCTGACCTTCGCCAAGAAATTATGTTCTTGAGTCAAAAGGAGCATTTTTCACAAGTATAGGTGTTCTCTAGGGTAAAGAGTTGGAATGTATTAATGCAAACAAATTCATTTCAAGAGAATTTATGTAAAGAAGCAAACAGTTCAATAAGTTTGAAATAAGAGTATATTCATCAATTGGAAGTAATTATTCTTTTCAGAAGATAATTCTGTTCAAGAGGATATATATATATATATATATATATATATATATTTGATTGAAGACATCCTTTTTATCAGTGTATATTATATTAGATATACTCAGGTGCTGGTTTGAGTTTGTACGTACGTGTGGGTACGTACGTACCCACAGTACTCCTAGAGGGTGTTTCCGAAATTGGAGCAATAAATTAAATGGGAAGTAGAAAATGACAAAACAAAAAGAAATGAAGGAATACTTTATTGTCGAAAAAGAAAAATATTTTGAATTGATATTGAATTTTAAAGTTTGTAGGAAATTTTTTGGTAATCACTGATAAGAGGTCTACAGCCTGCGCGAACCGCGCTGAAACACTGCCAGCAGGCAGACACGCTGTGGCCTGGAGAATCAAACCAGTGCGTCTTAAACCAAGGTAACTGAAAGCGATTTCATAAAAGAAGGGTATGCTCATCTGGGCCAATTGCTCCCGGTCATAAGATTTTGCACACTTTTAGGTCTATAAAAAAGAAACATTTTCCTAAAATTTCAACTTCCAAACCATTTCGGAACATATTCAAATAAGTTTTTTTAAAGTTGAGTTTGTAAGGCAAAATATGAAAAAATAGACATTTTGGCAACAAAGCGTATGTGTTTATCTTGGATTTCAATGTACATTAAATGGAAAATGTCAGTTTTGACAATTAGTTATTGAAATAATTCAAGAGCAATGTTGCCACTTTGTATTGTTTGAAAATATTTGATAAGAACATATCATAGAAGATAACATATCCTACATTAGAAAAAACTAAAATGTAGTACTACATTACTCATTTCTAAGCATTTGAGAGAATTTATACGTTTTTTCATGAATAGCCCAAATTTCCCTATTAAAAGCATACCCTCAATTCATAAAAATTTTCAACAATTTTTGATAGCATCAAAAACAAAAATTCTTGCCATTTATTGATAAATTATGTTCCATACAACAACCCATTTGTTAAAAATGAACACTATACTTTGCCATGCGGCTTTCGACTCTGTGCACGCATTCGAACTCAAACCAGCACCCCAGTATATCTAATATAGTAGAAAGAAAATCAGAATTAAATTCAAATGGACTTATTAAGAGAACAGGAGCATATTATCAAGCTACGCATATTTTTCAGAATCATATATGTTGCGAAACATTGGGTGTTATGAATAAAAGCTAGCAAAAGCTTTTAATATAGGTGTGTCTTTCTCATTAATTAATAAAATGGATAGGTCTGTTTCAAGAAATCTGAGTAAAAGCATTTGCTCAAGGTTTATTCATTAGACCCATTACCTTTTCATTTGAGACAATAACAATAACGGAAATAAAATTGGAATAAGTGGGTGTTACTGAGGAAGTACATCTGGAGGATGGTTCATGCAGTAATATAAAATCAAGTGCTTCATGCTTCAAGGTTTCTGAAATATTCGAAAAAAACAACCATCCCCAAAAAAGCATTGATATTGGCAATGGAAATCAGGCCACCATAAATATATTCAATCAATGAGACATAAATGTGATGACTTGTATATACGCTTGGAAAGTTTGGATTTCCCAGACACACTTTTAATCACAGAAACATTACTCTACAAAGACGAAATAATCAACTCATATACTCATATTAATAAAGAATCAAGATTAATAATAGATTATTTTTGTACATATTTTTGTACACAATATGGATCAATAAAATGTAAGTTGCTCTGTGGTATCATCGAATATATCAGATCACGAGGGAATATGTTGTAAAATTTCTGCTGGGAAATGAAAATAGTGCCGCACCAAAATATGATAGAATATATTCTGAGCGTAATTGTAATAAATTTCACCAGCTGTCTGTCTGAACTCATCGTGGGCGAACAAGACTTAATTTTACGACTTTCATCTTTAAATTGCGAAGGCGTAGAGCGTGATATTTTTTTTCTTAATTTCGAGTTTAAACTCTAAATTAGTGTTAATTTCTAGTTACAACTCGAAAATAGCTAAATTTCGAGTTACAACTCGAAAATAGCTTAATTTCGAGTTGCAACTCGGATTTAGCCTAATTTCGAGTTACAACTCCTTTTTATCAAAAATAAAATCTTGACCCTTCCAGCTCTTTTTATTTTTAAAACTGTCTACATCATTTATAAATATAAAAGTTCATTTCCTACTAGAGTTCATGTTTATAACACTCGAAAGGATAATAACATACGACTGCCAATTCCAACATCAACATACTGAAGCCTATTGTAGGTTCAGGAGGGCAACAAAAAAATACTTGTAAAACATCCATTTTGTTCTGTCGAAGAGGTTTCATCCACTTCTCTCCGAAATTAATTTTTCTTGTTTGTTTTTTATAAAATATAATAAATAAAGTTCTATACAGTGACCGCCAAAAAGTATGTACCATACGGGAAAAAAGTTATTAAAGTATTGGAAAAAAGATTCTTGGGAAAAGTTTGTGCATATCCGATAACATAAAAATCGATTTTGACACATGTCACGTGATCGCTGGTATGGCGGCAAATTGAAAAAAAATACTATGAATAGGCAAAAAGTCGGGTAAAATGGCAAGATATCGAAAAAATTATTTGAGAAAGGTGCTTAGAATTAAATTTTATATACATATACAAAGTTTAAAAGAATAATGTGAGAAAATTGAAAATGGCAATTTTTTTAAATATTCTCCTAGATGTATAAAAATATCAAATAATTTTTTTATGAATAGCTTGACCATACTGAAATATTTGTATTTTAATGATAATAACAAAATTTTCTCATTTTCTCCACACCAGAAAGCACTAAATTAAAAAAAAAATAATTTTTTCAGAACCCTTCCTGTTACATTGGTTCATATCCAACAGTTATACCAGAATTCTACGATTATTGCGATGATAGAAAAATCCAAAACTATTTGTGTTTTTCAGATTATAATAAATTTTTGATGATAATCGTGCACGAACGTGTTTCACTTCGCACATAATCGCAAAAATAGTGCGTCAAATTGAAGAGGCTAGTGTTTTCAACATTGCACGCGAAGTGAAACACTCTGGCACGATTATCATCGAAACTTGATTATAATCTCGAAAACACCATGTTTCTGGAGTGTCATGTCATCACAATGGTCGTGTAATTCTGATATAACTGTTAGATACGAACCAATGTAACAGCCAGGGTTTTGACAAAATCCAATTTTTTAAATTTAGTGCTCACTGGTGTGGAAAAAATTAAAAAGTTTTGCCATTATCATTGAAATTCAAATATTTCTGTATGATCAAGCTATTCATAAGATAATAATTTGATATTTTTATACAGCTAGGAAAATATAAAAAAAATAGACATTTTCAATTTTCTCTCATTATCTTTTCAAACTTTGTATATGTATATGAAATTCAATTCTAAGCAACTTTTTCAAATAACTTTTTTTGATATCTTGCAGTTTTACCCCACTTTTTGCTTTTTCATAGTATTTTTTTTCAATTTGCCGCCATACCAACGATCACGTGACATGTGTCAAAATCGATTTTTATGTTATCGGACATGCACAAAATTTTGCCATGAATCTTTTTTCCAATACTCTAATAATAAACTTTTTTCCCATGGTACATACACGCAGAAAAAAACTTGGTTAAATCAACAAAATATCATTCAACTCGAATAAATAAAAGTGTCAGTATCCCACAATTAAATATCAATTCAAATGAAACAAATATTGTCATTGATTTGTCTCTCTGAAATCCTTTTAGATTTAATGCAATTTGCTTTCAATTGATTATATGTTTTGTTCATAGAAAATCTTGTTTTTTCTTTTCGAAAACATAAGATGTTTCAGTCGATCATATTATTTGATATTTCAACATTACCTTTTAGAATTTTGATTTGAATTTGATTCCAACCAACAAAATATTTTGTTAACTCATTCAGTTCATCGTTTGATTGAACAAAATATTTCTTGAAGTGGAAACTACACAAATCAAAATGAACGAAATATTTTTTTGAATCAATACCTTCAATCTCTTCGATTTGCTAAAGGGATTTTTGAATTTACAAATTATCTTATAGAATGAAAATATTTTGGTAATTCATAGAACAAAATATCCGTTTGAGTGAATGTTATTCCATTACCCTTCTGACAAAATATATTAATTCGATTAACGAATGTTTGTTTAAACTCATTAATTATGTTAGTAGATCGAAAAAAAAGTTTTATAAAAGAAAACATAGTTTGAATTGATTTGAAAGAATATTTTGTCAACTGAAATATTCAGAAATGATTTCAAATATAAAATTTATTCCAATTAATCATACAGGCCCATTCAAATCCCGATCCATCTTTCATGAATATCTCGAAAACCGTGAGAGGGTCATTTGAATTTCCGCAAATTTTGTATTTTGAAGCTCTTTAACAAGACGTCCACCAATCAAACACAGGCATTTAGTTTAAGGAGATTCAAGAGAGTGAAGATTATGGATATTTTTCACGAATACAGAGTGAATGATATAATTAATTTCAGGAGGTAATTTCTTGTCATATTTTATGAAAAGTTTATCGTGTCCTAACTTGCTTCGTTTCCGAGTAACGGGGTGTCAACTGCGACGCCACTGGAATTAAAATAAAAAATCTGATTTCACGAAAAGAAACCCCTTGGTACTACTAACAAACACACGAGATTTAATCGAAATCGACCAAAAAAAAATTTAGTAGATCATGAAAATCCGATTTTTTATTTTTGACACTCCGTTACTCGGAAACGAAGCAAATTAGGACACACGTTTATATGAACTTTCGTTCATAAAATATGACAAGGAATCACCACCTGAAATCAATAACATCATTTAAGATACACCCTGTATATCTGCTGAAGCAAAAAAGCTTGAGATTAATTTGGAGATTTTTAACAGAGCTTCAAAACACAATTTTGTGGTAACTTTGTCCCTGTGTCTTAACAGTTTTCGAGATGCAAAAGACTCGATTTTGAATAGGCCCTCCACTAGTCGATCCTGAAAAATAAAAATCACGAATATATCATAACTATATTCCTCAAACGAGTTAAAAAATAAATTATAAGATTTCTGTTCGTCCAGATACATCCATGACTACGAATGAAAATTATTCAAATTAAATAGTAAGGTATAAAGATTTTGAAGATCTCTTGGAAAAACCTTCCTAGGTAATCAAGACAGGATATGAATGAAATGTAAAATACATTTGAACAAATAATTTATTCATCTCAATTTGAACAGTAACAAAAAATAAAATATATAATTCTTTTGTATATTATATATAAAACTACCATCATATCATAATCAATTCATTTAATTCTTTACATAATAAATTATCCTTTGCCTTTATATTTGTCTCATCACCACAAAAGCTTGGTCTTCCTTCCTCAGAGCTTCAGTAGATGTTTTCCTTTGTCCAAGAGATGGTATGAGTTTTTTCAACTTATTATCGTCCAGCTTTTTGGCAATTTCCAATGTTATGTCATTTTCTGAAAAATTCATTATGACTGTGAAAAATCGAAAATTGACCTGAATGGTAAAGAAATTGTAATGTGAGATAAGTACATAATTGAATTCAGACTGAAATAAATTGAAAAAAATATATTTATTAAAATAGAACCATATTTAAAAAAAAATTGATGATGAAGTTGATGTTGGTTGATCGACAAATGTCGGATAATAAAACTGAAATTGTAATGAGAATGCTTATGAAAAGTGACTGTGAAGAAGTGGTTCAGTTCTGGCGATACCACCAAAAGATAAAAAAAAAAGAATGGAATACTTGAGAATTATAATACTTAAGGCACTAAAAAAAGGTAATCAAAAGATTCAAAAGACAAACTAAAATAACAGATAAAAGCTGACCTAGACCACTAAAAATTATGAATTTGGTCTCAATCTATTCGAAAGGCATCTAGAAAAAATGTTAAACTTGAAAATTAGGGCCGGCAAAAACTGCAAAAGTTATAAACAATTAAGTCAAGAAGAATATGTTTGTTTTTTGCAAAATATTTTAAAAACTATTTGAGATATCCAAAATTCAGGCTTTTTTTGAAAGAATTTAGAAAAGATCCTCGTTAAAAGAAGTGACAATTTTTTAAATTATTTTCATCGGGGATTACGTTCCCAAAGAACGTTTAAAAAAATCTTATTAGCAATAAGGATAATAAAGAGAATTGAAAAAAAATCTGTTTGCTAAATTTACGTTTTTCATTTCTCAATGCCTTGGATTGTTAATACAAAAGTGAAAAAACAAAAATTAAAAAAATCTAGATTTTTTGTTTAGAAATAATCAGGGATTTATGTTAACTTTCAATAGGTAAAAATTAACCAATTAACAAAAGTATATTCGTTGAATCTATTTTCAATAATTTCCGTTGCAGAATGAGAAACATGATTTCAATTACTTTGGTACTGGTATTTAAGCTCATTAGTTATATTATGTGAGATGGAAACAAAAATAAGTACCTAATTCGAATTCTGAAATAACTTCACTAACCTGTTGCCCTAGAACCGCCATGATGTTTGAAATGAATCTCATTGATAGTTTTATAGAAACCTTATTATCTTAATACGTTACTTACCAGCTTTCAAATTCTTCAAGGAGCCAAACAATATTATTTTGGTCACTATTATTATAATTAATAGTCACAAACACTAAAAACACAATTGAAAAGAAACCTTGAACTCCGATACAACGCTACTGACGTTATCTATCAACCATCATCCTTCTACATTTTCGACGCGGACGCGGGTTGCTAACTGTGCCAATACCATGTGATTGTTGCGCTTGCGTGTGGTGTCGCAATGGTAAATTTGACAAAATATTTCGAAAGGACAATTCGATGTATGTTGAATTAATTTCGTATTACTTGCGTGAACAAATTTGTGTTTTCAATGAAATCTTTCTGGTATTCACGAGGAAAACATATTTTGTTCCGTCAAATCAATTTTTGCTGAAGTATTTCTCTAATTATTTGTTCAGACAGAATATGGTTTTGAAAGAAATTATTATTTTCTGTCTTGTCAATCAATCAATAATGTTCATGGGACCTTCTATGGTTGTTTACATGAAACCATATTATAAATTTAAATTGAACAAACTTCGGATTGAATTCAAAAAGTACTGAATCAATTCTTTTTGTTCAACCAAATCATTAAATTTTGAGGTAATTCACTAGTTAGTTGGTTGAACATAATATCTTTTAAGCGAAATATTTGTGATAGTCATAACGATTCACATATAATGTCGAACCAATTCTGATACACATGTCCAATACACAAAAAAGTATTCGACCGAAGTATATATTTTCTCATAATAACAAAATATTTGAGTAAAATATTTTGTTCGTTCAGTAAATGGTGCTAGTCTATTCAAGCTTGTTTTTGCTGCAGATGCAAATAATTTTTTTCATTCAACAATAAACTCTTAACAAAAAGAAAGTGATTGTAGCAACAAAATTGTTTTTACCGTGTACTTTTTGGCGGTCACTATATATACATACAGCTTCATTGATTACCCTGTTTATTCATAAGAAGAAAAAAAACATTTTTCAACCGATTGGAATGATTTTTTTTTCGTTAGGTAGACATTCAAAAAGTCTATTGGGACACCAAATTTCATGAATAAATTTTCATTTTCATGGCCAACTATCCTTAGTTCTCAAGGTAAAAAATCTAAAAAAATTACTAGTGATTTTTTTAGAAAAAATCTTACCACACCACTGGATTCGCAACATTTTCAAATGGTTGATGTGTGAATAACGTTGAAATGCGTCAATCATTAAGGAAGTTATAGGGGAATGAAGTTTGAGAAATATGCCGTTCAATCAACACACCACTGCTATTTCAAAACATTTATCAGAACTTTGACTACACTACTGGATTCAGGAGATCCAAAAATATCACTTACCAGAATTTCATCGAAATCTGTTGGTAAATAGAACAAACAAAAAATAATGAGTTAAAATGTCATTTTCCTGAAATTCCTTTAACATATTTTTCGAATTTTATTATCTTATGATTTTTTTATTTATAAACAGATTTTGATGAAATTCTGACCAGTGATATTTCGAGACTTCCTGAATACTGTGGTGTATTCCGAATTTTGATAAACGTTCGTAATTTGTATTGGTGGGTTGATTAAAAGGCATATTTTACAAATTTAATTCACCTATAACTTTTTTATTGATTGACGCATTTCAACGTAATTCACATATAAACTATTTGAAAATGTCGCGAATCCGGTGGTGTAGTCAGATTTTTTCTAAAAAAATCGCTAGTGATTTTTGTAGATTTTTGACCTTGAAAAATAAAAAAAGTTGGCACTGAAAATGGAAATTTATTCACGAAATTTGGTGTTCCAGTAGACTTTTTGAATGTCTACCTAAAAAAAAAAATCTTTCCAATCGGTTTGAAAAATGTAAGTTTTATAAGGGTGCTTCCATCTTAAATGGGTCACACTGTATATATGTGTGTTTCAAGTGAATTCTAGATGGTATTATGTTTTGCTACAAAAATGTATATTTTTAAACAAATACTATAAGGTGTTATGTTCCTAATTATGCTTCTTTAACATGCTTTGTTGCAAAAATTTATATTTTTAAACAATAGAGCTATTATTGATTTTGACTTGACTCAACAGCAAAAACTTCATGATTAATGGAACATTAAGTTATACCGAAAAATGGACTATATAATGCAATCTTCCACAAAAAACCCTATACAATAGGTAATTCGATTCAATTTGGTTGAACTGACATTCGCTGATGATTGTCTCGAGAACCACACAAACGGTACGTAGGTGCTCCCCCATTTAAATCAAAAAACAATTTCACCAATGTATTCAAAGAGCATTGCGAAGTGGTCCTTGTAGAGAACAAATCTATTTTTCAACAGTCGCAGGAGACAGTAGCTGGTTTCTGTTGAATACTAGCCGACGAGTTACCTCTTGTATAGGGTTTTTGGAGGAATATTGGATTATATAATCAATATTTCATTATTAGTATCTCGCCCTCATAAAATTGAATTACTGCACGACCTACAATTTTGTGAAGAAATGAGCCGAACGTCGATTGACAACCCTAGATCACTCAACGTAACGTATGCTTTTTAGACGAATATATTTTTTCCTGAGCGGATCTGTGAACACTATTGGAGTGATACCAACCCTCACGTTTTTCGAAAAGTTGATTCGCAACGCCCTCAAAAAGTCAATGTTATTTAAAAAGTGGGTAGGAAGGAGAGGTCTGATTGAGTGGCCTGGTAGATCCCCCGACTTCAACCCACTTAACTTTTTTTCTGAGAGATAATTTGAAGAGCACCATCTGCTATCCATGGACTTAACCCTCATCGATCAAAGATCTGCAACAGAAAATTGATGCGGGGTGCAGGCGAATCACTTCAGACATGGCACACGATATACGAAAAAACCTTGTGAGGTACATTGCCAAAGGTGCCAATCAAAAACTTGGTTTCATGTTTCGTGCTAAGACGTACTTCGCTCCCGTTAACTGATCATGATTTATAAGGCAGAAATGCGACATGTTCTGGAATACAGTCGCCATATATGAAGTGCAGCAACTAAACACACTTCGAAACATTCAGATTATGTCTTTAAAAAGCCATCTTTTCGGTGATACTTTGCTTATGAGCTCGCTTACTCCTCTGGAACACCGCTGAAAGGTTGGCGATCTGTTTTTGTCTCATAGATATTTTTTATCAACAATGCTCTTCTGAACTGTCAAAAATCGTTCTACCTTTAGCGGTCCCATCGAGCTCAGTCCTCACATCCGTTTGTCGTCACTTTGGAGACATGCCGAACATGTCTTTCACAGGGCTCGTTCTAGCGACGAACGACAAAGCTTTGGTACTCACTACTACCTACTTTTCCTCGACTTCTCACGATGTTCTCTGAACACAACAGGACTTTTCTTTTAGTGGGAATCAGAACTTAAAAAAAAATATAAGTTGTATTTATTGTTAATTTATTGGTTATCATTAATTACAAGCTTTTTTCTGAAATGCTGAAATAACAAATAGCCAGAGTGCTGCTACCTCTGTCACGAGAATTTCAAAGCATTTCCGACGATGCAACTTGAACCACGTTTACTATGGAAATTTCAGAAGGGGTAACTACCCCTCTTCAGATAATCCGGTGTAAAGGTAGACAGATACCATCACGGAAAATTGTTTGCATCAAAAACAAAATTTTCGTGTCTTGACGACCTGATATCCTAAATCCGCTATTTTCAATTGAGACATCCAACTGAAACTAGATTTTATAAATTTTTCAGTATTTGGGAAAATGGTATGAAGCAGAGAGATACTTCGCAGTATTTGAATTCGGTGGAAAATGCGTTACAGCCGATTATGAAATCAGTCCCAATGGTGCTGTCAATGTGGTTAACCAACAAATAAGCACATTGTGAGTAACTCACACTTATATAAGATATTTTACTGACAGGTCTAAACTATCTATTTTCAGTACAGGTATCCACTCATCCATAGAAGGAAATGCTAGTCAAATATCAAGATCTGACGAAGCGAAGCTGACCGTTAATTTTCCATCTCTTCCAGGTAGGTAAATTTAAAAGTAT
Source organism: Chrysolina haemoptera (assembly GCA_958298965.1). Taxonomy (NCBI): domain Eukaryota; kingdom Metazoa; phylum Arthropoda; class Insecta; order Coleoptera; family Chrysomelidae; genus Chrysolina; species Chrysolina haemoptera. The sequence goes on along the minus strand of OY282596.1, from coordinate 22,241,781 downwards.
TCAGATACATTTTTTAACACCAACAGCATTCGGAATGCAAGTACAAATTATATGTATGTCTCGACACAAGTACATCCTCTAGACATCCTAAATTTCAACCATACAGGGGCGTTCTACGCACGAAGCACGAACATCCGCTGGCCACAAAGGGCTTCGCTAATTTTTGTTCTTGAGGGGGTTAAAGGCATTAATTTTGTTTCTTGGAGATGGTAAAGGCTTTCAGGTATATTGATTCAGGTATACAATTACTATTTTACAATTATTCTAGAGGGGGGGGGGGAATTTCCACCTTTACCCCCTCCATGTCGACGCCCTTGCTAACCACTATAAAGGAATAATATAGGACGTCACATAATGAATTCAGAACCGAGGACATCCCTTGGATTTCCCAAGGATGTACCATCTACGGCATCCACCGGATGTCCTCTACGAGACAACCCTGATATCCCAAATATATCTTTGTAACGACGATACACTTTGGAACATGAAAGGGTGGAACCTGGGATGTCCGTGTTTTTAGGGTATAATACAATTCAATTCAATAATGAAATAATAACATATACAATATAAATAAATAAAACTAAGTATAATATAAAAGGTGTGATTTAGATATGCTTTCCTGCTTTTGATTTTGATGAAATTGGAGAAACAAGAGAATCATTGTACTCGTGCCACGTGCCTACAGTAAGCAGTGTAGTGTCCGCTATAAATAGTCCTGCTGTGATTCGACAGTGCGTACAAGTTATAGCGACAAGGAGCTACATTATCTGCTGTGTAGATGCTCATATCTAATCATATCTAATCCTTCTAGAGGAAAATCAATCGTGACATTCAATTTTCAATTCAAGTTCAAGAAAACCTTTTTGAATGGTTTCCTAAAATTTCGGGAAATTTATGAATCGATAAAGACTTTGTGCATTTCCTTCTTCCTTTACACTTCGAACATATCGGATGCTCATCACCATCCATAGTTTCTTCCCTAGTGAATGAATCTAAACATTGGTGGTCGGTGGTTTGGCGGTCTAAGGCACAGGCCGTTCAGAACTTCAGTATAGCGGTAGTCGGTTCGAGCCCGATGTAGGTACGAGGGATTTTTTCTCAAGTACCCAATATCGGAATCGATAGACGACCACAGTCCTTGTTGAAGGCCAGTGTATTGTGTGTTGTCTAGATGCCAATCTCGGCTGGTGCTAGCATGGAGTGCACGCCGGCCACCTGAGGTGGTGCTGTGGGTTTTCCGGGTTTTCCTGCAGCTGAAAAGTGAATACGCCACCAAAAATCAGTAAGTCGCCCCGGAGCGCCACGGCAAATAATAATAATAGCCGTCCTCTACCCGCAAAGGCCATGCCTTTGGGTACACTCTACGAGTATTTATTATTATTATTATTATTATTATTATTATTATTATTATTATTATTATTATTATTATTAGTATTATTATTATTATTATTATTATTATTATTATTATTATTATTATTATTATTATTGCAAGAGTCTAAGCCCATTTGCTGAAATAGTCCATTGCCACAAGGATGTATTTGTTTCCGTGATCGCCAGTGTTAATGCTACAGCTGTTTCTCCTGCATTTTATCCATTCGCCTTTGCTGCAGCTTCAAATCGTCGGTAGTAATTTGCTATGGTGTTTTTCCATCAAACTGAGGTGGTTTCATGGAGAACGTTCCTGTTTCCGAACTGATTTTTACTTCTTTCAAACCCTTTTGGACTCAGTTCCAGCATTGAATTTTCATTGACAGATTCTGTGATATGGTTAGTGTCGATCTGCTTTTTCAACTCACTGATTGTTTCTTTTATTTTTTCCATTTCCTCTTCCATTTCATCTTTGATTTTCTCCATCTCTGTCTCGATGATCCCCATTCTTTCTTCTAACCGGCTCGCCACACCACAAAGTTTCAGTAAATAAGAGGAGTAGGTTACATAGAGATCATTTCATCCCCCTAATATTTGATGCGGCCAGGTCGTAATTAGGTCCTGCTTATTATAATTTCATCTATTTTTATATTTTTGTAATACTCCAAATTAATGAAACTTTTCCACCATGAAATGATCTCTATCTAACCTACCCCTCTTATTTACCTAACCTAACCTAACCTACCCCTCTTATTTACTGAAGATGAAGGATTAATCCTCCGAAACATATGTGTCTGTGTGTGGCTGGACTACAATAAAGATTATTTTGGAGGAGTTATTAGAATGAAAGTTTTTCACCTCCCTACCCAGTTATATATATCTCACTTTCACTGTATGTAATGGATCACCTCTGTTGGACTTTGATAATTTTTCTTTTCACTAATTAATTTTGTTTCAGTCAATTTTGATGCGCCTTACTGGGTAATAGGTACAGATTACGAGAATTACTCAATTGTATGGTCCTGTAATGATTTTGGAATTTTGAGTACACGTAAGTATATGTTCTTAAATACAAAATCACACCTAATTAATTTGTTTATTATTTATATCACAAACAGTAGTGATAACCATAATACTAGAAGAAAAAAATGTATTAGAAAAATCATTAATTTTGCCTGATGGAATCATTTGGAAACGATTTTGTCTCAAATGACTTTGAACGTTGAGAGTCTTGCATTATTGAAAATCAAATCAGAATTTATCATGCTAAATTTGCAATTGGGTCTTTATGGAGGAACGTTTCACAAATACCTGTCAGATGTAATTTAGTCTGTCTTGGTATTAGCCAGGGAAGTAGTTGTTTCATGTCAGATGTTTACCTCATATTTTCCACATGGTAGAAATATTGAAGAGAAGGGTACTTCGACATTGTTGAATTTACCATTTCGTTTATTTGATACTCTCCGGCAAAAATTCTTGAACACCGAATGATTTGTTAACAATTTCAACGAATTCTCAGATGTTTATTTTTCAGGAAATGCTTGGATATTAACGAGAGAAAAGAATCCTTCCCTAAATACCATGGAAAAGGCTTACAAAGTTGCAGACAAACAAGGAATATCTAGAGCATATTTCATAAGGACAGATCAAAGAAATTGCCCTCAGAGCTATTAGTGACTATTATGAATAAAATTTCTGTTTTATACGATTATTAATTTATTTGAAAATATATAGAGAAATTCTTCAGCGCATTGATTTCTGAAATATATTGACTTGATAGCAAGAAGTGAGACTGAAAATCACATGTTGATAGTACAGAAACGTAACATCACAACAGTTTTATCAGTTATGATTATTTCCAAAACATACATAAATGTCATAATGTCAATCAGCCTGTATGCCTTACTTCCTTTCAAGTCTGCAAAAATACTTGGAACCCGCTTATGACGAAGATTTCATGTATTAGCATAGTTAGTTATAATTTCCTTCGAAAAATTAGAATCATTCGCGATATTAGTAAACCTTTTTGTATTATACCTTTCACACACCATGTTTCAAAGGTTGTTACTAGGTAACAACGCCAAGTTCTCAGTTTTATCAGACGAACTGTCAAATAAGTCTCCCTGTCAACAATACGTGACATTACATAGCATCAGATGTCCATTACCTACTTGATTAGATGTTACGAAATATAATAGATATTCTCCTGATCTTAAATTCATTCCCAGCATTCTGAATGTCATATGCAGACACAATAAAAATAGCGTTCGATACAATGCATATGCCATAAAATCGAAACAAGAGAATAATCGTTTCTCAAAGGATTGTTTCGACCCTTTTACAGTCACTGATTCATTATTGCTCTTTGAATCAAGTATACTACATATGGTGGTACTGGGTTTTCCTACAGATGAAAAGTGAATAGGCCACCAAAAATCAGTAAGTTGCCCCGGAGCGTCAAGGCAAATAATAATAGTAATAGGTGACCACTAGCCGCTCAAACAATGGCTTTGGGTACACACTACGAGTGTTTATGATGGAGTATTATAATTATAACTATTTTTTTTATTGAGAATTGAAATAAAAAAATTCCACTCGGACCCTTCCTCCAAAGATCCGACACATTCTGAAGGTGCGCTGGACTAATTAGTGCTCCTTTAACTCCCCAAATTATGGGGTAAGCAACTATTGGCACCGGGAATCATGTGCCTTGAGCAGGAGCATTGAACCGAGGATGAAAGCCTTCTGTATTCAACCGGCTATGATTTCTGCTATCTTGTGACATGCCAGTATGATTTTTATGTTCGAGAGTAGCGAATCCATCACACCATCAAGGGACACTATTAGCAGAAAACCCGTTTTTTACAGAATTATCTGGCCAAATAAGTGAATATTGGGAACCTTGGGTGTGAATAGAATTCGAGAAACACAGAAATACCGAAAACATCAAACTACGTCAATTGTCGCTCGACGCGCCAAGAGCCAATAAAAGCTTACTGGGGTAAGCATCCTCAAGAGCTGACAGCTTACTGGAATGAGAATTCTCAAGAGCTGAAAGCTTACTTGGGTAAGCTTAGCTCTGAGATTGCCAACTTTGTTGGCGAAACGCGCGTCGAGCGAAAATTGACGCAGTTTTGGGGTAATTTGGGAAGAGCCTGCGGAGTTCGAAGAGTAAATCTCGATATTTTCTTGTTCCTCTTTCCTCCTCTTTTCGGACGATGTTCGTTTTCCCAGGAGACGAACATTGTCTAACTTTGATGGTCGAGGAGAACTATATCAGACTCATTGGTTTGATAAATTGATGGATGTAGCCGTTAATAGGTGGTAGGAGATCATCATGAATAATGAGAAATGAAAATTCCTGTTTTTTTATACCACTTTATTTTGTAACCCTTGTGTTTCTGCAGTTTCGTCCTATATGGTCATTATCGAACTATATTTCAAACTGATAACTGACTATACCAACACACTTGCCTTCTATACCAGACCTTTTTTTTTCATTAATAATGTCACTTAAACCCATAATAAAAATAACAATATCTACATCTAAGTAATTACATATAAATTGTATCTGAAAATGTGTTCATGATCGACAATGAGAAAGGGCTGCATTGAAAACGGGTGAATATACTAAGTGTACCTGGTCATTAAGTAAATTACATCCACAATGCTTATGTTTATGAATTTCTAGGGATTCTAAATAATTCAGTTTCCAACCTTTGTTGGCATAGTGCAAAATTTCCGTATCGTTTTTGTTCGGGAATTTGTGCTTACATTCCATGGAGTGGTTTGAAAAGGTAGAATCACTTGTTTCTAGTCTGAAGGACCTTTCGAGCTCGGCATATTTTTCAGAAATGGCACATCCAAATTGTCCCACATAAACACTATTACACTCTGGACACTAAAGCTTATGTGACAACCATTTCCGATCGGACCGCTATTTGTATGGCTATCATTATTAGTTCTATTAATATCATTGTTACCATTACTATTATTATTGTCATCATCCTAATATGTAACTGTAGTGTTGTGTGGAAGCACCTTGTACATGTTAGTTCCAATAGGATAGGCAACGTACCGGTACACTATCTGGGTAACTTGCGTAATTAGATGATAAACGAGTGACTAAAGTATTATTCATGGCTGGAGTCTGACTAGGTGTATTGTAAAAGTCAGAATATAATAAACCGTTGAGCCATTCGCATGTGTTTTATTTTCCGGTCGTAACACTTATAAACTCCAGATTTTTCCATTCTATTATTCTATCTTTGCCATTGAAAAGCAAATTAGATAACCTGGCATGTGGTCTGAATGTTACTTCTACCTTGTTTTTTCTAAAGAATCTCGCAATAGTCTCTGTTCTTTTTCTATGATATGTTAACGTTACAAATTTCCTAGGTTCTGACTACTTAACTGGTGGGTATATTTATTTGTGAGTTCAAGACGTTGTTTGCTTATCAATTTCTGAAATGCGGTTGCGTGGAAACCATTATTTTGTCCTATCTGTATGATTGTGTTTAGTTCTTTAGCAGACAAAGGTAACGAGAATGCTCTGTGTAACATTGAATTGTAAGCTGCTAATTTTTAAGACTCGGGGTGGAATGAATCACTGAGGATTGTACTGTCTGTATAACTCGGTTTTCAAAACACATTAAACGTCTTCTTGAAGAAGAAACCAAGTAAGTATAGAGACTTATCGCTGTGCAGCTGCAGCAGAACCGCATTTTCGGCGACTTCCATTTGGGTTTTTGGAAGAACGGGTTCCAACTCGGTAAGAAAGTTCGAGTCACAACATTTGGTATCAAAAGTGAAACCAAGTTCATCAGCAGCTCGGCCTGCTACCTTGAAGAGAAACGCTCCAATCCCCGCGTTTTCATGCAGAGAAGGGGATCCAAACTCCTGATGACTTTACAGGCTCCATCTAGTACTATTCTGTTGTGAAAACACTCAAAACTTCTTGGTCTTCTTGTTGTCTGGAAAGATGGACCATTTCGAATGCAAACTCTTGTATGAGTGCATCATCTTGTGCGTCTACACGTCGAATTGCTGTATCTATTTCATCACCCCGAAGGAGTAGAGTAAGATCGGAAAGGCAAGCATATTTGTAGCAGCAACTTCTGATGACCAGATCTCCCGGAGTTTATTCTAATACTTGCCGCAGAGAGAGTTTTTGACAGAAATAACTTCTTCAGAGCGGTGTTGTTCCAATCCCAAGAAGGTATAATATGTCTCTCCGGCACCCAGATGACTGAGAGATGAACCGTTGCACATTTGTCGATCCCAAACTTCATGCCGATAGCCCGCGTGTACTCTTTCACCGCCCTCAAAGACTGATGTAAGCGTAAAGTTTCAGGTCATCCATGTAAAACAGAAAAGTGACCTTATGCTTCCGGTTGCTGAGGGTGCCGCAGTTGTATCCACGCGTTTTTCTGAGCGCAATGCTTGTCAATCGTCTCACCAATGACTTTTTTGCAGCTACTAGCATTCGTATCTTATCAAGGCAGTATCGTTTGGTGGTCAACAGCATTCCTTATTTCAGATAAGAGACGCGTGTTGTCTCGCCGACCTGATCCTAGCTTCCATTTTTTCTACTCATCGCTCGTGCCTTCCAACCAATGAGAAAGGATTCCTTCTCTCCGGTTGGGAAAGCGATTGAGCGTCTCTGAACACAGCGGTGTTTATTTACCAGATAACTGCCTCTTCTGTTAGGACATCTCGAACCTCCGAATACAGTTGAGCTAGTTTTTGCGGCTTTAGGGCCTTCGGTAGGTGAAGCACCCTGCATGTTCTTATACTCTCCATTGGTAGTGCTATTAGAGCCTACCCCTGAGCCTGATCAACTGGTGGAAGAATTGCTACTTCGTTAGCCGGCTGAGTGGGGACTCTGATATAGCCTCGCGTCCAAAGATGGGATACATAATCCCTGAGTTTTTGTGCGGTGAAAACGACATGCTCTGGGTGATTTTCGCACCACAGGGCATGCATTCTAGCCATGTATCCTCTTTATGCTGGCTCGCTACTCTCGTAGTAATGCAAAAGGTCGTCTTTCATCTCATCGGTCCAATTATGTCTCTGGATATAGGCTGAAACCGCATAAGTTTGACAAGCCAACAACAAATTCATTATTATTATTATACCTTTCGTATTTTAAAGTAATTTCTGGTTTGATCTTCAATTTTTCGCCGAGATGGATTATGTAAGTATTCATCTCGACTGACGACAATGGGTAGCGAGAAATTCCGAGTAAGTCGGAATTCTTTCGAGCGATTTTTTCCGAAAAACTGGGAGATTCGTGAACACAAAAAAAAAATACCAAGTCGGAATTACAGAATTCAGGGATACGAAGGGGGTAATACAAACTCGGGGCATGTCTCAGGTATACGAAATAAAAATAGTCAAACTCGGCACAGAGATTAAAAGATTCACTTTTAAAATATTTTAACTCGGCACATGAATAATAATACCTCCATCTGCTAGCAATGAATATTAAATGATGTAATATTAAATGCGATATTACTTTAACATTTTGCAGTTTTCAATTTCCACGCACTCAAATTTCTATACGTAAGGTTAGTTCGTTCTGGTTCGATCATGCTAAATAATTACTCCTCGCATAATGTATATATTCAATTTCCACGCATTCAAATGTCTACGTAAGGTTAGTTCGTTCTGGTTCGATCATACTAAATAATTAGGTACTCCTCGAAAAATTTATGTATTCAATTTTCAAGCACTCAATTGTCTACGTAAGTTTAGCTCGTTCACGTTATATCAGAGTAAATAATTACCCCTTCTTTTTTCAGGGTAAAAATGTTTCCCAATTTCATTTATTCAGGAAATAATCTAGCCGTATGTTTGTAGTTGTAAAAATATAATTTAAAATGCATTAGGATTAAAAGGGATGTGCCGAGTTTGATGCCGCCCATACGGAATAGGAATTCTGAGATACCAAGTCGGAATTGTAAAATTAGGAGTTCATAAGGAATTCTGAGGTACAAAGTCGGAATTACAAAATTCCGAGAAAGTTGCGAAATCGAAATTCCGAGATAAAAAGTCGAAATTTTAAAATTCCCAAAGTCGGAATTTGAAAAATAAAATTTGTGTGCCCCTTCTACTACGACTGCGTACCTAAAGCATTGTTTGAAGGTAGTATGTACCTTACTACATATTAAAAATTATTTTATGGAATTAATGCCCTTTCCATGCGACGCCATTCCCATATAACGCAGTCAGTCGCACTCGCAAACGACAATAATGCATTTTTCTCTGAATTCAAATTATTTTATGAATTTCATCCACCTCTTTTGTTTGTTCGTTACAGCAGCGGATGTTCTAATAGAAAATAACCAGTATACGTATACGACGTCTTGTTATAGGTCGTTTATTATCGGTTGTGGATTTTCTGTATCGTGAATTCTCGTTACTACGTCTCATGGAGTGTTGCCAAGTATAAAAACTTGAGCAAGAAGTCAGAATACATAATAATATTAGAATTTCAGAATGATTATACATATTTTGCGTATGTTTTCAATTTCTTTATTGTTCAAACAGCATTTGTGTTAGTTCGTGTTCAACTCATATATTTCTCCTATATGATAGAACAAAAATTAAGAAATATTTTTTAATTATTTGATGGAGATTTTCATGTGCATGAAACATTTTTCTCATTGATATTACCTATGTATATACGGATCTCGCAAACGGCAAGAGATATAATTATGTAAATTAGGGATACAAGATGGTGTATGAAATTTATCGATTCAATACGTTTCGTCCATTTGCTACTATTATCCACCATTCATCCATTTTTTTCAAAAACATGGAAAATTCAATGTTACTAAGTATTTATGAAGAGTATTTTTTATAATGAATGCAATGGTATTATCATATATCATTCGCTGCTCAAATAAGTCTTCTGAGGATTGCTCGTAGTGGTAAAACCAGTTGCATGACAGATAGAACAACAATATCACGATTCAAAGACGTTTCAAAACTAAACTATTGGTGGTTTCCGGGTTTGTTGGTCGTAGTCTTGAGGTATTTCTTCTTGGCGTTTCGTCTACATCTGCGGTAGACATTCTCAAAGGCGGTACGGTAACGGACGAAGCGTTCAAGTCGATCGTTTAAGCCCAACTGATGATTTGGTGACTGTGCTAGTTTCTTCTTTTATACTGCTTATTCTAATAGTGGGCGTGACGTCATTGATCCTTGATTCCGCTTGTTCACTTAATTCCGATACCTGTTGTTGTTTTTGTTTTCGATTACTATTGTTTGAATCTACAAAAAATTTTTTTGGCCTCTCTTATTACTTGCCTCCACGTTCTAGTCAAAACCCTTTGTAGATACAAACAATAGTAAACAAAAACAACAGGTATCTGAATTAAGTAAACAAGCGAAATCAAGGCTCAATGATGTCATTCCCTCTATTAGAGTAAGCACTATGAAAAAAGAAATCATTACAGACACCGAATCAGTTAGGCTTAAATGATCGACTTTATTATAAGTAGAATCGCATTTTTTCAGGAAAGACGCCTATATAGATGAACTAAATGAGCAAAACCTGAGCTACATTCAAAATTTGATCCAAATCACCTTTTTGTCCTTTGGACGTCTTGTCAATCCTAGCTCATACGAATCTCACAAATACTTCTGAAATGCTACAAAAGTAAAGAGACAGATAGTTAGTTGATCGAAACAAGAATTTCTGATGACCATGCAATAAATATTTGAACAAAAAATAAACAGGTACATCGACTTTTGGTATGTATTGTTTGAGAACTAAATTTACATCAGAATTGTTGAATTAATAATAGTATGTATTGTAAGCAATAGACAAAATGGTTAAGTAATTGTCCATTATTAGGTAGTTCAAATGGTGGTAAGTGTGAAAGGATTTTTGTAGGAGTAATAACCAGGTAGGTGTAATACCAAAATATATTTATAACTATATTACCAATTTCAACAAATGAGGTGTCTATAGGTATTCCCCATTATTTGTTTATCGGTGACAGTTCGTTAACACAGAGTAGGTAGTGTCATAATTTTTTCTTTGGTCACCTCTCCAAAATACATTTGCCAAATAAAAACCATAGAAATATGATTAAGTTACACTATATTTCTATGATAAGTAAATACTCCCTGCATGTTGACAAAAAATATGAAGTCTGGGAGGTAGGTACGATTCTTCACCCTGTGATTGAATGAAAAGATTTGGCAACGTTGGAAACCAGTGTGGCACATGGTGAGATGCGGGCGTTGCTTGCTGTTAAAAGTTAAAACATATAAACCCGTGAAGGGGACAGAGGCTGCTGAGATAAATAACAAAAGAAATACGATGTAGTGAAGTGCACTGTGGTGTTAATAACCCCAAAATTCAAACACACATTACAAATCATGTGAAATCATCCATCAAAATGAAACTCTTCATACCGGGTCATGTAATTCTACTAATTTCCATTCATTTCGCCACAGTATGTGGATATTTGAATTTGTTTTTAAGTCTTCCTGAGGTTCAGAGACTTTTGGGTAAGTGGATTTTTATTCAAATGTTTATAAATAGAACTAACCAATGTGCTGCGCATGGGTAAGATCGACCTAAACACTAAAGTATACAGTGAAAAGTGATCGACTTACACAACCCTCATCTGAAATCATTTCACACTTTGATGAACTAACGAGAATTCAATAGCAATTCACTCAAGAGATTTCTAGCGCATGTCATAATGACCTATGATTATGGCATGAGAAATAAAAATCAGTTCTAATTTAATTTCTCTTCACATACCTACCTACTCACCACTTGATATAGTTGTTACACAATCCAAAAGAAATACACTACAATAATTTTTATTCAATCCGTACTGGGAAACGTACATATAGAGGAAAATTGTAAATCTCGATTCAAAGTATCTAATCTAGAGGAGAAATATTTCATTGAAGTCGTAGAGTATGATAATAATGTTTACACATGTGCCTGAACATGAATTCAATAATTCAAAACGTTGACAACAAAAATAATATTTTGTTATTTGTTAGTTGATTCATATTCCTACCATGAAAGGGATAAAGAATAGGTATATGTTATTCGTTAGAAACTTTGGATTGAAAAAACCGAGGGGGAAACAACTAGTAATTTTTTGTACACCTAATTACTTTCAATGAAAAATAATAAGAAAAGTTTTAGGGGCCAGGTTATTCTCTAAAAAACTATTGAAGGGGCATGATATGCGATTTGACTATTTTGATTAGCGTAAATTTTTCATTTAAACGTTTCAATCGTGAATCTGTAATGGCTAAGCGGTCTAATGCTCGGAACATAATGAGTAATGAAGTAATGAAAATATTATGATGTACACCTAATGAACGAGTTACTTCCCCCTCGGAAAAAACACTCATCACCACTACATAAATACCTACCACCAAAGAAATATGCACTCATTTGTACCAAATTTTTTTGTGAAATTCCCAATATGATGCTTGTAAAAAATGAACCAATTCTATAAAACAGCTCTGTGCATACAAAAATTAAAAATATCACTTGACCTACACTTTGGAATCAAAGTAGTTTATAATTGAAATTTTGGGGTTGTGAAATAAAGCAATTGGTGCAGCATTCTCTGATATGTTACCCAATGAGCTTTTTGTTCTCGGTCACGTGACATCAGATTCAAAATAATAATGGGACAACCTATATATTTTGGCATTTCTATGTCCCACAACGTTTTTTTAATAAAATATGGATGATTTTAGTAATTTTGCCTTGTTTTAATCATCACAAAAAATTTAGGACTGCCCAAGTATACAGGGTGACCCTAAACCTAAATAATTTGGCAATTGCTCGTTTCAGACGTGGTGGGACAATTGATATTGCAGTACCTGTAGTTCTTGAACTAATCGCTTAATATCGCAAGTGTGACAGTTTGTTGGAATTGTTTTATCGAAACGAACATAGAAATGCCAAAATATATAGGTTGTCCCATTATTAATTTTAAATGCGATGTGACGAGACCGAGAAGAAAAAGCTCATTGGGTAGCATCATATCAGAAAAAGTCGCACCAATTTCTTAACAACCCCAAAAACAATTCTCTACTACTCTCGAGTTCCAAGATATTCCCTGGCCAAAACCTCGTGGGCCACCCTGTACATGCAAATAATGAATTAGAATAATTTTGGCTTATTATTCTACGAGGAACTGAAATTACACGTTTGTACTAATTCTATTAATTTAACAAGTAGGTACCTTATCTCCACTTGACCAAAGAACATTAATAATGAAAAGTTATTCAAATAGGTAGGTAAATTATTTTGATGTAGGACCTATACTCGGGCCTATACTACTTACCTATATTTTTAAAACGAACCAAAAATTATTCAATAATTTCCCCCTTGGATATAATTCTGAAAATTTGTGATTGTGAATCAAAATAGTTGTAAGATTTAAGAGGCCATGAGCGCGATCACATTCGGTGCATTTTTAAGGTAAAAAAGGGGATAACTCAAAAACGGTTCGTCGTATCGATTTCAAACAAGAACAGGCTTCTAGAGGACGTTTGATTCTATGTAAAATCGATTTAAAAATGTGTACCAACCAAACAGATATTATTATTAATATATAATTTACATATGCATCGATCGGCATCGATATTGCATTGTCATCCAATTATTCTGAACAAAGTTTGATGTAGATTTCAAAATTTGTCAAGAACAGACAAACATAATTATTATTATTATATTTCCAACATATTAGGAAATAACATTGTATATTGCCATCCATGCAGTTCTGAGCAATGTTTGAAGTTGGTTTCAAAACGATTGCAATATTTGTACCGGAAAGACGTTCATCATTATTATTTTTATTGCATTATTTCAATGTTTTGTCATCCATTTCTTAGCCGTGTTCAAAGTTTCAAGTTTCTAGATCATCGGGAAGTTTGTTGAAAATCGATTGCATTATTATTTTTATATTTAATCGATATTTAATGCAATAATATTGCATTTTCTTCTAGTTCTAAGCTATGTTTGAAGTTTCAAGTCTACCTCATCGGGAAGTTTGTTTAAAATCGATTGCATTATTATTGTTATTTTTATATTCAATCAATATCTTATGCAATAATATTGCATTTTCTTCTAGTTCTAAGCTATGTTTGAAGTTTCAAGTTTAGCTCATCGAGAAGTTAGTTTAAAATCGATTGCAAATTTTGTACCGAACAGGCAAATACAGAAACAGACAGACAAGTAAACGAGTTTATAAAAACGAAGTACAAGTAATAAATTGGATCGAATAATCCAATCTTCCACTATACGATCAGTATTTTCGTCGGTAAGTATACAACAGAAAACAACTATTGCCCCCTGCAGCTGTTGTATTATAAGAAAACTGACAAGTATATAACGGACATAATTCAACGGTCGTAGCGGGCAATAGTTGATGAATACTTGCCGGTGAAAATGGCTATTGTAAGTATATGTTTATGCAGAAGATGGCATAACTGAATCTATTTTAATTATTTCTTACCTACGTATTTTAATAACCAGGTTATCAATATGAATGATAGGAGGTACTGATGGTAAGCAGACATGGTGACATGACAGTTGTCTAACCCTAATTCATCGAAATACAACAGTTCAATCAAGAAAACAAGTCTCTGAAATTCAAATCGACTATAAGGTAATAGTATATTGTATAACTCGTGCGGAAAATAGAATATGTCAAACTTGTATGAAATATTCAGTTTCTGCACGAGTTGTACACTATACTTTTTCGACAACCTACTTGAAAAACAAAATATATTGGATTTTAAAAATGTGTTTGGTCTACTTATAATACGAGTTTTTACTCATAGTGAATTGAGTCAATTGAATTTTGTATGACTTTATTATACCTACCTACGACACATTCGGTGTCAAAAAGAAAGGTAAAACGTTGATCTATGTACGTGCTGTAATGTTTTTTGAAATTATTTGTTCAGCTACCCAAAACATTGCTTCAAAGTAACTGCATTTTTGTGACATTTTTGAGATTTTTTTGTGAGAAAGTGTATTGAAATTTCAGTTTCCATTACAGCACGTACATAGAATCAAACGTTCTCTAGAAGCAGGTCCTTGTTTAAAATCGATACGACGAACCGTTGTTGAGTTATCAATTGACTCTTTGACCCTAAAAAGCGCCCCAAATATGATCGCGCTCATGTACTCTTAAGAGGGGGTTAACCCTATTAGTGGCTAATGGTGAAATATGGAGCAGGAGAAATCAAAATACTCGGAGCTCGCTCAATGAATGCGAGATTTTTTTTCACCATCTGAATTCAAAAGGTTGGATCTAGGCATCTCTCGGAGTACCTTTTCAATTTTTGTTAAAAATTACCTTGAAAAAATTGGAGAAATTTGACCAGATTCACTATTTTTATCTCACTGGGTAATTTTTTTTTCAAAAAAGTACTCTGAGAGGTGCCTGTCTCATATATTTATCTTTCTTGTCACAAAAATTTGTAAGAATTCATCCAAAATCGCACCGTCAAAGTGATTTTTGCTGAACCCTTGCATACTCAATATTGGATCTCTTTTCTTCACTGATTCGAGCGCCCTCGCATAAATAAGTATGTACTTTTACATGGATACTATGGATATTTGAATGGATTGTTGTTTCATTCATCAAATTTGGAAATAATACTGAAGCTATTCACGAAATTTTAGCGCACAGGAGATGAAACCAATAGAAGTTGTAAATGGGATTATTGAAGTTTAGAATATGTCGAATGAATAACTACTGAAATTGATGAGTATTCGTTGTATTTACACACGACAATTTATTCGCCAATTCTGTTGTTAGTTTATCAGATATACACCAACATAATGACATGAAATGGTTCAACCAAAGAATTTTTATCCATCGAGCAGGTATCATAACAGACCGAAAGTTACTAGAAATTGCCTTAAAATTCATGAATTATTGGTGAATGAATATTGACGACAATTTTCCATTTTTACCTATCAATAAAATTCAAGTTCACAAATTGATGAATTTATTTGATCGTATCCATTGACACTAACGACGTATCAATGGTTTTCCAGGTATTTCATTTTCGTTATTTCATTACGAAATATGCGAATGGCGGCCTTAATAAAATTGTACCCGAAACAAACAATTTTGGAACAAAACTGACCATTCATTTTAAACTAAAATTATCCCTGGCGGAATTTTGATAAGCTGATAAATAAATAGATAGGAAATGAGAGCGGTGGACATTATAAGGGGGATTTATACAGTACGTTAATGAAATAAAAAATAAAATACTATATTTTAAAAGAAAATCATACACAAATAAAATAAAAGAAATAAAAGTGATGAAATATATAAATCCAAATTTTGATTGGCAGCTTCTATTTATTAGAATTCACTCAGTTCTATAAACACTCGTTTTATTTTATTTTAGGGGATGTATAAATCCCTTTTATCAGCTTGTCAAAATTCCATCTGGGATAATTTTAGTTTTTTAGTGTGATATTTTATTCAGTATGTATGAAATAATGTGTTAATGTAGTACACTATATAATGACATGTTATTTTGATAATTAAAAAAATAGATGAAAGGCTGAATCACATCTCGGGTTTTCTTTAATTATTTTTGTTCTCTTACATGTCTTCATATTCCAAATAAACAGGTACTTCATTAATAAATTAATTAAATAATTCAATTTGATTTTTTTATTACTTGATATTATTCAGCATCATTTCCTTGTTACTGTACTATTTTGTGCAAGTTTAGTTGTTAAAAAAAATAATACAACTTTGCACAAATTTTGAAGTTTACTTCAGTTCAAAAGCAAAATTACCACAGGTAACCTAATATTTCGGCAGTTTGTTATATTAGACGATTTTTGATGAACCGTTGTATACATGACGTCGTTTAAATGAACAGTGCTCTATTCTGTGCCGAACATTATTTCATTTTCCGTCAACTCATTATGATTTATAAGGCACAAATCCGACCAAGTTTCCGATCTGTCTCTGTTTCATACATATCTTCATGGACGATGCTCTTCCGAAATATCATCAATCGTTCCACCGTTAGGGGTCCCATCGAGACCAACCCATCGAGCTCAGTACTCACATCCACATGCCGTTACTTTGGAGACAAGCCGATCATCTCTTTCTCAACATCGTTCAAAAAAATATAGGCTATTCAGGGGTAAAAAAATTTCTACTCACTATAACATGGATTTTCATTATATATATTTCAAAATATAAAGATAATTATTGTGTAGCGTTGATTTAAAAAAAGATTTATAAATATTTTTTTACTTTACGTTGAAGAACTTTCAAAGAAACTCAAATTTTCTTTGTGGACACAATGTTCGTATTGAAATTTATGTTGAAGTAAAGTTTGCACATAACTAGATTGAAAAACAGTGAAATAATTTTGTATTGGTCGTAGAAAAAATAATATATGCAACGATCATGTAATTGCTACTAACACACGCGCACGAGATTAACCACAGTCGCACGAGATTTACGACACTCGCCTAAGTCTCGTGTCAACTTTTTTATCCCTGGTTCTATAGATATATGCAATGACTTCCAAAATAAAAAAATTATTTACTGAATTGGCACACATTTCTATGTAACCCTTTTACGTCTGATTGCGCTATTTATTTTACACATGGAAATTCGAAAGTCTCGCACGCTAAAACAATGCAATTGAACAAAATGCAACCGCGGACTTATTCATAGCAATTTTCCATAGATATCTCTAATGAAGACCCGTAGGATGGTTTTCTCATAATTTGACTGGTTTTTGCAGCGTTGCTATTTACATGTCGATAAACGCGATTTTTTAATTATTATGTTTGCCTAAACCACACATATTTTCATAAGTTATATCAATACCAATCAATATCCCAATGAAGAAAACAAGAATTTTTATTACCCATATTTGAGTTTTTCCTATTAGAGAATACTGGACAATGTAATGTGTTTGAGTACCTATTTACACAGCCTCGAAGCGTTCAAGGTTAAAGTTACTATGAGTAATTTTTCTTTTACACCGAAATGAGTTGAAGTGAGACACTATTGGATTCCTTTTATTTTGAGACTCCTCCCCTATCATTTGGAATTCTTACCTCGCCGTTTCACCCGCAAATTTACTTTGATCTTTTTCAGAAGGCAAACTCCTTCTTAAGAGCAAACAATACCCTTTATGAAACGGGAATCGGTTTTGAGCGTTCAGTTTTATTTTTTTGCGAAAATTTTGTTTGAACAATTCGTTTGTGAGAATTCGAGAATCTAAGTGATTTTTGGTTTTGATGATTTTGAAAAAAATAAATTATGATTTGACAAATGAAAAAAAAAATGGCAAATTCCCGAATTCTTAAGGGAATTATAGAAACAGAAAAAAAAAATTATATAAAATCATTAGTTTTTACGTAAAACCGATTCTACGATTAGAAGCTATCTACCTTATTGGCACTCCCAGCTACGTAGTTTTGTTACGGACAGGTGCTTCGTCATCTCCACTATCGCTGTTGAAAAATATAAGTATTCCCACATACCTAACATGTGCGGCGCAATGATAAAAGTTGACTTTCGTGATGCCTCTTAACAACAATTTTTTAACAAATAAGCACAGTAATTGATATACTAAATTCATTCCATTTGGCTGGTCCACACTTTAAGACTTCAGACTGGAGAGTACTTACTTGTTCATTCCCCCTAGATTACCATACAAAGAACAATATAAATTTATTGATGGTCGTATAGCGTCAACAAATACAGGGTGTTTCTTAAGTAAGTGAGAAAATTCAAGACCATGTTTCTAACGTCAAAATAAGTATTAAAGTTTCTATAAACATATGTTCCCAAGTTATTCGTTTCTGAGATACTGATTGTCAAAGTTGAATACTTATTTTTGTTTTTTGTGAATGAAATTCAGAATAATTGTGATATTCGAATGAAGTTTAGTATCTGGGAGTATTTTTCAATAACAAGATTAAATTCGAAAGAGATCTCTTTCGAGGGGGTGGCGCCCCCTACATTTATTTTCAGTCTTTTGAAATTTCATAACTTTTTTGTACGTACTTGCATCACAATTTCTAGTAGATTTTTCTAAAATGTTTGTGTCAATGCTTTTCTACATTTAACATTTGAGTGCAGTAAAAAAATAATTCTTGCTTTTTTACATAGTTTTATTTAGTCCAAGAGCTGGCGACGAATTTTGGGAAAGTCCTTTTGGCAAGTTGAAATTGTGAAAAAATATAATTTCGTCAAATGGCGAATCCAGTCCCGCAAATCTGGTAGAGCGTTTGCGGTTATTTCGCTACTGCGGAGCATATAACATTTGTGAAAAAAATCCAAAAAAGTATTCTATTGGCAACTTGATTTTTCTTATTTTTTAATTAATTCATTAATTCATAGAATTCGAAAAAAAAATCCAAGACGTTTTTGTCAGTTATAAAGTATTATCAGACCTCTTCAAAAATATTTGATTGAAATTCCCAAAAAATGTACTTTTGGCAACTTGATTTTTAAATTTTTTTAAATTTAGTATTCATAGAATTAAAAAAAATCCAAGACGTTTCTGTCGGTTATAAAGTATTACCAGACCCCTTCAAAAATATTTTATTAACATTCCCAAAAATATACTTTTGGCAATCTGAAATTCAAATCACGTATTTATTGAGTAATTTCAATAATAGCTGCAAATCGCCAAACAAATTTAGCGGTTTTAAACAATTCCCAGACGTGAATAAAGTCCACAAATAAGTACGACAAAATAGTCTTACTCTCACAAAATTCAGGGATTTTAACGTGACACTAAATCTAATAGTAATGATTTTTGGCACACAGACAGTTCTTGGGGAGTGCTTTTAGAAAAAAATAGACTGTAAGAATTTTTTTGCAAATGTTATAGACAAAGACAAAGAACTTTATTTGTACTTCCACTTGGAGCCATCGGTTGATGGATGTACACGTCAAAGCACAGATAGATGTGCAAAATTAAAATTCTTAATATTAACCTGATACATTCAAGAGAGGTTGCATTAAAAACGTTTTTAAAAATTCAATAGAAAGAATAACAATAACCCTCAGGAGTATAGAGTAGAGACTTACAATTCACACATATTATTAAATAATTTAAATTTAGAGTGAGACAGAAAACACCATGTGTTGAATTAAAATATTTAAAATTAATCTACATTTAAAAATCAATGGAACAATAGGATTTTCTGCAGTAATTTGTCCTAACGATTAATTACCTATTCTAAAAGAACAAAACACTTAGGAATACAGAGTGGAGAACATACAGTTCAAACATAGTATCAAAATGAATTTAAGTGAGGTAAAAAACAGTTTTGCAACATATATAACATATTGGAATATTAACACATCTCATTAAATGAAATTACACAGTGATGTTATCAGCGTTAAATTCCTCAACTGAGTAATAACAATTTTTTATCAAATTTTTTTTCACTGTGGTTTTGAATTTTCTGAGACCCATATTTCTTATGTGTTCAGGAAGTTTGTTGAAAAACTATACTGGCAAATCTAGGAGATTTTGCATATTTACTTAGGTTGTGTTTTTACTAATGGTAGAGAGATGGCGTTCCTAGTTGGGTATTTATGTTGATTTGAATTTCTCTCAAACTGACTTATGTTACATTTAACGTAAATCAAGGTTTTGTATATATAAATACAAGGCAGTGTTAATATTTTGTGCTTTGAAAATATCGTTTTACAGCTGTCTCCGTAATTCATACCAAATATTAGCCTCATTAATCGTTTTTGTTGAATGAAAAATTTTTTAGAGTGCACCGAATCTCCCCAGAGAACTACATTATAAGTAAGGTGACAGTATATACTAGAGAGTAGTAAACATCTAGAATGATGCTTTTTTCGAGTTTTCTTTAGTTGCCAAATTGCATAGTAAGCTGAATTCATTTTCCTCGAGACATGTTCTACATGGTTTTCCCAAGAAAGATGTTGATCTAAATGAACGCCCAAAAATTTTTTGTTTTCGATATCGTCTATATATACGGTAGGACTGTTTTGCCTACATTTAAAATTCATATATGTACTTTTATCAAGATTCAAAATAAGCTCATTTTTTGTGCACCATTCTTTGAAAGTTTTTATTATATCGGAGGATACCGCTTGCAGTTCCTCAGGGGACCTTGCTGAGAGCACTACTGAAGAATCATCTGCGAACATTATTACTGAGCAGTTTTTCAAGTGTTCTGGTAAATCATCAATGAAAATATGAATAATAATGGTCCCAACACGGAGCCCTGAGGAACACCTACATCAATATTAAAAAAATCTGACTTTTCATACCCGATTTAATATTTGCCAAAAGGTCCTTCCCAAAATTTGTCGCCAGCTCTCCGGCTTATTGGACTCTTTTCCGATTCAAATGAATAACAATCAGGTGGTTCCATGAGACCCCGAGCCGCCGCAAGCATAATTGTGCAAGGTGAACAATTAACATGATTTGTTTGGGTATTTTACCTTCCACAATCTGGAAATGAAAAAATATTAATCCAAGGAAATCTGTACAGGTGTAGAAGGGAAATTTAATTAATTTGCCCGATAAGTTTCTGCGTTCACAAGACTGCTGTCTTGAATTAAATGAATTGAAGACAGCAGTCTTGTTCAGACTTTCAACCAACAACAGTACAACAATACTTCAATACGTACCCCCAACTAACTGTTTTAGTATTAAATAGGTTTTAATAATTATTATTACTAGTATTAAAAATATTCGATTCCGATTTTAAAATGAAATTAAAGAAAAATGATTTCCTTGAAAAATTAAACTGATTTTATATGTATACATCTTGCCATTCAAAATCACTTGCATTGTTCAATTTTAAATCACATTAACTCGAAAACAGTTGCTCGCAGCGACCTCTACCAAGAGAACCAAGAAAACGTGGTGCAGGTACGTCCAAAATTGTTATGACATTGCAAATGACTGAAAAGACGTAGGTGGATCCGAGATACCAAACTTTACTCGATAATCACAAATATCTTGGGATTAATTCACGAAAAACAAAAATGTGAATTCAACTTTGACACTCTATATCTCTTGCAGACATATGTTAATGGGAACTTTTCTTATTATTTTGACGTCAGCAACATGCTTCTACACGTACTGAAGAATGACCCTGTATATTAGTAAAATAACGGCGAAAATACAAAATAAAATTTCGAATTTTTTTTAGGATTTCTGTTTGAAAGGGCTAATATTAATGTGCATGCTCATTAAAATCATAATTGAACGGTCGCTTTAGTTCAAATTCCCTATCAATTACCTCATTGAATACCGTTTCATTTCACTTATCGCCCCCATCAAGAAGAGTCTAAATATTTACATGAGCAGAATACCCGTATAGAACAGGTACCAAATGGCCCATTTCTCTTTGAAAATATGTAAATACGTTGTATCTTGTCCCACGCGGGTCACTGTGGATATACCTGTTTTTCACTTCTGGTGGAACAAGATATGAAACAATGCTGGCTGAATTCCAGAAAGATGATTTTGCGATCGAAATTGAAATATACAGTTGTACTGGTTATTCTGTATTGGACCGGATAAAGGATATATCTAATACATTTTAAAAACATTTTTATTGATTTTGAGCTCTTAATATAAATTTTATGATCATAATTAAAATTAACTATCGAGGTGACTGTAAATAACAAACCGAAAGGATTGAATTTTTGGATAAAATAACTTCCTGACATTGATTGTTGATCTAGAATTGTAGGCTCTGCTAACCGATCCCACACATAGCGGCTGGATTTTGTTGCTAACTTCGTTTTGTTGTTATGCTTGGATTTAAATGTAGCACAACCTCAAACTTAAGTACACCCTAACAAAAAGAGCCAACTTGATCGAAGCACGTGTCTACGCTTTACATGATGGCTCTGTCCGATAAAATTATTTTTTTTACTCACAACCAAAACGGCATTTAGCTTACGGATATGTACCGCGCTAAATTATCAATTCAACGTTTTCAAAGTTGCCATTCATCATCGCTGAAAAATTGAAAGAACAATATTTTTGAAAATTATTGAGACCATTCCGACCAATAATAAGCCTATGCCATTTCTAATAATGTACATTTTCAAAATGTATCTCTTCCGTTGTAAATGATTTCCAAAGTAACTTAAAATGGTTGGAAAGTTACTCCTACATCATCTTAAACATTTTATTTCTGAAATATTGAATTTTTTTCTGAAATTGCAGCATGTGCAAAACCAGTATCAGCCTAAAGGATGATTGGAATATTTTCCATTACTTAATTGATATATACGGACTTTTTCTGAATGAAAAAACAAAAAAGTTGGATTTGCCCATAGCTCTCCATCAGAATTTTTTTTTCAACGTTTCGATATTTTCCTGTGATCTTAGGATCTAAGCTATGACAAAAATGCACCGACCGTTATTATAGAAATCATATGTGACCGTGAGTGGCCATTTTCCAAAAAACTTATTTTGTGTCATTGTGTCCCATGCCAGGGGTACTTTGAAACAGCTAAAAAACGCCAAAATTAAAAAAAAAACATTATTTTTTAATTTCAAAATATTGAGAAAAGGCATATAGATAAAAAGTGGTATCTGGAATAAAATAAGTTCAATATTGATCTCGAGATTGATTTTGTCAAGGCACAAACACGAAATCCTAAATGTCCAGCGTGGCTTGTGCCAGGGAAGTTGTTTTCTGTTGGATATTACAAATAAATCACATTTTTCATTTTTGAATTTTCATGGAGAATGTTCCCCTTTTCAACCTATATCTACGTTTAGCCAATGTTCAAATTGCTAAAATCAGCCATGATGAGATGAAACCTTTTGGTCTTTTAGTGCCCTGAACGACAGAAGGATTTTCCAGTAGCATCTTTATTTACTGCGGATATGTTTCATTGTGTCTCAAACTCCTCTGTTTCAAGGAACACCAAACACGTCATTTCGGTTTCCCCTACTCTTCACCACGAACGTGAAGCAGTGGAAATGCGAAAGTCGTTCAAAAACTTAAGGATGTACGACGAAGTGCCATAAGAGCCGATTCAATAAAAAAATTACTTTTATCTGTAGGATTTTTACTTTCATGGGAACAAAGGTACCACACCAGTCCACACGTCAGGTCTAGCACACAACTGATGGAGAGTGGAGAGTGGCTTTGTTGGAAGTGGCCGGCAGCGCTTACTGTCGGAATCCCGTTGCACTAGACCCTTCTGTATGTCCGGTTCACGGACTGTTTCACTGCGCCCCGTGTTCCATTGTGGCCCACCCCCTAAACTTTTTATAACAATTAGTTTCTGTCATTCCATTAAGGCCTGTAATGATTGGTTGAAAAAATCTTTGATGAATATTTTCAATCTCATTATATCAACTAAAGTCTTTCCTTCAGTAATAATTACTCCAATACCTCAATCAGGAAATAAATTGATGGACATAAAAAATCATCGTGTAATATTATTATGTGTGCACCATCCCAATTGTTTGAACAAATGATTTATTCTAAATTATATGACCATACTGAAAATTATATACTTACTGTCTCAACAACATGGCTTCCTGAAAAGTAAATCAACCAATACCAATTTATTTATCTTCACAAATTTTGCCTACGAAACGTTGGAAAGTAGGTCATAATTACATACTATTTTAATGGACTTCCGCCCAAGTAGATCATGCTGCTCTTTTATCAAAATTGAACAATTTTGGGCTGACAGATAATTTCCTGCATTTGATGAAAAATTATTTAAAAGATATATCGTTGATTGTGAAGCATAATGGAAACACTTCTAAAAAATATTTTCAGTTAACTTATAGGTGTACCCCAGGGTTCTAACTTGTGGCCATTTTTATTCATTATGTTCATTAATGACTTGCCTTCTGTAGTGAAAAATTCAGATTGTCTGCTCTTCGCAGAGGATTCAAAACGTAAGAGATTGTGTGAAATTACAAATGGAAACAGATCATGTTCATAAATGGAGCTGTGATAACAAATTATATTTTAATATAAGAAAATGCTGCACTATGTCAATAACTCGCTCAAAACAATCAATTGAACTTGAATATGAAACGAATGGGGAAGTTCTTGGAAGATGCCATGAGGTTAAAGACGGGGGTGTCACAAATAGCGACACACTATCATTCTCAAATCATATCCAAGGTATTTTGCGTTCTGCAAACCATATATTGGGTTCTATAATAAGACAATCGGGTCTGATAATATAGAATCAACAAAACGTCTCTTCCTAGTTCTCTACACTGGTCAGAACTAAATTGGATTATGCATCGATAATTTGGTATGGAGAGAGTCAAATTTAACTACAGAAAATTAAGAAAATTTAAAACAAATTTCTTAGATACCTGTAAGTACTTTAAGAAATTTCAAGAGCTGACGATAATACAATAATAACAACATACTTGAGAAATGAGTTCGCAATTTTATCGTTGGGAAATAGACATATCCTGTTCATGTTACTCTTTTTATTCAAAATCATCAACTATAAAATTAAGTCTCAAGAAATACTAGCCGTGATCAGGTTCGTAGAACCCGCTCATCTGCTATGTTCAATATTCCTATGATATCTACTACAACCAGATCTCCACTTGTAGGTTAGGTTAGGTTAGGTTTAAACGTGAGTGAGCCCATACATCAGGCTCTCCACTGCGGCCAATGGCCTATTGTGGCTCACCCTATGGTTATATTTCTCCCAGCATATCCAATCTCTTAACGAAATTGAGTAACATGTTGGGAGAACAGTTTACCAGATCTTCTGGCCTTACTTTTGTATTGCCAAATATTGAAAATCTGGTTCTGGCTGCTGCAGGGCATGTGCACAGGATGTGTTTAGCCGTTTCATCATCCTCCATGCATAGACGGCACTCTGCATCCTGTGCAAGTCCGATTTTATGCATGTGGTGTTTGAGTTTGCAGTGGCCAGTGAGCAAACCTACTATAACTCTGAGATGTGCTCTACTGAGTTCTAGAAGTTTGTCAGAGTCCTGTTTTTTCCTTGTATAAGCAATAAATGCTTTGGAATGGGCTAGTCCTGGTAGACTGAGCCAATACTCAAGTCTTTTATTGTCTGCCCAGGCGGTTGTAGCATTCTTGGCAGTGCTATATGCTAAACCGATGACCGGTTCTGGCTTGTAACAAGTTTCGACTAGCCAATAATTTCAATGCACTCATCGATTTGCATTGGACCCTCTCATTATATACATATTCTAGACATATGTATATGATAGAATTTGCAAATTGTTCAGTTTTCATTGATGTGTACAATAACAAATATTGTGATTTACAGTGTTCAATAATATGTATAATAATATTATTTATCCATGTAATGAGACCTCTGAGGTCTGTTTGGAAAGAAATTAATAAATAAATATATAATAACTGAAGGTTGTAAAACTTTGAAATAATTCTTTTTGTGACTTAGTGTGAATATTAAAATATTGAACTAAGGGAAAACCAGTTGCATCAATAAAAAAATAACTTAAAAAACTATTTAGGTTTCGTAATTTGAAGAACTTAATTTAACATATGCAATTTTTATTCTCTGTGCAACCATTATACAAACAATTGTACAGCGTGGCGAATTTTTTAGGTTGGCAACCAATTACAAGTCAAAAAAAATTACAAGACATTATTATAGGATAGCTAATGAATTATAATTAGTAGTATAGTAACAAAACAACATATAAAATATGGCATAGATACAATATAAAAACTGTGGCTTGGAACAAGAACAACCAATGTCAATTTACAACAATTTTTTCAATTAATTTAAACCAATGTATTTCGAATACAAAGCAACTCTGAGCAGCTGTGAATATCTTTTGTCGCTCGTAACAGAAGATATGCACTCGGTGTTTTTATCGACAGCCTACATTTTCTGTGGAAGAATTTCTGAATGATCTGGAATTCTCTATCAGCAGCATTGCGCATAACTTTGACGAAATATTGCTTACGGGCGATTTTAATAGATAATTCCCCTACTAAAAAACGATTTTGAATTCCTACGCCCTTAATCAAGTTATTAATGAGCCTACTCTTCATTTCCTCGGAATCAATAACTATTGGAAATACGATAGAATCGAAGATGCCTCCTTTATATCAGATCATTGCATGGTCTCCTGTTCTCTTGGCGCTATAACCGAACACGTCCAACCATTTTTATATACATTTCGTGACTTCAATTTTGACTATCAGTTTCACACGTGATCTTGAACTTGTCGACTTTTCACGCATTTTCAGTGCAGAAAGTGCAGATGAAAAGGTCGACTTATTCAACCATATCATCATTGATTTATTTGATCTTCATCATTAAAAACTGTGAAGATTACCCGACCCAAAGCTCCCTGGATGTTATAAAAAAAATGATATCCCTCAGAGATAAGGCACTAAGCGGGCCATTATAAGGGGAAAAAAGCGTATCCGCAGTTCAAAGTCAGTCAAAATAAATACAACCCTGCTTTCTGGAAAGAAATGAAATATCTGAATATCAACTCAAAAAATAAGGCTAATATTTTACCTGCACATTTGAGAATTCCGTTTGATATCAACGAGTACTTTGTGAATCCATCTAAAAGTGACATGTCTCCTGATCCCGATACTTTGAACTTTTATCTACATAACACTAAACCTGGTGTTAATAATTTCACTTTTACAACCACTTCGGAACTAGAAATTTATAAGGTACTTCTGTCTATCAAATCCAAAGCCTACGGTGTCGATAAAATCAACTCGGCCATGCTGTTGAACTGTTGTCCTATGATAGAGATTTCTAATGACTCGGCAGACACCGATAAAAAGAGACAAAAGCTCTTAATTTTTCCTTATTTGTTGCCAGGAACACACTCTGTGATTGGTCACTGGCGGGAGGTAAAAGGACATGCTGTCTTGATATTCAACTCAGCGCCATGGTAGTGGCCAAACAAAGTTGAAAAAATCAAGAACTTTTATTTCTTTTTATTGATGTCTGCGGAGCCATTAGAAATCTCTATTCTCCCAATTGTCTCCCACATCTTCAATTTCTGCATCACCTCAAATTTGGAGTAACTCTTTCATTATCCCCTTACCTAAAACAGCAAATCCCACTGACCTCAAATCCCTTCGTCCTATAAGCATACTCTGCACGCTTTCGAAGATGTTTGAAAAAATTATTTTTGGGCAACTAAAATCTCATTTAGATTCAAACAACATCATTCCTAAATGCCAGTCGGGATTTAGAGCCTAGCACAGTTGTGTCACTGCACTCCTGAAAGTAACCGACATCTTTAGCGCAACCGACAAAAAAAAACTTACAGTTCTAGTTTTGCTGGATTATACCAACGTCTTCGACCGAATCAAACACGAGTTACTGCTAGCTATCCTGCACTACATTGGTCTTACGGACCGTTCAGTTGATTTACTGCGAGCCTACCTTTTTAACCGTATACAAGCTGTTTCATTGGAGGGAGACTGTTCCGGCTCCTTGAAATTACACAATGGAGTGCCTCAAGGCTCTATATTGGTCCCGTTTTGTTCATTATTTATACACATGCTTTTCAAAACTGTATTAAGTTCAGCAATTGTCACCAATATGCGGACGATACCCAGATATATATTTCATTTTACGAACCAGACCTCCCTCTAGCTAACCTCCAGTTGAACACAGATCTATAGTCTATACAACTCCAGGTCAAGCCGCATCAAAACAAATGCACGCTGTAACTTCGTGATCATCGATGTCGGATTGGTGAAATAGGCAGGGCGTGTTTCCCACTCAAACCTGCCTGAGAAACATAGGACCAATAGCGGCCCGCCTTTCCTCGATAACGAGCAAAGCACGCGTTGATCACGTCCTGACCACTATTGTTTACTGGCTTGAGTTTAACTTGAATTTACTGTAGAATCAATTGTTGTCATATGATCCAAATTCTGTCTTTCCATCAATCCATCCAAATCTGCCGTGATGCTTTTCGGTAGGAAAGATTCAAGTACGATGTAAAAATTTGCTGTCTATGAAAATTGGAGTAGACACCGTTGGGGTAGTGGACAGTTTGAAAAATCTTGGATGCATTTTGACTCTTCACACGTGATCACATATCCGCTCCGTTGAGAGAAATTGGTTGGCTTAATATTCACGAGAGGCAGATACTCCACAGTTGCGCTTTATTTCATCGTATAATACAAATAAAGAACCCACCGTATCTTCATGAGAAAATTACATTTCGAACTGATGTTCATCACTTGAATGTTCGTTTCAAGTCTAAACTTACACCCCCCCTGCACACAACGAGTCAGTTTCGTTCGTCATTTTCTTATAACATAGCCAGGCTTTACAACAGGATTCCGAATGATTTGAAGAATTTGTCCATCTCTGGTTTCGAAATGAATAAAAAAAATACTTCTATCAGGACAGTTTTCTCCTTAATTTGCTTTTGTTTTAGATGAACTATTTGTTTGTCTTATTTATTCTCTGCATTTGAATCTATTCAACTTAGTATGCCTTTAGTAATTTAAGTTTTTCTTTTTTCTTTTTGCATAATTTGAACGCTTGAAACATTTTGAAGTCGACACACCTTGCCTTCGATGGTTGAGTGGAAGAAAGCACCTGTTCCATACCTTAACTGGTTGCGAACCGGAGCTAACTCTGTCATTTGGTAGGTAGTTATCTAGTACACACTGTATCTTTTCTGTATGGTTCACTATCCACCACTAAAATCGTTTATTATTATTTTTTTATCCGGTTGGATTATACCAGTCTTCTGGCTAAGATTTCTTCCATATTATAGCAAGCCGGTATGATTTTTAAGTTTGAGAGCAGTGCGTCCATCATACCACCAAGAACCCCTATAATCAGAACCACCATTTTAACAGAATGATTTGGGTAGAGCCTGCGGAGTTCAAAGAGTAAGTCTCGATATTTAGTCCGTTTCTCCTCCTCTTTTCGGACAATATTCGTTTCGCCAGGAGCCGAAAACTCCATGACGAAAATCGTCTTACTTTGCTGGTCGAGGAGGACTACATCAGGCTTATGGGCTTGTATTTGCCTGAGGGTGGAAAATGAGTAGTTCCAATATATTCGGCACTTCTCATTCCCCACAACGGACTCAATATCCCCTGGAGCATAAGGCAACACTGGTGTATCGTCTATACCATACGAGGGTCGTTGATGGTAGTACAACACTCGTAGAGCCGCGTTATGCCTGTGGATATAGGCTGAGACCGCATATGCTGGACATGCTGACAGCAAATGCATAAGGGTCTCAGGCGCCCCACGACACGCTCTGCATCTAGTGTCGGGGATCTCTATACCCATCACGCGGCTACGGTAGACCAGAGTGTTGAAGACACCATCCTGGCAAGCCATTATGAATCCCTCGGTCTCCGACTTCAGCTCACTTGACCTGACGAAAGCCAGGTCAGGTTTTTGGATAAGTCAAGGTCTTCAATGTTCATTATTGTTATTATTAATCTTAGCACAAAAATGTTCCCAGTATTTCCTATATTCTCAATGCTGGAATCGGAGAGCCTAATGTCATCAGTTGATGATGATAAAAAAACATTCAACGGAAGAACAACCATTTTTTGACATTGGTTGTTCTTGTTCCAAACCACATAAAATAAAACGCATATGATTGCTTCCCAAGTTGGCTCATTGCCCAACTTATACAATTTATGATATCTCGGTCAATATTAATTTCAGTTAACAATAATTTAATTCCTATATAGTAATTATTGAGCTCATCGTCAAGTATGTTGAAAATGTGTTAACTTTTTCGAACTGAAATGAAAAAGTACATGAAATACAATACTCTTTCAATTTGGCAATCTACATCGAATTATTAGTCTTCACCAGTCTTTGACAAGTCATATATATTCCCAAGGGCAAAAATTCACTTCTGATGGACTTTGAATAACAAAAGAGTCGTCCCCCTTTTACAATATGCGAAGGGTCTTTTCGCCTTCCTGTGAACAAAAATTTCGTGATTTAAGTACACGATTCAGGGTGAGAAATGCTTCATTTCGTCAATGCAATTTAGTGACAGGAAGAGGAAAGATCGAACCCGATTCGTTGAATGATAGGGTCTACAAGTACATCCGTCTTTTGTAATATAATTGCGGTTTTAAATTCGAAGATAAGTGAAATATTGCTTATCTGTCTTAAAATTTGGTGTTATTAGAATACTGTGGTTCGTGCTACATAAAATACTGGACAGATATGACTCGTTTATGGTTATGGTATGGTTATTTACATAACCCCTGAAGTCTTCGACAGACTTGTGGACTTGTGCGAGCTAGGGAAGACGTACCTACCTCTTGTGGTGCCATGCACAAAACTGGCGACCGCGCTGGGTTCGAACCCAAGTACCTTGGATGAATAAGCGACTTTACCCACGCGCCACCGCATTAACTGAATTCTTGGAAGACTTGATCGCTACGCAACCGTTCGCCATGCAGCGGCGTGGGATATTTCTCATTAGTTTATTTACCAAACTTGCCGTGTGATGCCATATCTGCCTTTTCATTATGGTTGCATAGTCGGTTATCAGAAGATGATTTTTTTTTCTAAAATGGTCAGACCAAAAATCTTGAACGGAAATAGCAAAGCAGTGAATATTGATCAAAAGAAGACTGAACTCTATTAAGGCTTTGTAAACCCCAACAGATGAAAAAATATCTGGAATTAACCTTCCACACGTTTTGATTTCACTCCAGATAATGGTAGTAATTGTTAATATTATTGTCGGACTTATTTTATAGCGAAGTCGCGGACAGAAGCTAGTTGTTCTATAAAAAAATTGGTTGTCTGTAAAGTCGGTTTACGGACGATAATTTAACGTGATAACGTCATAAGAAAACATAACATACTTTTTTGAATTGAATTGAATTATTATCACTGAATTATCATTATTTTGTATAATATAAAGAACGCGTTCATTGAAAATTACAATTTTTTCGATAAATTACGATGAAATTGAAATTATAAATCAAATTCATGAGACTGATGATTTTGAAAAGCCCACCAAAACCTGCTTGATATAATAAGGTATTCCCTTGCACTGCGTTAACTTTTCATTGAAACATAAAATTCTTAATACTGATGGAAAACATAAATTTTTAATTTTCATATATTATTTAAAGTTTTTGCAAATTTAATTTAAATAATTTGTTTAAATATAATCACGAACAATTAGTTATAGAAATAAACTGAAATCAAATGAATGTCAATAAATTGCTTGAACGCTCGGCTCAGGCGGAACGTGACAATGAGTTATATTTTTCATGAGTGCAGCTGGCGTTCATCGATTTATAAGACGTTGTCACGTCAAAATCTTTAAATATGCAATAACGAATATTCAGGGTCACTTATCGGGATAAAAACTATGCTGTATCTCAAGTTGGACCAAGCAATAGGTACACATTTTCAAAATTTATTCAAAATGGGTTCATAGGTTTCGGAGATTGGCGAGGACGAACATCGTGACACGGAATTTTTATTAATCTTGTAGGTGGAACTCCTTGCGTGGCCCGGGTAAAAATATATTATGAGCTTGAATAATTTCACTTGAGTGTCTTTCCAGTAGATTCTAGAACCTTTCAGAGACTCTGTCCACGGCGATCTCGAGTTTTCTAGTCATTTCCAGATGCTTTCATTTTTTCTTTCAAATATTCTACACAGTAATTTCCAGAAAGTTATACCACCACGGCACGTAATTTATACCACCACGGCACGTCCAAAATTTCGAGAACTCTACTTTAGTGTTTTTTCAGCTGTTCTAGAACGTTCCTGAGACTGGGTTCATTCCTCGGAGATCTATAATTTTTTAGAACTTTCCAGATACTTTGAGAATATTCTAGAACTTTTTTAAAAGTTTAACTACTGCGCCTTGTCCCTGGTGACCGAACTTACTTGGCTGTTTTCAGTACGTTATAGAGACTTCCGGTTCATTCCAAGATTTTCTTGAATTTTCCAGAATTTCCAGTCTGAAACCTTCCGGAGCCTCTGTTCTGATATCAAATTTTCTAGAACTGTCCAAAGCTTCGAAAAAATTTTAGAATATTCTTTTTCATATTCTAGAAATTTCCAGAAAGTTTTTTTGTCGTATTTGGCTAAAAATGTGAGAAGCAAGTAGTGCCCAAATGAATTCCTGTCAGTTTCAGCGTTTGGCTCTGGAACTTATCAATGTTAATTATGCCAATTTCAGGAGAAAACCAGCCTTTCGAATTGAACTGGTAAATTATTTGGGACATTTAGGATTCGGGAAATTAACACACCTTCCCCTTCAGCTGCTCCGGTAAGAATAGTGGTCTCTAGGATATTTGTCCCCAGCTCTGTGACACGTAGTCTGGTGCCATTGCACTATCTTGGTACATCAAGATTACGCATCAGCAGAACTTGTACGCCAACTTTTAGCTCTAGTTTATGAGAAAGCACGCCTGTTGATTTTACAGGGTATGTTGTCACTGCTCATCATCATGGGTGGCTATCGATGTGTATATTTTTAATTCGCTGACTAACCCTTCTAATATATTTTTTGGCCATTGGACCAAACTACACACAGTGTGCAGAATTTTATGAAAATCGGTTAAGTAGTTTCAGAATTTAGCTCAAACAAACATCGTGACACGGGATTTTCATATCTGAGAAAGCAATATTCTGAACGCTAATAATATATAGGTGGTTGAATGAAGAAATTATCAGGAAATTATATCCTAGTGTAACAAAAAATTTTAGTTGATGTCACTTTCAGTGAAAACCGAAATGGCTAGCTCTAGATTACATTTTTTGTCAATGGTAATGCAGTTCTGATATCAGTTCCTAAATAAAATATCTCAAGTTTCTACCTTCTACTTTCAATTATTACAAAACTACGGGTTGTATCCCTATGTTTGGGTTACCCGGTATTAGAAACAGTTGATACTTCAATAACTCGTGTTTCATAAATTTGACATACCTACTATTATAAAATTGTATCATTGCCACTCAAAGTAGACTGTTTAACGAGCTAAGATGAAATCTCTAACTCTTGGGGATGTACAATGGACATAATGAGGCCGCAGTGCTGTGGAGTTGAGTCACCCTCCCAAATGCAATTTCTAATAATCAAAATTGTTCTTTTGGAACACAAACTTTCAATTCAAGGCGCTTTCTTCGAAATCAAATGAAAGCGTTCTGGAGTATATCGATCGTAATAATTTAAATAAAACTATGTTGAGCAGGTTGAGCTAAGTGTTGTGTGTTTCACAAAGTAGAGAATGGTACATCAGCTGCGGTAATAACTGAGAATGTAACTTTCGGTTACAAATTACCCCAGATCTTCAGTGTATTTTCGGCGGAGATATATGCAATTCATAAAGCACTTGCATTCTGTATCGAAAGCCAACAGGAATATTTCTTGATACTCACAGACTCACTTAGCACCATCAAGAGCTTGAACCATATATACTCGCGCAACCATCTAATTCTATTGATTAAAGAACAGTTGAGCAGAATTCGTGAAATGAACAAAGTAGGTGATATAATATGGGTTCCTTCTCATATTGGCATGGCGGGCAATGGAAAAGCAGATGTTCTGGCCAAGGAAACAGCTATGAATAACACTATATCTTTTGCCGAAGACTATATCCTACCTTCTAATTTTGAAACTTCCATCAAATCTAAAATTCGTGAACACTGGCAGAATATCTGGACATCATCTCAAACTAAACTCAGGGAGGTTAGGACTTCGACGACACCCTGGTCACATTCACCATTATCCAGGAAGAAAAAATCAATCTTAACACGACCAAGAATAGGCCACACTCGTTTTACACACGAACACCTACTCAAGAGCGAAGGATCACCTATTTGTGAAGTGTGTGGAACTGAAATTAGTGTTGAACATTTTCTACTACAATGTCCCAAATACTCTAGTGACAGAACTGAGTTTTACATCCCGAACTCCCTAGTAAACATACTGACTGATGACTGTATCTTTCAAAATTTATTTGAATATTTGAAAACAATTAATTTGTACCACAAAATATGAGCTGAATATTATTTGTATTGTAGCACTGCTCATAACCCATTCGTGGTTGATGCAGCTGAATTTAAATGTAAAAAAAAGTGCTTTTTGGACGACCATTTTTCTGGAGAGACCGAAAATTATGAGCGATGTGATTCGATTCATAATGGCATATATGTAGAGAAAGGTATCGATAAAGAAAGTTCCTGTCGCAAAAATTGCAAAAGTTATAAATGATTTAATAAAAGAAAGAGTGGTTCGGTTTTTCGCAAATACCTATCTCAAAAATTATTGCAGATATCCAAAATAGGAAAAAGTTCTGAAAAAAAGTTCCACCTTCCGGAACTGTACCACCAATAGGTATTTATAATTTTAATTGAGCGGTGAAAAAACAATTACTTTAACTAATGAAATATGAATATTAAAGAATGAAAAAAATCAGGTACATTTCGACCCACATACTTAGCTGAATATGTGAAATACTCATTTCTTGCGCGAACGTTCATGTTTAGTGCCTTATCACTGGATATACGGACTAGATTATGTTGTACGACGAATGCGTGCATATATTCACAGTTTCAGCATGTTAGTAGAACTGTACTTTCCGAATACACGAATAACAGTAAGCCGGCGGCAAAGAATGTTTACCGCAAGTTTTCTATTAGTTATACCTTTATTAATTAACAATTTTAACAATTTGAGCATTAGCATTGAAACCCTTGTTTTGCAAACGGCTCAAAAAAAGATCCCTGTTGGAAAAATTGTGATCTTTCAGTTTTAAAATTTTCTACTGTTTAAATAATTGTTATAAACAAATGCATTGTTTATAAGACAATCCAATTTTAATAAAATGTTATTGCTTGAAAACGCATTCGTTAATTAACAATTTTTTCGGGCAGTTGAATATTAATATTGATGATTTAAAAAAAAAACGGTTCATTTATTATGAATACTTACCTGCAAGAAATAGCTATTTGTATTTAGAGCACAAAGTGATGGATTGCCGCTCGACAAAGAGTTACCACGCGACGCCAATTACACTTTGTGCTCGAATTGCACACAATATTTTTTCGACATACGCAGATTAAAATTGAATGCACGATTTTGACAATTTTTACTAGATATATCCAAAGTCGGTATCCAATATCATATCTCTAACACATGAAAAATTGTTATCTCAAGATTTGAACTCCGACCGCCGGCGTGACGGCCAAAGCCTCACTAGTTTATACGGACACATTAACAATATTAAGTTACACGTTGTTTATTATATATACAGTGTGACCCATTTGAGATGGAAGCAGCCTTATGAAACTTAATTTTTCAACTTATTAAAATATTTTTTTTCGCTAGGTAGACATTCAAGCAGTCCACTAGGACACCAAATTTCATGGATAAATCTCCCTTTCTAGGCCCAAATAATCTTATTTTTCAAGGTAAAAAATCTGAAAAAAATGACATACTAGCGATTTTTTTAGAAAAAATGTGAGTACACCACTGGGTTCGCGACATTTTCAAATGGTGCATATGTGAATTACGTTGAAATGTTAATAACAATAAAAAAGTTAAAGGGGAATGAAATTTGAGAAATATGCCGTTTAATCAACTCACCACTTCAATTTGAAAACTTTGACTATACTACACCTCTGGACTCAGGGAGTCTTGAAAAATCTCTGACCATAACAAAAAAATCATAAATTATAAAGATAAAATGACATTTTACTGAAATTACATTAACACATTAGCCAAATTTTATTATCTTATGATTTTCTTGTTTTTGAACAGATTTCGATGAAATTTTGACCAGTAGTATATCGAGACCTGAATACAATGGTCTATACCAAATTTTGATAAAAGTTCTGAAATTGGTTAGCTCATTAAATGGCATATTTTTTAGATTTCATTCCCATATAACTTTTTTATTAAGACGCATTTCAACGCAATATACATATGAACCATTTGAAAATGTCGTGAATCCAGTGGTGTAGTCCGATTTTTTCTGAAAAAATCGCTAGTAATTTTTTTAGATATTTGACCTTGAAAAATAAGATAGGTGGGCCCTGGATCTTGAGATTTATTCATGAAATTTAGGGCCGGTTATTCAATATCCTGTTAGCGTAGTTTGACTGACGGCTAAATTTGACTAGTGGTTAGATTGAACGTTAAATCTGTTCACATAAAGGAATAAACTCACATTCTAACCATCAGTCACGTAGCATAGACTTTGACTGAACATTGAAAAACCGGCCCTAAGTGTCCTAGTAAACTTTTAACGAAAAAAACACAAAATCAAATAAATCCAATTGGTTGAAAAATGTAAGTTTCATAAAGGTGCTTCTATCTTAAATGTACA
Source organism: Chrysolina haemoptera (assembly GCA_958298965.1). NCBI lineage: Eukaryota > Metazoa > Arthropoda > Insecta > Coleoptera > Chrysomelidae > Chrysolina > Chrysolina haemoptera. Next base: position 22,205,045 of record OY282596.1, on the reverse strand, counting down.
TGCCGGCAAATCGGAAACATTTGAATAAGCGAGTATTTTTTCAATTTTGTTGCTCTAGATCGAAAATGCTGTCAATTAATGACATTCCTCGTAAAACATTAACTTTGCGTTGAAATTTGAACGCGCCAAAGGCTGCTTTGTTATGCGGTTGTCGAAAAAACTTTTTAATTAAGGAAATCGTTTTTAAACAATTTTTTTTTCTTGTAAATCATCATTTTTATCAAAGGTTGGGTTTAAAAAAAATTTGATTGTTCCATAAATAACGCATTTATTTGTTCATAATAATTATTTAAACTATGGGAGTAAACAAATTTGGATGTATCTTTCAATAATAAAAAAACAATCGAATTTAATAAACAAATTTCGATGCTCCATTTATGTTTTTCATTTTCCGAATTGTTACATTGTTTATAAAAAATTTAAACAGATATCGTTTTTTGATCCTTCGAAACTTGGAGTAGTATTGAATATATTATTTCATATCACGAATCAAGTTTCCAAAAAAGTCAAGTGTACGGAACATTTTTTTTATCGACCTATAATGTTTTTCTTTGATATACCGTAAGAGAAAATTACAAAAGTTCTGCAAACTTGGCAAATACATCGTAAAAATATTCCGAAGTCGATGATGAAATGGAGGTTGAAAGTTTGTATGGGAGTTTTGTTATTTTTGAAGCTATAGGCAAATTATATTTTAGTTTCTTTATTGAACATAAATAAAATAAATTTCAGCGTTTCTAGGAATTCCAGTCTCAAAGGGGTTGAATGGGGAATGAAAATTTGTACGGGATATTTATCATTTTTATAGCTAGAGCCATAAAACTTTAATTTTACTTACTTAATTGAAAATAAATTAACACGTATTTCAGAGGAGAAAAAAAAATAGGCTATTCGAAGTACCAGTCTTACGCAGACGAAGTCGCGGGTAAAAGCTAGTAGATTATAAATAAATCAGCCTTTCGCAAATTTCCTATAGGTAGGAGTTTTGTCAGCAAGCATCGAACTAATAATAATCCAACAGCCCCATACGACTACCGAATCACCTCTGCCCAATGCCTGACAAAGTTTTTCTACAGGATGCAATGCTTTCTGCACCAACTAGCAAATGTTTATGAAAATAGGTGACTATGTAAACAAAATAATATATTTGCATTTATGTTGTTAGCATTGGCCTTATCTTATAAATCTAAATATAATATTAACATAATGAATACTTGTTTTGCGCCTGTTTTGCTTCGGCACAATTGGTGTTTAATCTCATTATAAACAGTGGTTTCGTAGTCGGTATACTTCTATGTTTGAATGTTATGTGAAAAATATGATCTGTTTATACGTAAGCATCTTCTGAACCGAATACCGCCATTATTGTGTAAATGAGTAGATAAGATTACGATTCACTAAAAAAGTGACCTGATGATAAGCTGAGCACACAGATATAGTAACAAAGGCGTTTCTTCCCGCCACTCCACTGTTTAAATTCTTGTCTGGTTTTATGTATCTATCGATTCTGCAAATTTCACAGTTCTAAGTAAAAAATTACTGAAACTACAAGTGTGTTTCAGACCAATTCAGATTCTTTGGAAATGCATCATTTTCAAAAACAAATGGCTCTTTTTTGGACCGAATCTAGGAAATTTGTGTTTTTAAAGGCTGCACGCCATGGGGATGGTATTTCAGGACAGGTCAGATCTGTGCCTTATAAATCATAATTAGTTGACAGGAAGTGGAATAGTTCTTGATATGAAGCAGAAAGCCACTTTTGGTAGTAGACCTCACATGGCTTTTCCACGAAAGGGTGCTGCTGAGCATCGAAACAAAGAACTTCATTGGCATGGATACTCTTGACATAATGACGTTCTATATCTTGTGCAATGGCCAGAGTTTCACCATATTTTTCGACATATTGCCGCCATATATTGTCGCCTTGCATACAAAGGGGCTTATCTCAAAATTTCTTGGTTTACGACTGAAATCTGACAAATTTGGTATTGTATATATAGCTGCTCTCAAAAAGGCGTAAATCAATCTACTGTCGTTCCTGAGTTATTCATCGAATCGATTTGGGTCTATCTCATTAAGGTTGTTTGAAACAGTTAACGAAAAGACGTATCAGAGGTATACGCCTTTTTGTTTGTAATATTGCACTACCCTTTTGGAAGATACGCCCTTTTAATTTTTGTTTTTTTGTCGAAAGATTTGCGAATGTTAAGCATACGCCAAAACAGAAATGTTTGAGATTAGGAGAATCCCTATCTTCAAATTGTCTCAGTGTGACATTTATAGAAGGCTTACTCTGAAGAGAACAATAATTATAGACGATTTTTCTCTTGGAAAACTTAACAATGAGCGACCTAAGATAACACTGCGTAAATATCGTGACTTCATTTCACTACGCAGTGCTGAAGAAACCCCTGTAATAGGATCTCAGGGACATGTTTTGTTCTACAGATCTCTTCCACACGAATGAATCCAAATATATTTTGGTGCATTAATAACTTTGGTACTATGAACACAACTTTTTTTTTGTTTTTACTTTTTTCTATTTAAGAATTAACACATTTACTTTTCCAAATGAAACTGATATGGTGAGGGTGCATTTTTTGTAATAACCGTTTCAAACGGTTTCCTCATTGCAAGAGCTTATGGAGGGCCTCTAGGGGGCATCAGTTTTGCTCTTTCTGTAAAATACATATTTTTTAGACGGCGAGACATAAGCAAGCATGTCACCAGTCGATATATATATATATATATATATATAGATGCTAGGAAGGGTCTTTTTCTTGTTTTAGGGAACTAATTGTGCTCTTGCAATTTTCCAGTTGGACGGAAGTACCCCCAAAGCAAAGAGCTGATGTGAGTTCTGGAGCACATTTCTTGTGAACGATCGGCCTGTTAAGACATTCAACGGAGTTTTGATCGTTTCTTGGCGTTGTGAGTCTTTCGGTTATTCGATTGTCTTCTTATATGTGTTTCTATCTACAAAATATTCCTATCTAGTCTCAGGGTCTTGATTTTTGTACCATTGATGATATGCTGCCTTCTCGAAGGCAACAGATCTGGAGCATTTGCTGCTGAACCACAGGGTTTATCAAAAGATGTTCTTTTTAACATGTTTGGTATAACTCGGGTTCCTTCAGAAGATATCAGTTTTCTCATTTTTTGTTCTAGTTCGGCTGTTGCAGTTTCCCGTAGAGCATCAGTTTATTCCGCCACAAATAATGAAGAAAAGAAACGGCTGATTCGAATAATCGAAAGTAATACCACGAAGGTCTCAAATTTTACTGAAAATGTTTTTGAAAATAAAATAAATTATCCGATCCAATTTGAAGACAGGCGCGTGCCTATAGGGTCATTTCATGGGAGGGGTAATCTTCTCCATGGGGGGGGGGGTAATCACTGTTTTAGGGAATATTATTTACCATAAAGATATCATTTACGTTCGAAAAAGTTAAATTTTGATCTCTTTAAGGTCGTCATGGGGGGTAATTACCCCATTACCCCCCCCCCCCAGAGGCACGCGCCTGTTTGAAGAACTAGTTGCACTTGGAAAGATTTTTTTCACCAAATTTGGATGGTGACATGTTAATATATATTTTTAATGAAACAAAATTCAATTGAAATCTATAGAAATACATTGATTACATTGATTCTGAACGTGCACTCAGTATGTCACAAGCACGTAAATCTGATTCATTTTGACAGTGTAATATACATATTATCGATGAGGAGTGATTTTATCAGTATTATACAGAATGATTGCTAAATGTAATCACCAAAATGTCAGATTTTGACATGTAAAAAAAAATAATCCAACATAAAATATCTTTCTGATTTTTGTTCGAAAATATGAAAAGGATATTCATAAAATCTGTTGTTGAAAGGTTATCTTGAACGATGGAAAATAGCGACTAAAGTTTGTCTTTCAGCCGCAGATGATTCCACAACAGATTTTATGAATATCATATTTATATTTTCGAACAAAAATCAAAATACAATGCCCATGATAGGTTTTTGTCAAAAAATAAATTTCAAAGTGTTACCGCAGAAGAAATATTTCCATCATTTCTATCCTTGATGTGTATAATTGCTTCTGAAGAGCCTGCTTTCCAATACTTCCAATCTCCCTGATGAGCTTGGCAAAGCGAAATAGATTTTCGTCGACAAAAATGTATTGGGGATTGAATGCGAGAGAAGCGAACCTTGCATCAATGAAATGAACGATTTCTGTGAGTGATATTTTGTAATTACATTATCCCTATATAATTTATTTAATAAATTTTCAATGAAAACTAGAGATAATTAAAAAAATCAACTATATGAATGAAAATGCAAATTTTCACTTTCAGAATTTTTCTTTTCAGAATTTTTCTTTTCCGATATCTGAAGTAGTTGTTTTCTGTTAGATATTACAAAAAATTACATTTTTCATTTTTCAATTTTCTTGGGGAATAATTCCCTTTTCATAAAATTTCTTATCGTGCATTTGAATTTTAAGTGGCAAAACACAAATTTTCTTACTACTAATTAGGTATTTTCTTTTGCACAGTTGGCAACCACGAAGGTCTCATCAACATGGCGTTAAACTATTAAGGACAATGGCGATTCCAGGTGTGGGATTATGAACACTCTATATGAAAGCTGTCACGATCCGTAGGATAGAACGGTGGCATCTCAATTGCGGTCATCTAAATTGCGAACACCCTACAAAACCCTCTCAATGTGGTCACTTCTTGATCAGTGAAAGTATAAAGATTGGATTGAAAACAATTCTGAGTTGTGGTCATTAAATTTTCACGCACTCAAACATCTACGTAAGCTTAGTTCGTTCTGGTTAGATCAGACTAAATAATTACTCCTCGCAAAATGTATGTATTCAATTTCCGTGCACTCAAATGTCTACGTGAGGTTAGATCGTTGTGGTTATATTAGACTCAATAAGTACTCCGTCTTTTTTTTCTAGATTCAAATAATGTAAACACTGGACTGGGTTTCCTAGTAAAGAAATGAAACTAAGTTACAATTTTAAAACTACTTTATTTGTGTCAGCAATTTAGAATCTACTACAGGTATTACATCACCCCAACCCTTCTTACCTGAACCATCAAGTACAAGGTTGACCGCAATCTAGATAAGTCCGCAATCTGGGTGACCGCAAGTAAGATACAACCGGCTAGAACGCGATTTATGTTCTCGATTCGCAACGAAATCGGAATTATAAAAGTTCTTTGAATAGAGATAGATTAGAAATAAATATACCATGCAAAAGTAAACAGTTCTGGAAAATACTTAAGGCAAATAATTTGGTAGCAAAGAAATCATATGAAATACCAGATAATATGAAAAGTGTAAATGACATTAATGACTATTTTGTTAACTCAGTTTCTTTTGCAGAACCTCCAGATGAACTTTTGAACTTTTACAAAAATAACTGTCTAATCAATGAAGATCCCTTTCAATTTTCAGAAATAAATGACTTATTCGTGTATGAAGCAATCTGCAACATTAAGACTAATGCCAAAGGTTGTGATGAATTAAATCTGAATCTTATTAAAATGTGCTGCCCACATATTGTACCTTATATAACACACATTATCAATTTTTGCTTAACAAATAAAGTCATTCCACAGGTCTGGAAAATAGCAGTGGTGCGAGTACTTCCTAAAAAAGCCGAACCAAACGAACTCAAAGACTTACGAGGTATAAGTATACTTCCTACTCTATCTAAAGTACTAGAAAGAGCTATAGAATATCAGTTGAAAGAACATCTTGAGAGGTATTCATTACTTCCCAAAATTCAATCCGGATTCCGTAAAGGTTATAGCTGCACCACTGCTCTTCTGCATATAGTTGATGAAATCATTAGGGCAAGAGATCAAGGTTTGTGCATTGCTTTGGTACTCCTAGATTTTAGTCGTGCTTTCGACACAATAAATCACTCACTCTTATTGGCTATTCTACATTATATGGGCTTATCTAAAAATGCAATAAAGTTATTTGAGAATTATCTATTGGGTCGGAAACAAAAAGTATGTATTGACAATACTTACTCTACAACTTTGAACATCAGATCAGGTGTACCACAAGGTTCAATTTTTGTTTACCCTGTACACGTCTACCATTCTGAAATCACTTAAACACTGCTCAATTCACTGCTACGCAGATGATACGCAGATTTATTACAGTTTCAAATCAATTAATGCTGAAGCAGCAAATGCGTTGATAAATGATGACCTGAATAACTTCATTGAAACAGCCTCATCTCATTGTCTGCAGCTCAACACAAGTAAATCAAATGTAATGATATTTGACTCGAGAAATAATATAGTACATGATGAAATAGATATTACTATGAATAATGAGGTATTAACAGTAGTGAATCAAACAAAGAATCTAGGAGTAATATTAGATACTGAATTAAGGTTTGAAATGCATGTGAATAAACTTATGCAGAGAGCATACTTAGCACTGAAGACAATGTACGGTGCTAGGCATGTTCTGTCTCCTTCTATTAAATTATTGTTGTGTGAGTCGATTATTTTATCAATATTTAATTTTGCTGACTCACTCTATGGCCCCAATCTCACGCAACAGTATAAAAAAAAGATTCAAAAAATCCAAAATTCTTGTTTAAGATTTGTATATGGTATTCGTAGACGTGAAAGAATATCTCATAAACTGGTTGAAGCAAATTGGCTTAATATGGATAGACGAAGATTGTTACATGCTGCGTGCCTATTTCATAAACTCATATTAACTAAAAAACCAAGTTATCTTTATCGTAAGCTAACATTCCGCACAGATGTCCATAATCTAAATATAAGGTATAGAGGTACTTTAACACCACCAAAATTCAGAACGGAATACTTCAAGCGTTCATTTTCTTTTCAAATATGCAAAACATATAATTCCCTTCCACTGGACATAAAAAAATTAACAATAACGAACTTCAAAATGAAGTTAAAAAAACATCTCTTCGATCATCAATAATATATTTTCATGGATAGGAAAGGTGATGGCGATCCTCACATTCATAATTTAGCTAATTTTCCATACATGAACACATTTATTACGTAGCAGGGTATGTTTTAGGGTTGAGTGGAAGAGTAGTCTATGGGAGTACTCTACTCTCTTAGACTGAACTCCGCCCTTTTCTTCTTAGTTATAAAAATTTATAATATGTTTCTGTAAATGTTTTCATTTTGAAGAAATAAAGACGATTATTATTATTATTATTATTATATGGACCAATGATATCGACTCGAGTTTCAATATATTTTGAATTGTATTGGTTTTCGTAATTGCTCAAATCTGACATATGCTAAACTCGCTACGGATCGAGTGTAATTGCACCCTAGTCATTGAACTCTATAGGTACTAGTATAGAGTTCACTCTCCCCAGTACCCCTAACCAGTGTTGCCACAACCAATTTTGTGGTTAAATCTACTGACATTTTCTAGGCCTTTTCTAATAAGTTCGAAATTGATACAAGTTTTTACTACGTAAAATGGCTGTCGGCTAATTTTACTTAAATTTTGATATATTGTAGGTCCTGATATTCTTATTACGTGTTCCAATTTACAGATCGATCCTATGACCAGTTTTTGAGCTACAGGGTGTCAATCGATTTTTTGTTATTTTGGGTATTAAGCATCGATTTGAAATTGAGTCCTCCCATTCGAATACAAAATAATATCTCACAAAGGGTGTTGAATTACAGCATGGCAAAACAATGTTCATAAAAATAGATAAAAATCAATACCATAATATGGTTTTGATTTTCACTCAATCCGTTTAAACTAGAAGAAATTATGGGTCTTGGTTAACTATATGAGAATTCATATGATTGAAATATACAGGGTGTCCCAGGGTTAAACCGCCAAACGTTCAGTCGGTTTTTAGGTGAAAATAAGAATTTTTCTTCATATAAGCATGTGTCCCAACTTGCTTCGTTTTCAAGATACAGGGTGTCAAAATTTTTACAAAATATATTCAAGTACATCCAAATATTACCTCAAATGAGCAAACCAACTTTTATCAAAATCAGCCATGAAGTTTTTGAGTAATGAATCAAAAACTGATTTTTTTTTAAAACTTTGACACCCTGTATCTCGAAAAGGAAGCAAGTTGGGACACATGCCCATATGAAGAAAATGTCTTATTTTTACCTAAAAAATCGATACTGATCGTTTGGCGGTTTAACCCTGGTCACCCTGTATATATATATATATATATATATATATATATGATATATATGATATATATATATATATATATATATATATGATATATATATATATATATATATATATATAGTATATATATATATAGTAGTCTTTGCTGACTCGTTAAGATCAAGCTAGGGAAACTTGTTGGGTAAGCAGCATGCAGGAAGTATACTCTTATAACATTTTATTCCAATATTTCGACAAGTATTATTGTCATCATCAGGGAAAGCTACAATAATGTTAAAACTATAGTGAAAACAATTGACAACTGTGGATTCTAAACTACTTACGTGTTGATGAGATTGATTGCAATAGATGATAGAAAAAGACGTGTACAGTAATTAAACATATTAAAAAACAAGTTATGAGATAATCTTAAAGGTAATCGTCACACATTATTAAAAACTCAGTTGTGCATAAAATCTAGTTCTATTCAATTTTATTAAAATGGATATCATACCGATGTCACACCGGTTGATCGGAAAGCGTGGAAAAGAAAGAAAATTTATTTGAGGTTATGTATACAAAGTGAAGTTTGTTAAGGTACGTTCCTGCATGGAACTGTACTAGAATCTGAAATTAGACAGATTGAACCACTCAGAACGAGAAAAGTGTACATCAAGCTTGGAACAAAAAGACTAGACATTGTTTCATGAAAATGACACATGACTACAAAATTATCTGATCAGTATTCAAATTGAACAACGTTTATTAAAGTTTTTTTATTTTTAACATGGATTGAGAGTTAAGCTCTCTGACATTATGTTTCTGCTTATCCAAGTGCAGTAAAAATGAATATATTTCACTTAAATGTTTTATGTCAGTTTTCTTGTTCAAACATGAGGATGATTGTGAGATGAAGGTCATCTCTAGAACGGTTCTTTTATATTTGTTAGATTCTTTGGCTAAGATTTTTGCAGCCTCAAAGTTCATATTGTGACCTTCTTTTTGTACATGATTACTAAGTGCACATCTCTCTGGGTGCAATCTACAATCACTCTTATGTGAACAAATTCTGTCCTTCAACAACCTATTGGTTTGGCCTATATATTCATTTGAGCAATTGGAGCAAGGAATACAATAATAATACTTGTCGAAATATTGGAATAAAGTGTTATAAGAGTATACTTCCTGCATGCTGCTTACCCAACAAGTTTCCCTAGCTATATATATATATATATATATATATATATATATATATATATATATATATATATATATATATATATATATATATAAATATATATATATATATAGTGACCGCCAAAAAGTATGTACCATATGGGAAAAAAGTTTATTATTAGAGTATTAGAAAAAATATTCTTGGGAAAAGTTTGTGCATGTCCGATAACCTAAAAATCGACTTTGACACATGTCACGTGATCGCTGGTATGGCGGCAAATTGAAAAAAATTACTATGAGAACGCAAAAAGTAGGGTAAAATGGCAAGATATCAAAAAAGTGATTTGAAAAAGTTGCTTAGAATTAAATTTTATACACATATACGAAGTTTGAAATGATAGTGAGAGAAAATTGAAAATAGAATTTTTTTAAAATATTTTCCTAGCTGTAAAAAAATATCAAATTATTATCATATGAATAGCTTGACCATACCGACACATTTGTATTTCAATGATAATGCCAAAACTTTCTCATTTTCTCCACACCAGTAAGCACTAAATTAAAAAAAATTGGATTTTGTTAAAACCCTGGCTGTTACATTGGTTCGTATCTAACAGTTATATCAGAATTCCACGACCATTGTGATGACATGACACTCCAGAAACATGATGTTTTCCAGATTATACCTAATCAAGTTTCGATGATAATCGTGCCAGAGCGTTTCACTTCGCATGCAATGTTGAAAACTCAAGCCTCTTTAATTTGACGCACTATTTTTAAGATTATGTGCGAAGTGAAACGTTCGTGCACGATTATCATCAAAAATAGATTATAATCTGAAAAACACGATATTTTTGGATTTCCCTATCATCGCAATAATAGTGGAATTGTGATATATCTATTAGATACGAACCAATGTAATAGCAAGGGTTCTGACAAAATTCAATTTTTTCAATTTAGAGCTCTCTGGTGTGGAGAAAATGAGAAAGTTTTGTTATTATCATCGGAATACAAATATTTCAGTGTGGTCAAGCAATTCATAGGAAAATAATTTGATATTTTTCTACAGCTAGAAAACTATTTAAAAAAAATTGCAGTTTTCAATATTCCCACATAATTTTCTTAAACTTTGTATGTGTGTATAAAAATGAATTCTAAGCAACTTTTTCAAATAACTTTTTTCGATATCTTGCCATTTTATCCGACTTTTTGACTATTCATGGTAATTTTTTTCAATTTGCCGCCATACCAGCGATCACGTGACATGTGTCAAAATCGATTTTTAGGTTATCGGACATGCACAAACTTTTCCCAAGAATCTTTTTTTCAATACTCTAATAATAAACTTTTTTCCCATATGGTACATACTTTTTGGCGGTCACTGTATATATATATATATATATATAAATTATTGAAAAAAAAAAAACTTTTTTAAACAAGCTTTTATTCAAGTGCGCTAAAAAGTAAAAAATAATTTCTTTAGATCTGTAATGTATGATACTCTACACATCTAAAGGGATTATTTTTTACTTTTTAGCGCATTTGGATGAAAACTTGTTTTTAATTTTTGAAACTAAAGATGCTGATAATTTTATATAGAATGTGAAAACCACTGTTTTGCAGGTTTTGTAAGTTCATTTATCTAATATATTTTCTGTAACTAACTACTTAGAATTTGAAAATAGCTATTCAGGTAAATAAAATACTGCATGATGATGCGTTTGTAAATCAGGGGGTGATGAGGGTTTGATATAAGGAGGGGGTAAGGAGGGGGTAAGGAGGGGGTAATGGGGAGGATTATTCCATAAGAAGTCAGTTTAACTTTCATATCCTAGTTATAAATCGTAATGATTAGGTATATAATTTTATTCATTTAAAGCTTTTAGATTGTCACCCTGTACATGGAAAACGATATACTGTTGGACAGCCAATCATATGAATCCTCATGCAGTTGATCAAAACCCATACTTTCTGAAAAAAATGGCAAATTCTAGCCGTTTGTTTTCTAGTTTTAACGGATTGAGTGAAAATCAAAACGATCATAGTATTGATTCTTATATATTTCTATGAACATTGTCTTGCCATGCTGTCATGCAACACCCTTTGTGAGATATATTTATTCGAATGCAGGGACTCATGAGCTACAACTGAGATTTAATAAGTTTATTTCTAAGATAGATCAATTTCGAATTGGAGCACAACAATCAAATCGATGCACAATAAGAGCACAACAATCAAATCGATAATGCATAATACCCAAAATAGCAAAAAATCGATTTTTCGACACCCTGTAGCTCGAAAACTGGTCACAGGATCGATCTGTAAAATGGACTACGTAGTGAGGATGCTAGGATCTACAATATATCCAAACTTGTTCTCTCAAATAAAGGAATAAACCCTTATTCTATCAGTCAAATTTAGCTGTTAGTCAAACTACGCTAAAAGGATATTGAGAAACCGGCCCTTATACTTACGATTGGTATATGAATATAGTAACGCTACATCTTTCATGGCAAGTTCCATTTATCATAACGATAGTATATTATATAAGAACTGTTATAAACGTCCTTTTAGTAATGACTATTTTAAATACGGAGTGAGTGTTTAATAAACTAGTGACTAGAGTTGTTTTAGAAACGCGTTAAATACCGTACTTTTTGTACGAATTTACCTATACAAAATCGATTCCGACATTGTGTCGTAGTCAACAACAGTAACCATAGAGATGTGTTTAAATAATGATGTTGCCATGGTAATGTTATTAGGAATTAAACACAGATTATCAATCTGTAATTAATGGATCATTTAACGTGGAACGTATACCTTAAATGCCATTTCAGAGTAAAAAGTATTTTTTTGATTAGCACTTTAATAGCGTCTCACGGTACTCACAGCAAAGAATAAAAAAAAAATGGATAGGGGCCGCTAAAATAATTTTTTATTAGTACTTTAATGAATATCCATTTTTTTACAGGTTTGAGGGCAGAACTATTTTACGTCAGGAATGGAATTATCAATAACTATGCCCTTAATTTTGTCGTCTTGATTCCGTCCAAAATCGACTCTCTTCACTTCACTTGGGAAAGCCTGGTACCTGGGCAGCCAGTAAGTAAAAAATATATAATTGTGTATAAAGTACCGACTTATTAATGTTAAATATGCCGAAATTTGTTGTATTATATATTTTTTACTTTGAATGATCAGAGAGAAAATAATTTTCAAAAATTCACTTTGCTGATTGCCTCTTAAAATTATCGGTAATACTTCGCACTAGTTCTCTAGTTCAAGTTACCAACGCGGATAATAATTTTTATCGGGTGTATGGTGTATGGATCTCGATGGACGTCCGCATGATTTGTTCAAAGCAAGTGTGATGTAGGTTGCCTAGATGCCAGTCCTGGTGGGGAGTGCCTGTAGATTTTCCTATAGCTGAAAAATTAATTCACAACCAAAAATCAGTAATTCGCCGCAGAGCGTTAAGTTTTATTTTCATTTCCTTAAAACTCGCCACTTCCAAAACAACGCCTCTGATATCTTTGACAAATATTTTACAATGTTAGAGGGATACTGAAACGAACCATTTACATTGGCAGGATTAGAATATAATATACTTGAAGAGATTCGATAAATTGGTGCTATTCATCTATCTGCTTCAAGATTATATACCCAGTTTTCCGTTGAAGATAATAATAATAATAACAATAATAATACTCCCTTATAAACACTCTTAGAGGTTGCCCAAAGGCATAGGCTGTGCGGATAGAGGATGTCTATTATTATTATTTTTACCGTGGCGCTCCGGACAACTCACTGAGTTTTTGGTGATGTATTCACTTTTCAGCTACAAGAAAAACTGGAAAAAGCTTCAGCACCACCCGTAATACAATTTAAATATCAAACCTAAATCGAGTACCTATCTGTAATTGACCGATATTGAGATAAATTAGGCAGCAATTTCAAAATGTCAAATAGAAGTGCACAGTTAGCCCGATTTGAACCATTTGATTTAAGTCGCGATTCAAATCAAGATTTATTTCAGTTATTTTAATCAAGTGATTTCTTTATTTTATTCAGTGAATAATATCAAAAATCTAAATCAGAAATAATATTTATTTATTTTACCACAGAGCAAAATACAAATTAAACTCTAATAATAACTCTAATCTTCCCGCTTTCTCTACTCCTGATTTTTTCCATATATTGGAGTAATTGGATACAGAAGCTGATGAGACAGCACATACAAATTGTTTCAAGATAGGAAGAAGTTTTGCAACTTCGGGAATATTCTGTTGCGAAACCCACCGTTGTAAGGCACTAACACTGGATAATACCTCTTCTGAAAACATAAATGTTGAAAATAGTTCAGTTATGGCTTCAAGTTTAATAATGCGTGGTAGGATTCCACTATTCCTATACATTTCTTGTATTATATTTAATGCTGAATCTCTTTTTATTCTAGTCAATTTAAATTTGGTTTTGGATTTGTTGTTTCCATAATTAATATAAGCCACAAAATGATAGGACGCGTCAGAACCTGTATACAGTGTGACCCACTTAAGACCTGAGCACCCTTATAAAATTTACATTTTCCTACCGATTGAAATAATTTTTTCGTTAGGTAGACATTCAAAAAGTCTACTAGGACACCAAATTTTATGACTAAATCTTCATTTCTAGGGCCAACTATCTGATTTTTCGAGGTAATAAATCTAAAAAAATTACCTGGAAATCTGGAAAAATTCCAAATAAAAATGAAATTTGGAATAATAGATTTTTTGAATGTCTACCTAATGGAAATAAAAAAAAAATCATTCCAATCGGTTGGAAAATGTAGATTTTATTAGGGTGCTCCGGTCTTAAGTGGGTCACACTGTATATCGGCTTTCATAAATGAGTTTTTGGCTATAAATATATATTGAGTATATCATGGAATAAACAGCTACTATGGAGAAATCTCCGCTCTTTGATACTCAACAACTTTAGCTCGATAAGTTTGTGTGAAATAAGTGACCTTCTTTTCATGATGGTATTTTCATCTTTGAACAAGTCCTTGCATTTCCTTTATGCAATTTTTACACATACCAGTTCTCCTTTTTCTATTTTTTTTATATATAAAATAATTCCAAATAATTCCTCCTTCCACTCATTTTTATTTACCACTTTATTCCTCACTTGTTCAGTTCACTTTTATTCAAATTCTTTATTTAATTTCAATTTTTGATTAACTTGGGTACATACACACTCACAGGCTTAATATTTGTTGAATGATTCAGCTTACGAGTTCTCGTCTGTTTGATTTTGTTTTGTGTTATGATTTGTTCAAACAATTTTCGATAGGATTTTTCCGGCGCAAGGCGATTTCTTGATTTCGCAAGTTCGAACAAAGTAATGTGCAACGAAACCCCTTTCAAATTTGAGATTTTTATCACCCATTTGGATTTTGGAAAATCAATTCACAGCGAAAAATACTTTATCAATTTTCAGTCTACCCCCATTTTGTTTAATTCTCTATATTGTCGGGGACGATTGTTACAAGGGTTGGGGTATTTTTGTACTTAGTACTGATTAGTGAGCTCCCCGTTTTCACATTCGTGGTTAGATTGGCAATATAATAATAATAATAATACACCGCACAAGTGAATGCGGATATTCAGGATAAAATTTCAGAAGAGTGTGACATCTGGAAAATCAACTCTGCCGTGTATGACGCCGCTCAGACCCTATCTTAAACGGTGAGGGGGAATACCGTCTCTCTGGTTGGGATGCATGAGCGACGCATACACAAGATGGAAGCTAAGATCAAGTCGGCGAGACAACAAGTGTCTCGTATCCAATGTGTGGTGAACAACGTGGCGGCCAATAGGCCTTTCACGCCCGCGGTGCGGCGAATTGTTGTTAAATTGAGACGAGCTCATCCCACATTAAATTAAGGCGTGCTGTCCACCATCAAACAGCACTGTCTTGATAGGATACGAATGCTGGTGGTTGCGAAAAAGTCACTAGTGAGGCGGGCGAGAAGCATCGCGGAAAACATGAAGTTCCGCGATAAACCTTCTCGCTTATTTCAAGTGGAACAACGGTCCCAAGAGGTAATCATAGTTAAAAACTCTCACCGCGGCAAGTATCAGCATAAATTCAGACATATCAGGTCATCAAGTGTCGGGGAAGAAGAAAGTTGCTGCAATTAATATGCTTGCCATTCCGATACTACTCTATTCCTTTGGAGTGATGAAATGGACTCAAGAGGAGCTGCGACAACTCGACGTAAAAACTCGCAAAGTGATGCATCTCCATAGAGTCTTGCATCCTAAATCGTCCGTTCCATTGTTGTACTTTCCTAGATAACAGGGGACTTTTGAGTTTGGAGTGTCTACAGAACAGAATGGTGATGGGTATAGAGGTCTCTCATAACAGAATGGTGATGGGTATAGAGGTCTCCGACACTAGATGCAGAGCGTGTCGTGGAGCGCCTGAGACCATAATGCATTTGCTGTGTGCGTGTCAAGCTTGTGCGGTCTCAGCCTATATCCACAGGCATAACGCGGCGCTACGAGTGTTGTACTACCATCTACGACACTCGTTCGGTATAGACGAGACACCGGTGATGCCTTATGCTCCGGGAGATATTGAGTCCGTTGTGGAGAAGGAGAAGTGCCGAATCTCTTGGAACTACTCATTCCCCACCCTCAGGCAAATACAAGCCTGATGTAGTCCTCCTCGACTATCAAAGTAGGATGATATTCGTCATAGAGTTTTGGGCTCCTGGCGAAACGAAAATCGTCCGAAAAGAGGAGGAGAAACGGACTAAATATCGAGATTTACTCGTTGAACTCCGCAGGCTCTACTCAAAATGGTTGTTCTGATCATGGGAGTCCTTGGTGGAATGATGGCCATGATGGGGCAGAAATCTGAGCCGGACGAATGCAGAAGGCTGTCATCCTTGGTTCAATCCGTCTACTCAGGGCACATGATTCTCGGACCCAGTGATCTGGGTAAATGACACCAGCGCGCACTCCAGATGTGTCGGAGCTTCGGAGAGGGCCCCTTAAAAGCCGAAACTTGTGCGAGCCAAGGATTAACGAGGTCTTAACTTTCAACGTGCGATTCCTAGCACTTTCTCGGACCATCAGAAAAAAGATTCTGTAGTTGTGTGGATTTGAACCCACACGACCGCCAGAATGATGACCTGGCTCCTTCCCTGGTGCCACGGTTCAGCTGGGCATGCCAGCATCCCTGTAATTCAGCAGTTTCCTAAACTGAATATTTTTGACGTCTTTTGAGTTCAGTGTACTGTTCCCAAACGCTGCCTTCCTTTGATACAACATTGCAGGACATTTTGTGAGGTGACATGATGAGGTCTCGTTTTGTTCCAGGAACCACCTACAGATGTGATCATTTATAATCGCAATGAGGGTTATGTGTCTGTTCAGGTGATTGTGTCCTGTCGCTAGTATGAGGTCCCATTTCCCAAGAGAGAATTCTCTTCTGAATTTTTCGAAGGCACAGATATATGTATAGAGCTTAGATTGTTGTTGTTGATTCATGCAAGGTGTGTTCTGTCTTTCTGTCTGTTTTTGTAACAGTTCTTCCACTGCATCAACAGATAAGCTATTGGGAATTCCTAGGATAAGTTCTGACCCAATTGGTGATTTTCATGATCTCTCTTTGGCTAGCTTGTCTGGCTCCTCGCTCCGTAGACACCTGAGTGTTCTGAGACCCTATCCTGTGATGTGTGCCAGTGTTGCTGCTTTACTGGCCGAGCAGATTACAATTGGTCTTCGACATTTATTGTAGAGATTTTCTTGGACGCAGGTGTGTATGGCATATGCTTCAGAATGGAACACTGGTGTGTTTTCGCCTAGAGGAATAGGGATTTCTTTTCCTAGTGCTCTCTTCTATATCGCTGCCCGGAAATGCTTCCCGACCACGAGCTGTCGTTGAGTTATATCGAACATCAAGGTCATAATTGTGGCAAAAGGTCAATTGAGACAACACACAAGAGTTCAAAATAGTCAAATCTGTATGGATTTTTTAGGTTTTAATAATTTATTATTAATATTTTTTGGAAAATACAGTGCTATTCATTTTGCAGGTATCGTATTCAATGATGGTCGAAACTTCAAATTCTCCAGCTTTACCGCCTCCAAAGCTCAACATCTCTAAAACTGGCTTGATACCAAATTCGCTTCAGACATTCGCAGTTTCATTGCCTTGTTCAGGCACCGTAGAAGGTGAAGTGGACATAGCTATAATAATAAACATCACTCTATCACATGAAAATGTAACAACACTAACATTTCGTCGAAAGAAAATTTGTCTCCAATTCGAAAAGTCTACTACATATATTTCGATGGATTCCATGCCTCAATTCTCAAACTCTGTCAACATATTCTACATAGCAGTCTGTTGTGCAGTACTACTAATACTGATTCTTGCGTTCGTTGTTACATTGTACTACATAAAAGATAAGAAAACTCGAAGAAGTATTGAAAATGGAAGCGGACCAACGACAACAACAACAACTTTTCTCGCTGCATTACCTAGGAATAGTGTCAATGCGTCTTCTTATGACAGTTTCAGAAGGATGCCAAGTTATTCTTTAATAGACGAAAGGTCCAAGGATTTACAAGACCGGATTGCTGAACTTACAGTGCAAAGGTATGAAATATAATCCTCTCTTTTAGTATGACAAATTTAATGCCTCTAGGAAAATCTTAGTTTTTGAACTGTGTAATCATGATGATAGTATAACATCTTGTTTTCAAAACTGAATGAAGGTTTGTTTATAATACTCAACCAGATTCCTACAATGATGGGCTCAAACCAAACAAAGTCTATATTTATTCACTTCATGCCTACAATTTTTTTTTGTGTGGAGCAAATTATCCAAAAATAACAATTAACAGTACAAACTTCGACATACTTACCTGATAATATCACATTTTACTCCTTTGTAGTAATGGAAGAGCTGCAAAACTTGACCTAAAAACTCGCAAACCAATGCATCTTCAAAACTAATTGTCTTCATAGAACCTTTGCATCCTAAGTCGTCCTCGATAATATTTCGAAAAAAATTTATCATCAATATCATTCTGGTTGGGGTGACTGTGCATGCAGCTAATTCGGAGGTAGAGGCGGAAGCAATTCCTCATATCCTAAACTAAAAACACTTGTGAGAAAGGACTAGGCACACACACATATAAGAGGGATTCTAGGTATCCATAGAATATGCTGAAATTTCAATATGTTACACCGAATGTATATTAGATTATTAATTGCATACTATGCGACAACGATAAAAATCAAACAAGTTGATATACAGAGTGTAATAAAAAGTATAAAGGGGGTTCTAGGTATCGATTGAATTTGCTAAAATCTTATTTTATTCCTGAGGTATATGAGATAAATAAATACACTTTACGCGATCACGATAGCACTTGCATTAGTTGATATACAGAGTGTAATAGAAAATATAAGGGTGTTTCTAGACATCCATAGAATTTGCTGAGTTTAGTATGTTATGCCTAAATCATATTCGATTTACAATTACATTCTACGCGATCACGATACCAAGTGCATTAGTGGATATACATGGTGTAATAAAAAATAAATTGGGGGTTCCTAGGTATCGTTAGAATTTGCTGATTTGAGAATATTACACCTAATGTATTATGCGAGCATTCTAAGTAATTCTAATCTAATTCTACAGTTATGGACACATATAAAAACATTTCCCAAATATTTGTACTAGTACTTCCATACGAATTGCAGCTTCAGTACCTGCTGTTTCCATTACTTGCACTAATCTTGTTACAGGCCAAATATTATACTGGAATCCAGAGTAATTACTGCATTATTCAATCCAAATCTTAGTCTATACTGTAATAATGAAGATACCTCATATCTTCTAAGGTTGATATTCTCTTCAAGATTAATAGCATCGATTCTATGAAAAATACGACACGTCGTATTACGTATGCAACAGTTCAGCATTATCTATTGGAAGGTACTTTTTAAAAATACTCTATGCACTTCTCTCTCTCTCTCTGACTATTTATTGTCCTTTTCTGCTACCTGTACGGTGCAATATGGACATGCTCCGTTGCGGGAAATCCGTTCGCCATCCGGGCTTTAACCGGCGTAGACAGCGAAGCTGTATCGGGGGGATGCAGTTGTTTTGCTCTAGGCAATACTACATCCCTATTTTAATTGGTATGGCACAAACATATATCTCATTCATACTAGTCTTCTGGCTAGGCTTTGTTACTAACTACATACGCCACCTTAGGAGCAGCACTGTTAATTATTAACGCAGCAGTGAATCGTGGAGGATTATCCCCAGCCAGCAACAAGATTCAATCACTCAGATTTACATCTGAAACTGAAAAAATCTTGTCCTGCCTGGGGATCGAGCCCGCGACCTTTCGATCACGAAGCCCCGACGCTATACTCTATGCACTTTATTACTCTTATATACTTTGACAGTACTTTTTCACATTTAGTTTATGTTTGCATCGAGGTGTAGCACTCTCCTACACCTGGTGTAATTTACACTTGACTTTAGTATTCCTTTACACATCAATTTTACACATTACTTTGTTTGAACTTCACTCAGCTACACTCGATTTAAAATGTGGTGTAAATTACACTACACTAAACCTTGATGCATAGGTTGTGATCCAAATTATTTTTATGCTCAAGTTATGAAGCAATACATCCGAGAAAAAAATCGAATGTGAGAATGGTAGTTTGAATCACCTATTTTTTGTTCATGCTGAAATTAAAATTGTACTAGTCAATGAAGGTACATATTTAATTTTGTATGTGGGTTCAGCCATAATTATTCAATTGGACATATATATTGAAATTCCGTTTTTCGATTTCATTTTTCAAGTGTATTATTATTCACTAAACTGAATTGTTTAATATTTATTTTCTAATATTTGTTTCTCCAGTCAGCGGTTTTTCGAAAATTCGCATAAGAGAACTACCACCAAAGAAGGCATTCCTTCATAGATATCAATTTTGTTTTACGATCTCAATAGTCGCATTACAAATCATCATATCAAAATCGCTTATTACACCCTCTATATCATCTGATGGGTCTTCCCCAGCCAAGTGAAGCATAATCTGCTGTATAATTACAATAAGCATTTGTAACTGGGTCTTTTTGGAAGAACGTTGCACAAATATCGGTCAGATGTAATTCAATGTTCGTCGTGGTATTAGCTAGGGGAGTAGTTGTTTTCTGTCAGATGCTTGCCTCATATTTTTCACCTGGTGAAAATATTTCGACAGAAGGGTACTTCGACATTGTCGATTTTACTATTTCATTTATCTTCTAGAAACCCACTTATATTTTCTATTACACCCTGTATATCAACATATGCAATTGCTATTCTGATTGTGTAGTATGTAGTATGCACTTGGCTTAGAAGTGAGTAATTATAAACTAGTCAGTTTCTATTGTAGTCCAAATTTTGAACAATGAGGAGTTGCAACATATGTGCATAGAGCTATAACAGCCGAAACTATAGATGTCAAAAGTTATTGTCGTGAGATTGATGAAGAATTTACCGCAGTTTTAGTATCAAATGTTCTAGTTATTTGTCTATATAGGTCAGGAAAAGGGAGATTTTTGAAATTCATGGAATCATTTGAACAACTTTTAACGGATCTAAGTCCCAGATTTGAAAATATCGTAATTCTTGGAGATTTCAATGTAGACTTTTTGAAAGAATCACAGGAAAAAAATGTTCTTACAAATTGCTGTAACTCCTTTAACTTTAAATATTTAATAGTGGAGCCAACGAGGGTAACAGACACATCAGAAACCTGTCTTTATAACATTCTCATAAATTTCAATTACAAACAGGCCAACATCATTAAAGAAAACATATCAGATCATTATGGTGTAGACATTCAATTAGAGGTTAATAATCTGAAAACTACAGTAACACAGTCTTTATGTCGGCCAATAACAGATTTGGGTAAAGCAGAATTCAGAAATATCATAAACAATATAAATTGGTGTGACTATTATATGTCAAACGATCCAAACTCATTAGCAGAATTTTTATGTGACACATTGAAATATGCAGTGGACGTAGCTTTTCCTTAAAAAAAAATAAGAAATAAAGATATCAAAGTGATCTTGATAAAAAGAAAAAATTGTGGATGGGTACAGGTAATCTATCTCTTAAAGTAGAGTATGATAAATTCAAAAGTCAATACAAAAAAGCGATCAAGGATGCAAAGTAAAAATCCTATAACAATTTAATATTAATGAGTGACAATGTAAGTAAAACTACTTGGTCAATTCCGCTGATATAATTGATAAAATAATAGCCAATATTCGACCCTCAAGTAATACAAGGTCAGATTTAATGAAAATATCTGTTAAAGATTCAGTTTTCTTAAGACCAACAAATGAAACAGAAGTCTCTAATGTTATTTCTTGTCTAAAAAATTCTAAAAGTATGGATCCATATAATATTAGTCCAACAATATTCAAAATTGTTAACGATAAGATGATTAAACCCATAGTGCATTTAATAAATGTATGTTTCGCGAATGGTGAGTTTCCAGATTTTTTGAAGATTTGTACAGCTACACCCATCCACAAACATGGTGATAAAAATATGATTGTAATTATTTTAGGTTCATTACAATAACCCCGGTATTGTCAAAAGTTATTGAAATCGTGTTAAAAGACAGGATCACAGATTATCTTGAAGCAGGAGGATATATAAACGAAAGACAGTATGGTTTCAGAAAGCTACACTCAACTACTCAAGCAGTAACGGACATTATTCATAGTATAGCAAAAAATAAAGACATAGGTATTTTAACCAGGGCTGTGTTATGTGATTTATCAAAAGCCTTTAATAGTGTATGACATGCTTCTGAATAAACTAGAAAATTACGGAATAAGAGGTTTAGCATTGAAATTGTTGAAATCTTTCCTAACTGGTAGAAGACAATATATTATTCATAACAACGTAATATCTAACATTCAACAAATTCATCATGGAGTTCCCCAAGGATCAGTGTTAGGTCCTCTTCTATTCATTTTGTATATAAATGATTTGCCAGTATATGTTGATATTGCAGATACATTTCTTTATGCCGATGACTCCTCATTTCTAGTTAAGTCAAGTAATCCCGGTAAACTAGAAGAAATAACAAAAGAAACACAAGTAAAATGCGAACAATATTTCAATGCCAATGTGTTATGTTTGAATGAAGATAAAACCAAAATAATAGATTTTAACAAAAGAAATGAAAATGACACTAGTGTGCGCTTACTAGGTTTCCATATAGACAGCAATCTAAACTGGAAGACACTAATCATTGAAATTAATAAAAAACTTTCCAAAGGTCGCTTCGCCCTAAGGAGAATGAGGAGTGTGGTAAGCCGAGATGTTCTTAGAATTGCATACTTTGGTTTAATACAGTCTCATTTGCAGTATGGAATACTACGTTGGGGTTCAGTATCCGCAGCACATGATGTTTTTATAACTAAGAAAAAAATAAGTAGAGAGATGGTTAGAGCAAACTCCCGAGATCATGCAAAATCTTTTTTCATTGATCTAGAGATTCTCACTGTCCCATGTTTATATATACTCGAGGCTATATTATACGTACATAAAAATAAAGATAAATACACTACTGGAGCAATGATACACGACTACAATACCAAAAGCAAGGACACCATTAGAACAGCTAAAACGAAATTGGTAAATACTGAAAAACAATCTGAAGTATTTGTATGGCAAAATATATAATACTCTTCCGCAAGAATGGAAAAACTTTTCAATTAAAAAACTTAAATTTGTGGAGAAACAGGCACTTATAAGCCAAGCATTTTATAAAATGAACTATATTTTTGGTGCAGTTTGCCAATGTAATGAAATGGCACCTTTGTGTTTAGTCACCTTCTCTTCTAATCTTAAATGTGAATTTAAATAGTGTCATGTATGTAGGATACTTGTAATTTTAATTGATTTTTTGGTTTCTCTGACTTGTCTAAACATACTATGTTTGTTGTCTTTTCAACTTATATACTATTGTATTATGAAGACCAATAAATTCTTATCTTATCATTTATCAATCTCATATACCTTTGTTATAACATACTGAGTCATTAGCAAATTTTGTCGATACCTAGAAACCCTCTTATATTTTTGATTACGCTCTGTATATCAACTAAAGCAATTGCTATTGTGGTCTCGTAGCATGCAATTATCAATCTAATATACATTTGGCATGACATACTAAAATTTCAGCAAATTCTATTGATACCTAGAAACCCCCTTATATGTGTGCCTAGTCCTTTAATATTTTCATTGGTTCATGGAATATAGCCCTCTGTAAGTTTTTCCAATTGCCTCCCATTTTTCAAGTAATTTAACATTATTTTGGTGATACCATAGTTGGTAGCTGATATCAAGCACTATGGATAGGATATGGAAAGGGGGTTAGGAGCGCTGAGGGGTTGGAAAGGGGGCGAGAGCGGGAGGCAGATGGATGAGTGGAGGATACTGGAAGAGGAGAAAGGGGAAGTGTAATATATCGTTAAATATTCCACTGTCTTTATCCGTTTAAAGTTGAACCCGATAATTGTTTTATTGTAAAAAACTCGATCATGTTTTTATATGTCACCAGACTCGACATAGTAGTCGTACTGAAGCAGCCAGGATTTCAGTGTGGGGGTTGAACAGTTTATCACTTACCAGAGATTTTTTTTGTTTTCTTTTTGTTTTCTTTTTCGTCAACCAGATGTTATGAATAACGGTAGTAATTATTTGGTGGCTTTTGGGGGGGGGAGCTGCGCCGCTGTTCTGAAGTTAGTTGAAAATAAATGGTGAAATACTAACTCATTTGTTTTCACCATGTGATTCATTTTCCACTATATTCAAATTGACATAATAAGGAAAATAGAACAGGAAAGGAAGAAATTCAGAAACTAACTCTATGAAGGAAGGAAAATAAAAAATTGTCCGCCATGGTCGAAATATGATCAATGCCATAGGTGACCATTTTTTTCAAGCTATTTAATAAGGTATCACAAGTAAATGGTTTATACTGAAATTACGAGGGGGATTGGATGGTTACATATGGAGAACAGGAGAAAGTTTCATTTTAGTACCTTATGTCATAGAATAATTCTTGATAAGAAGCCTTCCTATCTACATCGTAAAAATTATATATGGTTTAAATGTACAAAATGTGAATATTAGAATTAGAGGTTTACTTACTCTCCCTCAGTTCAGGACCGAGTTTTTTAGATGTTCATTCACATATCAAATTTACTTTCATTCCCTATTTTGTGATTATGTATTTCGAAATTATTTAGTTGAATAAATATTATTATATTTATTATTATAATGCAATTCCACCCGAGTTTAAAGTTTATAACATGTTTAAATTTAAATAAAACTCCTTTTTTTTGTGCCCATTAAACCCCTAGTGGGAACATGTGGTGACACATTTTTTATTTTTTACTTTTTTTGAAGTTTCTATATAACAATTTCCCTCTGCATAATTTAAACTAAGCCGATGATGAACCTGTATAGGTTCGAAACATGTACTACTATGATACCGTTGAAGTGATCAATAGTTTTTGATCGTTCTACTATCACATAACATTTGGTTGTAATATTAAATTGTGGAGATGACTGAGTTTTTCTGCATCGTAAATTAATTTAAATAATTAATTTAATGAAAATCAATAACGAATTAATGAAAATGTTATCATGTACACCTAATGAAAGAGTTGTTTCCCCCTCATGAAATTATTTCAGTGGGGAAGGCTGGAAATCAGGAGGGTTCATGGGGTAGATTTTTCAGTTTTTTTTTCACATCTCAGGAACAGTTATGCACAATTCGTATATCATTTTCTTCACGAGATACAGTAATTGTAAGCATTCAAATTGTCACCCTGTAATTGAAAGGTTTTGTAAACCTTAAAAAAATAACCTGAAATATTCTTGTTTAGTACACTGAATTAATTAATGAATTTTCGACTTCTCATGGTTTCGTAATTCGAGCACTGCAATGGCCCAATTATACTTGGTGAATAAAAAAAGGGCTCGTTGGTCTGACTGTACATAAAGACGAGTGGGCTGAATCATGTGAACAGTTGCCTTGAAATAAAATTTATATTGAAGAGAAGTGTATTACCAATATCACCCTACACATCACACCAGTATTATAAGCTCAAAAATAATATAATATAATTCATTTATCAAAAAGTTCTCCAAAGTTTTGTTTAATTAATAGTAACAATCCCATACATATAATAAGTTTCGACTTCTGAGGGCTGCCGTTCATAGGAGGACGACAGCAGGTTAACGGAAAACACAATTTTAACAAAATATCGTAATCCCGTAAACTTTAGAAATGCCTGTCTTGGAAAATAAACATACAAAATTGAAAAACTTTCATAAATTAACTAAACCGTTTTTGAGATATTTAATGAAAACATTGTGAATGTAGTAATCATGACAAAAAATAATTAAGCACATAGACTACCTAAACATAACAAAATATAATATTTATGTATTTATTTATTTATTTATTTACATGAATAGGCCAACAGATGGTTTTACCCATCCAATTACAGAGTAGCACGAAAATAAACAATATAATTAAATGGCTGTGAAAGCTTACAATAAAGTACTGAGTGATTAACAAGAGTCATTCCTAGAAGAAGTTACTCAGTTCAAAAAATGAACGTGACATATGATTATAAATGTCATTTAGAAAAGTGAACATGGTACTATGAATGGGATCAAAAACTTAGATATAAAACTAAATAATGATTATTTTGTATCAAACAATACTTGAGACATATTTCTAAGTATGACAAAAATAACAAAATGTTGAAAGAACACAGGTAAATTCTTCGCTATAATACTTGTAACAGTGTCGACACAGATTATAAGGATATAATATTACCTCTTTACAACTTAGAAACTATGTATTCTCAGCTATGTCATCATGGGTTCAAGAATATAACGTTAATAAACCTCCTGGGGATGATTCTTGCTCAGTGGGACCCTTTATCTAAATCTGTAAGGCCATGTATAACCAACACACCAAAGATGATAGTGCTGTATAAGTTTCATCACGAATACCTGCTAGTAATTTTTTTCAATTTTAGTACACCTGTCATTCATTAATAACCGGCCAATTAACTGTTCACAAGGACACATAATTTAATATTTCACAATTTTATTATTCATCAATAACCCTTTCTTCAAATACCTCATCAAAAACCTTCAAAAAGTATTAACTGCCGGCTTCATACTTAGAGAGAAAAATAAACACTAATTTAATACAAAGACTTCATAAACTACAACAATTTTTTTCTGAATTATGTATAAACATAAATATATAAATGTTCACAGGTGTAGAGTTCGTCTGAGTAGCATTATCCTTGAAGGAACTTTCGGAAAGATATACCATGGATCTTACACGAATGAAGATGGAATGGAAGAAACTGTCATAGTCAAAACTGTCACAGATCATGCTAGCCAAGTACAAATATCTCTTCTATTACAAGAAGGAATGGCTATGTATTCTTTGAACCACAAAAATATACTGAGCATCCTACGAGTATCCATTGAAGACCATACTGCTCCGTTTTTGCTTTATCCTTACAAAAACTATACGAACTTGAAGTTGTTTCTACAAAAATGTAAAGTTTCTTCAGAAGGCGTTCATCATACTTTGACTACTCAAGAAGTCGTTGATATGGCACTGCAGATAATTCAAGCAATGCAGTATCTACATAAAAAGCACCTACTTCACAAAGATTTAGCTGCAAGAAACTGTGTGTAAGTAGTTTCAAGAGTTATTTTTTATTTCATTTATTCATATAGGAACTAGACCAATTCAAAGAAAAATACAGGATCAACGTAAAATGAACAATAGACAACAATGTTTGAGTGACCTATATAAAAATAAAATGTAACGTTCTGTAAATGAAACTCCCTCAAAAAGAAGGGAACGTGCATGATTAGATCTAAAGGACCAGGCAGCACCCTTATGAAAAAATTGTCACCGGTTAATTTTTCTGAATTTTTGGCATGTTGTAGAATATGACCTCCTGAATAAAAGTTTCCACGGGCCCAACTCGATCCTATGGCTAGTTTTCGAAATGCAGGGTGTCGAAGTTGGGAACTGGCAATTTCTTTAAAGTGATATTGCTCTTAGGAAATCATCTCAAATGAAAATATTTTACGCGACAAATATTGCCTGTCCATAAGGCAATAATTTCAGACTAGTTCTTGATCAAACATTATTAGATACAGGCTGCGTCAAGCATTATTCAAACTGTAATTCTAAATCAACCCCATACAATGAAGATGTGACCAAACCAAGTAACACACTAAAATACACACCGTTTGAATATGTCAAAATTGACAAATTCAATATTTTGTATAGGGTGAGTCAAAAAGTGACAGTTTTTTTGGTTACATTTTGTATATATTTATTTTATATTATGAGCTTCAAGGATACTTGACAACGAACCATTCGACATACTTTTTCTGAAATTTATAAACAAATCAAATCAAATCAAATTTATTCATTAAAAAGACTACATTGGTATAAAACGCGTCAAAAATGTAAATACATAACATGATACAGCACATGATATAAATGGGTTATAACATCAATACACAATCAATATACAATCATAAAATTCAACAATAAATGTGTATGCTACATGTTAAAATATTCTTCCAAAGTATAGAATAAGCCGCCCCTTAGATAGAGATTTTTTGAATTTGACATGGTTCTTTTGATCTTTTATGTCATGAGGAACTTTATTGTATATATTCGGATTCCAATGCTGAGAGGACAGTTCTGGATTAATTTTATCTATTTTGTGGGGTATTTAACAGATTTTGATTTCGTGTGAAATATTTGTGAATGTCTTTTCGACAAAGAACATTGTTTTTTCTTATATAGATATAACAGGCAACTTCCAATATGTAAAGACACGTGAGGGGTAATGTCTCAAGTTTTTTGAATAGAGGTTTACTCGGTTCACGTTGACTTTTGCATAGCAGAGCTCTTATGCATTTTTTTTGGACAATAAAGAGTGTTTTTGCAGCCGTAGACTGTCCTCAAAGTATTATACCATAAGTCAATCTTGATTGAATTTCTGCATATTAGAAGTTTTTCAGAACTTGCATTGTTAGTACTCTATACATGCACCGTATTTGAAATTATTTACTACCTTGATTGTATTATTTATGTGACCCTCCCAGTTTAAGTTATCACTGATTGTCATGCCTAGAAATTTAATGCTGTTATTCTAATTGATGTTATTGTTATTAATATTCATAGTTATACTCTGAACTTGTTTTTGTTTTGTATGGAAAATAAGGAACTCTGTTTTTGGTGTATTTATGTAAAGCATATTTTTGGAAAACTAATATGCAATTTTGGACATTAGATCCTCACAAGCTGTTTGGTTCAAATCTTGTGATTCCTTAGATACAAGAATTGATAAGTCATCAGCATATAAAACAATTTTAAAATCTGCCAATAGTATACTATATCTGCCACATAAAGAGAGAATGATGTAGATGCTGCAACACTTCCCTGAGGTACTCCTATTTCTACAGGCGAAGTGCTTGAGTTGTGTGAACTGATCATTCCTCCGTCATTATGGAATAAGAGTGAATATTGTTTTCGGTTCGTTCAAAAGGATTCAAACCAGGCATGCGATTTGCCTCTGATACCCAGTGACCAAAGCTTGTCCAATAGTCGATCGTGTGGTACACAATCGAAGGCTTTGCTCAAGTCACAGTATATCCCAATGAGATTTTTCTTTTCATCAAGTTCATTAAATATACATGTAATGGATTCTGTGATAGCAGTATTTGTTGATCTTGTTTTCCTAAACCCATGTTGTTCACTAGGTATAAGGTTGAATTTTTCGATAAAGGGATTGAGCCTATCTAGCACACTGTATTCAAACACTTTAGAAAACACTGGAGTCAAAGATACTGGTCTGTAGTTGTTGTATTGGGATAACTTTTCATATTTTCAATTGATCTGGAAAAATGCCAGTTTCGAAAGAAAAATTGACAATATGAATGATTGGTTCTATTATGAATGAGCCAAATTCCTTGATTATATTGCATGGGAGATCATCAGGTCCTGATGATGGTTTATTTTTAAGTTTTGCAAATATGCGAACCATCTCATCTTCTGTGAAAGGTAGAACAACCATAGACTGTAAGTTACTCTTGGCCCCTCTCTTAGAATTGTCAAATATATTTGATGGTGGTATACAGAATGAGACAAATGCTAGGTGATGACAAAAATAGCGCGAAAATGCGATTGTTTTATAAATCATCCTGTAATTAAAAATTTCGTTAAATTTTCCAATTTTTTGTTATTACTCTTGGTTTGAGTACACTATTATAATGCTTGGCTATGATCAAGTTTTGGAATACACAGGGTAATTACATTAAGGGGGACGATGGACTATATTTCCATTATTACCAAAGTTGTCAAAAGAGTTTTATGCAACGAACATGTTATAGAAAGAGCTTTAAAAATCAGCATTTTCTGATCACCCTGTATGACATTCAGCTGTGCATATAATCTTAATTAAAATTGGTTGTTATGCCAAAACTATTATAACAAGCAGAAGGACTTGCGTGTTTCTATCTTAACGTTCAAAATCTTATGAAGTGGTGCGCTGCTAAATGTCATACAGGGTGATCAGAAAATGCTGATTTTTGAAGCTCCCTGCATAACGTTTTCATTGTATATGACTTTTTCGACAACTTTTTCGACAACTTTTTTAAAAACGGATACATGTGCCCGCTAAATGAAAAACTCTTTATGTGGCATTTTGATGATTTAATAGTAGACGATAAAAAGGTATTGTGCATATATTTCTCCGAAACCCGAAGAATGTTTCTAATGGTAGTAACCAATAACTTAATCGAACAGCCTTGCACTTGTACCTATAGATGTCCTAGCTATAAAAGATACACAGAAAATTTACGAAGTTTTGCATATGAACTCACTTACTTAGACAAATTAATTTCATCATCAAAATTTCAATCATAACAAAAAATCTATAAATTCTCTATAATTTATTGCAACATAGAACATAAAATAAAAAATCAAACAAGAGCAGTTTTCCTAAATTCTGACTACTGGTTCTTCGTCTTCGCTTATGTATTCCTCTTCTGAGTTTGTTTCTATTTCCTGATTCCATACTATTCCTATCAATTATATTGTAAATTTCAAACCGGTATCAAAATTAACAATCAACATGGCGTTATCGACATGTACAGTCACATCAGGAGTTACATGTTGACAATTGCACTCTCGGATTTTTGCATTTGGCACATAGATATTTTTGGAGAGTTTTGCATCTGACGTTAATATTTACTGACTTGTAACATGTAAAATATGTATCTATGTAACCCACAATTAACCTCGTTTTTAATTTTATTGCAAATGCAGAGTTTTGCATTTGCAGTCGTCCCTCTTAATGTATTACCCTCTGTATTCCAAAAACTGATTATAGCAAAGCCATAAGTGTTTGACACTATAAATAGTGGTCTCAAACTGAGCGCAATTTCAAAAAATTGGAAAATTCATCCGACGAAATTTTTAATTACAGGGTGAATTATAAAACAATCGCTTTTTCGATATTTTTGTCATCACCTAGCGTTTGTCTTATACTGTATATCAATTTCGGACAAGGAGTGTGTCGAATGGTTTGTACTCAAGTATCCCTAAAGCTCAAAATATAGAATAAATATTTACACAATATGTCACCAAAAAAACTGTCACTTCTGTACTCACCCTGTACGAAATGTTGATTTTGTCAATTTTGACATATTCGAACGATGAGAATTTCAGTGTGTTACTTGGTTTGGTCACATCTTCATTGTATAGGGTTGATTAAGAATTTCATTTTGAATAATGCTTGACCCCCCGTATCTAATAATATTTTTCATCAAAAACCAGTCTGAATTAATTGCCACATGGATAGGAAATATTTGTCGCGCAACACATTCTCATTTGAGATGTTTTCCTGAGAGCATTATTACATTAAAGAAATGGCCACTTTCCAACTTCGAGTTCGGCCCGTGAACACTTTTGTTCAGGAGATAATATTCTACAACATGCCAAAAACTCATAAAAATTAACTGGTGAAATTTTTTCCATAAGGCTGCTGCCTGGTCCTTTTAATAATCGTCTATGGCTGATCTTTTAAGGACATATTGAAGGAATCTGTCTTTAACTATTCGTAATTCTTTGAGTATGGATTAAGCAGCTATGTATAATGGATACTGTGAAAAAAAAATGTAAAAAGTACAGGCATCTACACAAGCTAGCTTTCTTTACTTTCAAAATCTCAATTGATTAGGGGCTTATATTTTATGAAATGCTGAAATGCTGAATATTAATATTACCTTACATATGGAACATTGAAAAGAAAATTGAGAGGAAATATTTATGAAACGTTTTCTTGATACATGAACAAAAAGCTACATCAACGTCAGTCGACGGATCTTTCGCAAAGTTAGCATTATCAGGAGTTGTATTGATTCCAACTGGCGCCATTTATACCCATCTTATTTAGAATACCCATTATCTTTATCCTAAATATTTGCTATAATTACTAACCTGCCAACTGTAAATACCTTATGGAACAGAGCCTCTATCCGTATTCATACTACACTCACATGCAAAAAAACGCAGCAAGTTAATATTTGATAAAATATGAGGTCTCGTAATTCTTATATTTTTAGTTCAATATTCAATAATATTTTAGCAAACTAGATAAAATGACTAAAACAACTTGCATATCCAATCATCCAATGTTCTATAATATTTTGATGAGGTGACTTTGCTCGTCGTTGGCCTAATATCAGTTTGACAGCTTAGTTTATGCGTTTAGCAGAGAAAAGGCACAGTATTATTTGAGGGGGTCATTCTAAAACTTGATATTGAGCAAAATGGACTTCACACGATAAAAATTGAATAACCATTGAATGAGGCCAGTTTTGGAATGATTATCAGTTTTTAAATAGAATGAGTCGAGTTTTGAAACATTTCGACATGTTCAGGACATAGAGGTCTACATATATATTGAATGTACAGACGCCACTAACTATTTTTTATTGAAAAGTAGATAAGGCGAGTTTTGGAATGAACCTCCCCATTTAGTTTCAATAAGCAATTGTTACAACTTAAAAATAAATTAAAATAAGAAAATTTATTTACGCAAATTTCAATTATTCAACCTCAAAATCAAATTTCAAAACAAACCAATTTAACTGTTGAATAACTAACCATAAAAAAACGTAATTTTCACAAGAAATCCAGCATAACATTTTGCATTACCACCTCTAGCTCTTACAACTGCCTGCATACGTCGCTTCATACTGTCAATAAGGTTATGAATGCCATGCTCCATAGGGTTGAGATCAGGCGAACATGCTGGCCAGTTCATTTTGTTAATAGCAACTTCTGCGAGGCATATTGTAAGACACATGGGGGTACATCAACTTGAAAATTTCGAGAAGCATGAAGATCGAAATTGAAAAAAAATATTTTTACGAAAATCGTAATTATTCAGATGGTTGTAAAGAGAATTGAATTATCTTTTCAACGATATGAAACTTGACCCCATATGCCATTTGAAAGTATTGAGTCGATGTGCCCTCCCCTCCCGCGCCCTTTGTAGTATCGGTGATACCCCCAAATGGTTTTTTCCCATTAAAAAGGTAAATGGGGTGGGGGACTATAAAAAGCTGCATAGTTTCAGTTGTATTCACACCAAAGCAAAGGTTCCAAATATTCATTAAGGTAACTTTCACAATAAATATAATCCCCCCTCTAAAACTCTCATATGAGAGTATCAAAAAGCATAGCATGGGTGAGGGACGGCTATTAATAATTTTATTATTTGCTGTGGAGATTTTTGGTGGCATATTTGCTTTACCAGTTACAGGAAAACCCAATAAACTTACTTTACCTACCCTGGTGGTCGTTATATTCAAGGGTGTCGCAAATTTTTTTCATGGGGGGGGGCAGAGGCTTTAATTTTACTTCTTGGAGGGGTGAAGCCTTAAATTTAATTCAAAAATACTAGTATATAATTATTCTTGGGTGGGGGAGTAATTACCCCCCTATATCGACGCCCTTGGGTATATTACAAGAAAGCACCCCTTGCTAGGATTGGTATCTGAACAGTCCACATTACACTTCATTTAAACAAAGAATGCGAGTTCTCATTGAAAATGAATAAATAATACTACTAATACTACTAATATTACCCGATTTTCCGATTTTGAACCAGAGAAGAGAGATTCTTGTAAATTGATCACTAGGGACATCCAGTCCTCTATCAACCTGCTGACTACCGATCACCATAATAGAACACTTGGGATAGTCTTCGTTTTCATGTACATAATTGATGAATTTGTATGAATCTAAAAAAAAAATGTTTATCCCTAGAGAAAAAAAGGGATATTGGACGCCTATGATGTCACTCAATGAGAACAAGAAGTATTTTTCCCTTCACCACACAAGTACTTGTACAAGTTACTTGTGAGGGTAGAGGAGAAAATACTTCTTGTTCTCAACATTATAATGATTCAATTCTCATTAACTGATTTAGATGAATAGACATTTTTTATTTATTGGATTTCTAGTCAAAATGTCGAAAATTAAGGGTTTTACCTGACTTGATAAACCTTTGTGGTTATTTCGTTATATTTCATAGAATTTTTTTTCTAGGGTGGATGATAAACTGAACGTCTTAGTTGCTGACAATGCCTTATCAAGGGATTTATTCCCATCTGACTATCACTGCCTGGGCGATAATGAGAACAGACCTGTCAAATGGTTGGCAATTGAAAGTCTTCTGCATAAGAGTTTCTCTCCCAGTTCTGATGTGTGGTCTTTTGGAGTATTACTCTGGGAACTGACAACGCTTGCTCAACAACCTTATGTTGAAATTGATCCATTTGAAATGGCAGCTTATTTAAAAGATGGTTACCGATTGGCTCAACCAATTAATTGTCCAGATGAACTGTAAGTGAATCCATTACTCGTTTTAGAGTACAAGTAATAGTTAGAGTGCCCTTCGGCAAAATTTTTACTGATAGATACTATCTTCTGTATGACTTCATTGGACCTAATTTGAAACCGTTTGCCTCTGTGTGACTTTTTTGTTTCAGGGGCGTTTTTCCTTTAACTTAAACTAAATAGCTTGAAAACTTAAACTAAAACCCTGAAATAAAATTCTCTGAAAAAAAAACATGGGTCGAGTATGTTCGCCCCATAGAGAAACTAAAAATAAAGAGAGTAGTCAAACCTGCAATAAAAGTTGGCAATACGTTCAACAGTGGCGACCTACCTCGCAACTGGCCGAACTAAGTTAGTACGGTTGGTAAAACAGATTTCTCCTCAATTATACCGATTGAGACAAGGCGGATTTTTCAATTGTGTCCATTTATATAGCTGATGAGGTATATTATTTTATAATTTATCAATTTGCCATTCCTGTATTTCATATGAATGGTTGTATCACATGAAATACAGGAATGGCTATCAATCACTTATAAAATATATACAGTAATCGATTCGTAGAACCTGTTTGTTTGAGGTTAAAATAAAAGAGTTTTTTGTCAAATGTCGAAATGGAAAAGTATCATGTCATTCATGTCATCAGTTGCCTGTCGATTGCGGGCAGCGCCTCCATGCGCAACTGGCCTGCCCAAAAACTTGGTGGTCAAGTTCGCTATTGTTTCAAACTGTCTCTTAATTTTTAATTTGTCTATGGTTCGCCCCTCAAACATGTCGGAAAATTTATTACTAACCAGCGGATTTTCTCAAGATCCACTCATTGAAACCTGCAAAATCAACTTTTCAAATTTTCTGACAAAGATTATTTTCTGATTTTCCAGTCTGACCTGTCAAAGTGGTCAATTTCACGACAATAAAAAATGTATTAAAAACGTTCGATTTCAGGACAACAAAAAATGTATTAATAAATGTCAGACATGGAAAAATTATACGTAGAAAACCTGTACCTAATTCTTCAAACGCGGTAATATGTTGGATTGAGCTGAAAATTTATTAACGTGGCAGTGTCATGAAGGAACTATAGCTTTTTTTCAGACTTTCACAAAAAAAAATCCCATCTCGAGGAATATTTTTTTGAAACCTTTCTGGCTAAGAGGTATTATTAGCGATAAAAACATATATGAAATGAGTATTCCACCTTTTTTTAATTTGTAAGCTTTTTGTATTTTTTTTACTTGGATGACAAATTTAGCTATAAAAGAAAAGTTTTTGGCCCACCTTCACTTATTTCAATATTACATTGGGCTTTATCAGTGAAGTTGACATCTTGAATGGGCGTTGCACCATAAGTATACTAGATACATTTTTTTGTTATGAAATCGACCATTTTGACGCGTCAGACTAGAAAATCGGAAATAATCTTTGTCAGACAATATGAAAAGTTGATTTTGTAGATTTTAATGACTGGATCTTGAGAAAATCAGATGGTTATTAATAAATTTTCCTATACCCGTTCTTCCGACATGTTCGAGGAGACGTACACCCCCGAAATGGCCCATGTTTTTTATCAGATAATTTCATTTTTGGGTTTTAGTTCAAGTTTTCAAATTATTCAATTTGAAAAATGGACAGTATCTACAAATTTTTTAAATTTCGACAAACCGATGTGTTCCGGAATATTTTGAGGAAAAACACCCCCAAAACAAAAAAGTCATGGAGGAAAACGGTGTCATACAAGGTGCAATGAAGCCATACACAAAGTTTGGAGAGAGTATGTATCAGTAAAATGTTTGCCGATGACCCCTTATAACAAATCTACATTAATTGAAAAATAAATTTGTGAGAAGGTCCGTCTATCAATGCGATTTCTGCGGCACTATGGCCAAGAAGGCTTATTGTGCCAGGATCTGGCTTAATCAAAATTATGCAGACAAACTATTCGGAGAAAAGGATTGATTGAACTACCCCTCAGATCTGCAGGTGATCCATTAGAATTATTTTTTACTTGAAATCTGTGTGTTATGAAACTCGGCTTTTAGCAACTGAGGATTGTTCAAGAGTGTCAAGTAATTCCACTTAAAACATTTAGTAAGTCCTGGAATAGTAATAATTTTTAGCAATTGATTTAGAGTGCTAAAAGAATTGTTGAAAAAGAAATATTCATGTTTTGTCCCTTCATCTTTAATCATGCTCCTTTTCTTATTTCTTAACTATCAAATTGTTTACATATCTTATATGTATTTAAAAATATTCTGTGCATCCATACGAAAGTGAGCGCCTCCTAAACGGCTGGACCGATTTTGATGAAATTTTTTGTGTGTGTTCAATTCAACTCACAATTCAGTCCTCTACAAAATATTTTTTTGGTTAATTTTTTATTTATAAGTGAAAACTGCTTCCAGCGCATTCGCCACTGACTCCGCCATAAAATGAGTAAAATGACTTCGCCAGAAAATCGACAATGCGTTAGTCGGCGAGTAGGACAACGTCTGCTGGGACTACTAGTAATTTATATTTTCCTGTCTTTGGTACTTTCAGTGCTTCATTACTGAATGTACATAATTATTATAGTTATGATCTAGATGCACACACGCTGGGATATTCTTTGTGAGGTTTCATCAGTTATAACTAGAGTAATTCTGTTCACCTCGCATTTTTTTGTGTTTTACTTCTGAATGGAATTATCATAAATATTTTATTTGGCTCCACTGACAAACATTTTTCATGATGATTATAGTCCGAAAATATGAATAGGATATTCATAAAATCTGTTGTGGAATCATCTGCGACTGAAAGACAAACTTTAGTCGCTATTTTCCATCGTTCAAGATAACCTCTTGGGAGGTATTCATGTTGAAAAAGGGAACATTCTCCATGATTTTTATTGTTTTTTTTTTTAAACAACACCCTGTAAGCCACATCAGACAATTTTTATTTTTCTCACTTTAAAGCTTAAGGCCAATACTAAGCCAATACTAAGCAAAAAATTGAACGCGGGAGTTTTTGTTTTCTGCTGAAAAAACTTTTACTTTTAAAAATAGTATAATTTTAATGGATTCACATTCTGCTTATGACTGATACAACACTACACCAATAGCACATTATCATTTTTCAACAAAAATCATAAGGAAAGTTCATATTACTCGATAAAGTATTATTCAATTCCAGTGCCGTATTCATTTATTTTTTTTACGTTTTTATTGATCCTGTAGAAACAACACCCTGTAAAGCGGGTTGAACAGATTTTCTTTGTGTCACGTCAAAGCGGATGGTACTAACCCAAATAAAAAAAAAACTTTTTGGCATAGAAAAAACTTTTACTTTTGAAAACAGTGCAAATGTATGCTTTTCTACTATGGCTAATACTACATCGGAAAAAACATTTATTCAAAATAAAACGTTATTGAAGTATTACTTACTCGATTGAAAGGATGATGTTAAAGGTCACAACTTAGTTTTTTAACGTTTCTATTGGTTTCGTAAAATCGATACTCTGTCACCTTGGAGGATCGCTAATACTATAAGTACTTCAGCAAAATTAATTAAAGAAGATCAACGTAAAATGTTTAAAAGGTTTCTATCCTGCAAGTAAAACAAAACCTTGGATGTTGTATCCAATAAAGATGGCAGCCGAGTAATTGTAAAACATGGAGCTAAACTCCGATTTATTTTTCTACGGGGCAGTTTTTAAAGTTTGCTGCTGACCCTCATCATAAAAAATACATAAAAATGATTTACCAGTCATCTTCCATAACTGTTTTTGTGAAAAATGGAACGGAGAGTAAGTGCAATTACAGACATCCAAATACTAAATTCAGTTTTCTAGAAAATTTAATTCAGTGGACTCAACGAAAACAATAACATATTGAATAAACACTACTTAAAAAAGACTTAATCTGATTTAAGTTAAATTAAACGCAGAAGTTTCTGTTGATAAAGCTTTTAAAAATGGTAATGAATTCACATCATCATCTTTCAACAAAAATCATAAGGAAAGTTCATATTACTCTAGATAAAGTATTTTCAATGAACCGTTGAAATTTCAGGCCGTATTTATTTTTTTTCACGTTTTTATTGATCCTGTAAAAATAACAGCCTGTAAAGCGAGTTGAACAAATTTTCTTTCTGTCACGTTAAAGATAATGATGTTACTAACCGAAATTAAAAAACGCTATTTGACATAGAAAAAAACTATTACTTTTGGAAACAGTGCAAATGCAAGTAGGCTTTGAAAAACAAATGAAAGAACGGGTGTCCATTTTGACAGTTTGAGTTGGTTAGTTAGCACAATGCCTCATCAGTTCACTTACGCAGAATACGCAGATATAATTTTTGTATACGGATATTGTAATGGAAATGCCAGAGCAGCAGTCAGGGAGTACCGGAGAAGATTCCCACATTCCCATTTTTCACAATAACAGCTGTGGAAGTTGACTGTAAAACATTTTCATTTAGTACTTAGGACCTGTAATATCATTCTTTCAATCATATAAGTAATATTTTCCTAACAATTTTATTTCAAATAAATACAAGTTTTTTCCGATGTAGTGCTGTATTAGCCATAGTAGAAAAACATACATTTGCACTGTTTTCAAAAGTAAAAGTAATTTCTATGCCAAACAGGTTTTTTTTTATTTCGGTTAGTACCATCCGCTTTGAGAAAGAAAATTTGTTCAACCCGCTTTTCAGGGTGTTGTTTATACAGGATAAATAAAAACGTAAAAAAAAATAGATACGGCCCTGGAATTTCAACGGTTGATTGACTAATACTTTATCTCGAGTAATATGAATTTTTCTTATGATTTTTGTTGAAAAATGATAATGTGCTATCGATGTAGTTTTGCATCAGTCATAAACAGAATGTAAATCCATTAAAATTATACTACTTTTAAAAGTAAATTTTTTTTCGGCAGAAACCAAAAACTTCCGCGTTCAATTTTTTTCAACTGTTGCTTAGTATTATCCTTAAGCTTTAAAGTCCGAAAAATAAAAATTGCCTGATCTGGCTTACAGGGTGTTGTTTAAAAAAAAACAATAAAAATCTAAAAAAAAAACAAGTCCGGACTTAAATGAATTTTTTTTCAAAAACCTTTTTTATTACAGAGTACGCCACTCAGAACACTGTCATTCATTTCAATGATTAGCGAAGTGGTCGAGGTGTCAGGTGCTTTTGCTCCCACCCAGAAGGCCCGGGTTCGATCCCCACCGCCATCACGGAGCTAAAGTGGTTCAGAATCCACTTTTTAAGCTGTAGGAACTGGGTCTCCCTTGCTCGGACAAGCTCTGCTTTTGAGGGGTTTTCTTACGAAAATCTGGGACATTTGTAATAACAAATTTTAATAAAAATTTAATTATAAAAATTCATCACAAGGACTTCTCAGTTTTTCCTCAAATGTAACTCAATTTTTCAATATCGCTGTAATTTTTATTATTTATTCTCATACCTATTTATTTTTTTTAGGTTTGCAGTGATGGCTTACTGTTGGGCGATGAGTGCAGAGGAAAGACCTACTTTCACTCAATTGCATGTCTGCTTGCAAGAATTTTATGCACAATTAACTAGATATGTGTGACAAAAAGACTTTTAACATTAAATAAATGTTCCTTAGACAGTGGCAGTATGTGAAAAATTCTTTTTGAATTCAAAGACAACATTACTGAAATGATTTTATATCCAAAGAATAAAATTCATATGATTTAGAAAATCTCATAAAAGGGAAATAATAAATTGATTATTACATGACTGATTGAAAAAAATAATGTTATTTTATTTTAGGGTCCATTAAAAACTTTGCAAAAATAACCCAAAGTTTCTGAATTTTGTATCAACCACAATCTTTTCTCTTCACTCCATTGTGTTTCAAAAAAATGTTACCGAATTTCCTATTTTTAAATGGTTGAAACAAGAACTTGATATTAGAGATATGTCGATTGAAAGTAAAAACTTTATCGAGACAAACAGAGGCTTTTTCCAGCAACGTAAATGGGAAGCTCGGTACAATAAAGGTGTTGTGGTGAATAAATTTTCGCTATTCCTGGATTGTCGGGTCAAGAATAGTTATACTGAAAAAATTTAAA
The DNA here is from genome assembly GCA_958298965.1 of Chrysolina haemoptera. Classification (NCBI taxonomy): domain Eukaryota; kingdom Metazoa; phylum Arthropoda; class Insecta; order Coleoptera; family Chrysomelidae; genus Chrysolina; species Chrysolina haemoptera. The sequence continues at coordinate 22,164,530 of OY282596.1, read as the reverse complement.
AACATGATTCCGATGCATTTAAAGAACTTGTTCTATGGATAAACTCCAAACAAGGATTTGGCAAAACTTATGCTTGATTGAAACAAGTGGGTGAATCATTTTCAGCTGAAAGTATAACGGAAAACAACACAGAGATTATTTGAATAATAATAATAATAACAATAAAATTAACTATTGCTTGATCTAGAACTCACTAAAGTCAATTCAGAAACTTTGGACTCCCACTTAGAAAAGAATTAGGCCCCTGCAAAACTTGTGTCCAGTCAAAATTTACTTTTAGGGTAAACCCTAGAATAACATACAGAAATAAAAATAAAATCGTCAGAAACTCAGGATGGATGTCATGCCCTTTTTGTTTGGGATTTTGATTCGATTTGTAGTGTTATGTATACAATTATATTCAGTATCCTTGAATGAAAAAATGTTGCCACTGTCTTAGTTTAGGGTGCCAAATTGTGTGTTGAAGATATGGTTTACCAAACTATTTATCTCCTCTTATATAAATGAGTTCAAATAGTAAATGTCGAGCTTAAAAGATTTGTATATATCTTTTTTTATTTACTTTATATTATCTAGACTTGTTTTGTATTCTGTACCTAAAATGTTGTGATCTCCATATATATTTTTATCAATTAAGAGTAAGTTTATTTTGACTGTTTAATTTTAAGAATGCTTTAAGTGTTTTGGATATACCTAATACTGGTTTCATAAATTTAAGAATGTGAAAACAAGCGATTACACAGAATTTTTTTGTAAATTCTAGATATCCCAAAACTTACTTTAAAGAGATTCCAATAGTTTGATAAAACTACTATGAATATCTCGAGAAAGTATCTGACACAAAAGATTTATTTACTCATTCATATTATTGAGACAATAAACGAGAACGTATGTGTAATCTGCTTGTAAAAAGATCTTATAATTATATATAGAAATGAAATATAAATGACCTTGCTTGAGGAATGTATTTTTATAAGAAGACTATTAAAAGAAAAAACTGTATTGTTGGCTTTTCAATTCACTAATTATATTTTAATTTCATGACAATAAAGAAGTAAGTTAGGTTTTTGAGTCATAAAAAATGAAATGAGCCAGTTGACTTGCATCATTTTTTGCAGGCCCGGACTGGCCAGGTCCGCAGGTCCGCGATGGCGGAGGGCCCCCGGCCCGAGAGGGCCCCACATGACGTACATAAAAATGTTTTTGTCTTGTTAGAAGTTATTTTGTGTCCTTGGTGATGATTTGTTTATATTTTCCAAAAGTAGAACACGCCCATCAAGTGTTTACATCTCGCTGTTTATACGAAAGATTTATACGAGCTTCTGTGTTATGAGTTAAGTTAAGTTGTTGTGGTGTAATGCATCGTCTGCGTGGTGACGTATGTCCAGCAGACAACTGCACAAGTGCCAGCGATGCTCTATCAGATCAACTGATCAGTCAGTAGAGCCGCGCGAGCGCATATCGTCCTTCTCCTCCCCCTCTCTTACATATAATAACATCCACCCCATACCTAAAAATACTACACTAAAATAATATATGAAGTAGCTTTAATAAGTGAGTTGCTTACAAAGAAGCTGCTATTTTAGGGCAAGAGGAATAAAATGTCGAATCATCTCAGTTAAGTTAAGCCCCTTCTATTCTAGTATAACAACATTGTAAACTGTTCAATACACAAGAATTTAAAAAAAAAATCAAGTATTATTTTTCTAATCCCCAAAATCCGTTTGTCATTATTTTTATTACACGAATAATTTTCACATAATTCATTAATCCTTTGGTGCTAAAAAATACCTAATAAAATACTGCACTTTATTTTGAACTTCTTTGTAATTATTGCCAGTTCTACCTCATGTGTTTTGTAGTATTGTGGTATTCTAAAAATACCGTGATTTTCTTACTTTAATGAATAAGTCAATAAAATTCATCATAATATTTGTATACAAACCCAGCTGAATTACTTCTTCATAAGTACCAAAATAGCGTAAAAAATCGTAATCATTGTTTTCAAGCGCCTATAATTTTCAAAAATTGTATTACATAACCCCCAGACCCCCGGTATGGGGCCCCTTCACAAGTTTTAGCTGAGGGCCCCAGTCCGGGCCTGATTTTTTGTTATTGAATGCATATGTAATTCAGTAAAAACAGAAACATATTTCTGAATATTTTCACAAATTCACTCTTGAAAATTATTACAAGGGATAGATGATCTGTTATTCTTAATCTATGGAAAATTTATTATTTTATCCATAATTCAGGTGAGGTGGAAGACTTTCATTAGTTCATAAAGTTTTGCAAACACTTCTGAGGGTTGCTCATGAGGGTGCAGCCACTTTAATAATAAAAGAAATATAGTGAATTCCCATTCATTTACTAGTTTAAATGGCATTGTTGCAATCAAAAATAATTGTTTAGCGGTTGTGTCAACTGTCAACAAATTTAAGCTTTTTTGCAATCTCCACAATTAAATGAAAATCTGAATCCATATCATTAGTAAATAATGTTAAGTACAATGATTACTTCAAGAACGTGAAACAGTTTCCAGTCTATGATGAAAAACTCGCTTCAAAAGAAAACCGAAGAATAAAATAAGTGCATCAAGGAAAGAAAATATGAAGGGTTTTTTAGCGAATCTAAATGTTGCATGAACAAGATAAATTATTCAAAATAATACAGTCGTTGATTATAGTTTCTTTACAGTGGCGGATCCAGGGTACTGGTATGGAGAGGGTAATGAATATAAATCTCCTATAAGAAAAGTAAAATATGAATATATTTCCAATAGATATATAAAATAATAAAAACAAGCAAAACAGTAGTTCGGTATGTAAGAAATGTGAATGAAAGTATTTGAAACTCTCAAATTTCAGTATTTTGAAACATACTGTGTTCATCCTCAGATCTTAGGACGGCAATATGAGTATTGAGGAATAGGCTTGGGGAAGTTAATTACCCCCTTTACTCCCCTTGGATCCGCCACTGTTTCTTAACAACAAACCACTATTTCTAACACTTCGACATATGTTTCAGTCACCAAGTGATCATCTTCTCTCTGGAGATTAAAAGTTGAGTGGCAATTTAATAATTCCTGAAAATATAACATTTTGAAAAATTTGTTTTTACAGACGCCCCAGCATTCCGGAAGAACATCTTAGAAGCTCATGTAATAATAGTTTTTGCTTTGTTCAGTAGACAAAACTCAATGCTTTATGTGAAGTTGAAGAGAAAATATTTGAATCACCAGCAAATTGTGTGATATTAACTTCCATATTTCAGGTATACATTAGTTCATTTGTTGAAACTTTCCCACCTGGGATTTCATCTCCCTAAGAGTACCTATGTCTAAAATTATTTTATTCAGTTTCACGATTAAATCGTTTCATTTCCAAAATATTTGAAAATTATTTCTTCTAATAATAATTCAGTATCGTAATTGTACATTCTTAGTGCTTGAAAAAATCATTTGGAGATGAATATGAAAACCAGATCAGGACAGTTTGTCAATTCACCATGTACTTCGCTACTTTTTTACTTACACAATTTCTGATAGGAAGTTTTCATAATTAATTATTCCATCATTAATTCAAAATAATGCTGGCAATCTGTGAAATACAAAAAATTGGGAAACAAATTTGGAAACAATGAAAACGTTTCTGTTTGCCACCGTTCTTGACGCCAAGGTAGCTGTGAATACTGAGCCTCACGTATAGATGGCGCGACACATGTCCCCTGATTTGTTAGATAGAACACCATGATTTAATTTTTTGGGTTTTCTGCATCAACTCGGGCCTCAAAAATCACATTTTGTGAAAATAATTCCTCAAATCCCAGTTTTTTCCCAAAATTTAGGGTTTGAAATTGATCTTCTATTTAAACACAATTTGACCGCGACGTCGAATAACTTCTCCCAAACACTAGGACTACCGTTTCTTGTGGTTCTTTCCGGAATATTGAGTAATTTTTACTCTGAACTATTACTGTTTTACGCCATGGTTCTTTCCGGAATATTGAGTAATTTTTACTCTGAGTTTTTACTGTTTTACGCAAATATTACACAGCCTTTTGAGAGCTCTCTAACAGTGAAAGGTTGAACTGTGTGAAGTAACCTCCGTCAGAGGCTCTAGGAGTACGGTTTCAAATGGTATGAAAAAAGTCGCATTTTCAATTACGAATTAGGAAAAAGGAAACAGAAACTTTCAAATTCTGAGTATGTCACTTAGCTTCTCGGATGGTAATGTTCACGTACAAATAAAAATATATCAGAACGGGGACGCATGCCTGTTCCCTATTAATTGTTGTAGAAAAATTTTAGGTGGTGCGAGATTTCGAAGTGGCGCCCCCCCACTGCATACAAAATCATATACTGTACTAGGCAGTTGCTTATATAAAAGAAATAGGTAATAACATTAAATGATTTTCTTCGACATCTTTTATTCACACTGTTGAGCAGGACGCGCGCACTCAATTCGCTCTACTCGGATCGGCACGGCACAGCATTATCGAACGTTTTAGTTTTACATTGTTCTTATTTCAATATACCTACCCCCGCGCAGCGCGCATTCATTCCGATCGGCACGGCGCAGTGACCGTTCGACTCGACCCGTCTACGGCCGAGATTCCTTGGGAAGGCAACTTCTGCCGAACCGAACGTCGAGTTGATTAGTTGCAATCCAACTTGTTTTTGTAGATCCGAAATAGCTGATGTAGAGGTTCATTAAATTTTATATGGGACATTCTAAAATATTTGAAAAATTTTTCCTCATCCTCAACTAAATCTAGGAAAAAGTGATAAAATTCTCGATATATTATGTTTCTCTTTTCAGATTATTATCATGAATTCAAATTTTAGGAGTTTGGTTTTAGATTTCTTCACAACATAGTCACAGCTTAATAAACACACACAGCTAGGAAACTCATCCTATTTTATGAAGTCGTCGGGAGTAACCTTGAAGACGCCATTCGGGTGTAAAAGTCAGGGCAGGTTTAGAAATATTTGTAGGGAAACAGGACCATAATTGTAGAATTCCAATAACTCGTCGAATAATTTAATTGAACGAAAATCACTTAATACTATCAGTTGTCAACAAAAACTGTCGAAGAGTGTATATTCGGTCGTATTACGGAATACCGTGAATTATTTAGGGCAAATTGAAAATCTAAATAAATTATCAACATAGGTCACTTTTAGAGCTAACTTAAAATTTTTCATTGGAGCTTTATATTTCAAGCTCAAGTCGCAGATTTCAAATCAGTTTTGTTGCCAAAATGTAGAAATGTTTCCTCATGTGAATACGCAGTCGAATGAAATGACACTTTTATGAGGTTGGATAAATATACATTACTGAAACGTCAGTGGAATTGAACCGTAAGTTTATCAAATATGAATTAAACAAGAGTATTTATTTATAGAATGATGGATCATTTTTTTAAATGAGATATTTGAGGAATTTATAGTTTTTTTCAAGTTGAAATGATGTGCTTATATTGGCATGGGTTATACATTCAGTAGACCAACATAGGGATATATAAGTATATATTTATAAGTTTCAACTAGTGACTGTGGATGTCACAAGTTATTTTTCATTATATATATATATAAATATATATATATATATATTTATATATATATATCCAAGTAACATTAACGGTCTTATTCCGATCTTCGAAATCAAAACTACACAATAAAGTTTCGAATAAAACCAAGTGATCTTCAAGGCAGCCCTGAGACCATCATAAAGCAGCTTCTAGCCAAAAAGGCCATCAAGACTAAATTTTAAAACTGTTTTAAAACCATTTTTTCATTCTATATTCTTAAAGAGTTCTTCAAGGCAACTTTAAATAACCTACATAAATTAAAACTTAATATCTGACGTTCTGCTCTAAATATGTATTTACAGTGGACTGAATTAACTTAAAAATAATTAATTAATCCTAAAAGAGTTTTATTTTGTTTACAAACACTCGACAACTTTTAGGTCTGTATAATGGCCGGCAGAGTGGTAATATTTCAAACCGCATAGGTATATACTATAAGCATATCATAAAGTAATATTCGAAAGCAAACTATTCTGAAAAATTCACCAACGAATGGCACTTTTCTGATAAAATGTAATAAAATACTTCAACATAACTCGAGCGCTACTAATTTAATGTATTTTTCTCTTACTTAAAAGATATTAAAAAAATATCATCAAATTTTATTTTGCATCTAAGCATCTAACTGCATTTTTTTAATTGAATGGCGCATATTTCGACACACCGTTCTTCAGTTTTCTAAGAAGATCCAAGACGCAATTATTAGAATACTAATATTCTTTTAGTTCACTATTGAAAATGTCCAAAATGGCGGAGTCTTTATTGTAGTAAAACATGGCGTGATCTAGATTAAAACTAATTGTTCATTTATTGAATGTTTTAAATCTCACAAGATTTAAAACAGTGTTTTATTTACCACTTTAAATCCAATGACTCTCGCAGGACTCTGTTACTTTTCCTTTTGAAACGAATATGCTTTAATGTGTTCAAACTCGTGACCTTATTGATTTAAAGTGGTCTTGCTCTCGAATGGAATCCTAACCTCAAAAATTTTGCCGGTTTTGTGATTGAAGCGGTAGCAAAAATAATATACTTTATCTGCAGACTTGGAGTCTACATGAGCCATCTCCTTTTGAAAACTTCCCAATTTGTCCTTACTCTTCCAAAATGCATAGGTATTTGAAAAACAACAACAAACAAATTTCCTAATCAAACTCTCAATATCATTGACATCTGTTGAAAAATTTACTTGGCTCACGCCGAAATTATATAAGGACATAAAATCTCTGCCGAGGATAGGAGGACCACCCTGTTTAATTATAAACATATTCAGAACTTTTTCAATATCATTGAATTTCACCTTGAATTCACACATTCCAAGAGGTAATAACTCATAATGGGAAAAATGGTGTTCATAAAAAACATCTGAGATGGCAGAAATGCTAGCTCCGGTGTCTAGTTGAAATTTATAAGGCTTATTTTCCACAAAAATTTCAATAAAGAATGGACATTTCTCGATTCTTTGGTCCGTTATGGAAAAAATGTCTTCGGTTTCAATGAAATTTTGCACATTCCTATACTTAAATCTACTACCTTTGTCATCTTTGTCCTTTTGGTTCGGGCAGGAATGGCACACATGATTTAGAAAACTGCACTTGTTGGTCACATGGTTTCCCCTGCCACAACACACACATTTTTCACTCACTTTAGCATTTTGTGATGGTGGTCCTGATGATGACGTAGTGGGCGTCGAACGATATTGCCGAGAAGTTGCGTGATGGACTCCTGGCTCCAACTTGATACAATAAGGTTGCTGGTTGTCTGCACTTTCCATAGCCGCCATTTCTGCTACAGATGTTTCAACGACATCGGCAAACGTAGATGTTCACTTCTCCTTGAATAATTTTGATTGCACAGATCCTTTATCGAAACCAATGATAAATCTATCACGGAGCATTCGGAGCTTCGAACTCAGAATTCAAAGACGAATTCCTCACTCTTGCCACCCATTCATTTGCACTCTCATGTGAGTTTTTGAACGAAGCAAAACATTTTGATCTTGCAACAAACAGCGACTCGGTAACTTTGAAATACTAGTCGAACAACTCCGTGAGTTTCTTGTATTTTTTGTCTTCTGGTAACCTCGGTAAACAAAAATTGTACATTAATTTATATGCGTCTTCATCCAGAGCGTTCAACAAAATGGCCTTCTGCTTCTCATCATCGGTAATAGAATTAACTTAATAATAATTGTGAAGCCGTCTCGTATATATCCCCCAATCGCTATCCTGTGCACTGAACTAACGAACTTGTCCATAATATGATAATAATAATAATAATAATAATACTCCTTCATTAACACTCGTAGAGTGTACCCAAATGCATGACCTGTGCGGGTAGAGGACGGCTATTATTATTATTTGCCGTGGCGCTCCGGGGCGACTTACTGATTTTTGGTGGCGTATTCACTTTCCAGCTGCAGGAAAACCCGGAAAACCTACAGCACCACCTCGGGTGGCAGGCGTGCACTCCAAGCTAGCACTATGTAGCCATTTCAATTATTCACCCAATACCAACTAGATTCAGAATGACTTTACTTGTGGGTTATTACACTCAGTATGCAGTGTAACACGACTCGTCGCCAGATGTTATATATTTAGGGTTTTAGGAATAGATAAATAATACCGAAGAACGTTCAATTACTTTATTCCTACCGTACAACAGAAATGCCAAAAAACGACTGCCTTTCAGAGACATGAAGACACACCGCGATGAAACGCAAAAAAGGGTTCATACAAAAAAAAGTATTTGCCTATTTACAATCGACGAGCCAGCCGCTCAGCTGACTCCCAAATAACAACAATGTTTAACGTGAATATATCACATTGATCCACACGTGTTTGAATTTTAGGATGAATATTTTATTAATATTCTATACCTATCTGTGACAATTGAATTGAATAATTTAAATTTCTAGACGCATTTTGATCCAAGACAAAGACTATCAAGACCAAGAGTATCAAGACCAGAGTCCAAGACTGAGCCAGTCTCGTCGTGGTCTTGAAACATCAAAACCAATACCAAGATCAATACTACATTTATTTGCAATTTATTCACGACCTTTTTGATGATGACAACATAGCTGTCATACAAAAATATTAGAACATGCTTCCCATTGTGTTTTGGAAACTATGGAACTGGCAGATTTGCCACAAAATGACTGTTGTGAAGGCATTATTCAGAATTTCAGAATAGACTATCTCCTGGATGCTGCAGTATTGAATCAATCAATGCCAGAATGGCAGAATCTCAGAAGATTAGGAATTACAGGTTAGTTGACAAGTTACTTTAAAAAGAGTGTCAAATATTTTAATTATTTAATTATTTTAGGTTCTAGAATATACTCATCCATATTTACTTATGCCAAAGCGGACTGGTCCGAAAAGCAGAAAGTTAAGTTACTTTTGGCCTAAAAGTTTCAGCAATAAATTTACTGAACAGAGGAAGAAATACGAAGGGCGTGCATGCAATGCATATAAAAAACAATATACAATGTATGAGGGGCATAATGTGGGAATTGCTATCAGCTCAAGATATCCTTGGTTTGGGTATTCTCCAGATGGAGTTATTTTTCAGAATGGAAATCCGATTAAACTTCTGGAAATAAAATGCCCTTTTTCTGGTTAGTTATATGGATAGTTTTTTGATTGACTAATGTTCATTTCTTGATAATTGTATGACTGAGACTTTATCCTAATCTCATTATTTTAGGTAAGGAGAACGATGCCCAAACAATACTGGAAATATGTGATTATTTGGAAAGAAAGGACGATAAGTGGTTTTTGAAAGGGAAACATAGTTATTATGGACAGGTACAATTTGGAATGGCGTTACTGAATTTAAAAAACGTGGATTTGATTATTTAGTCCTTTGCATCTGACTTATTTTACAACATCAATGTTGATTTTGATGAAAAGTTTGCAAAGCATTCAATATAAGAGTAAATGAGCTATATTTCAAGTGTATGATTCATTTTTATTGTATAAAGACAAATTTGAATAAAAATGAAGAGTATCATTCTCCAGATGACTGTTCAACCTTTCGCGGTCCATTGTAGGGACAGCCCCGACAGTAAAATGTTAAAGGCCCCAAAACTGGCTTGATGTCACTACTTTTTATTTCAGGTTTGCCCGTGTTTCTGTTCTCTGCATGTTTTGAAATGGCTGTTTTTTATTTCCTTGGTTATGGCAATATAATTGGGCCGTAAAGGGTTATATATAGAAATAATTACCTAATTGCATTCTTTTTTTATTAGTCATTCGAAATGAAAAAAAATGGTAATAATTGAATTCTTTATTATAGAAAGAGTTAAAATTCATTTGGATAAGTACCCCAATATGAAAAATATATATACCTTAACCCACGAAAATCACAATGCTAGGAATACAATTAATAAAAATCACATAATGTATGGAAAAACATATACCTGAATGGAATATATATATGTATAAGAGAATATAGTGTA